>OZ020164.1:7962070-7991761 GCA_963971145.1 Sussaba pulchella
AGTCGGATCGGGCTTAATTCCGCGCGGATTTCTACGGAGCCAAAAATGACTCATACAAAAGTTGTAAGTATTGACGAGAATTATTTTTAAGATTTTTGAAACACATGGTTTCCATTTTAAACCAATATGTTGTCTCCCATAGCGCTGCCATTTTGGAATTTTTGGAAAATTTATTTTTTTGGATGTCCTCCTTCAAACCCTCATTGAACTTCTATTCGATTGGATTTTTTTTTTTCGTGGAAACCTGAAGTATAAATAAAAATGCGACACTCGGTATGTCTGTACCGGAAAAGAACAACATATTTATGGGAAAATAAAATTATCGACTGAAGTTGCAATTGGATCACAAAGGTCCGCAAGTCATTTTAAGCAGTTTTTCAAGCGCTTTCAAATGGAACTAACCAGATCAACGTACCTATAAAATTGGCGGAGCTACGATTTTTTGAATGGGAACTTGACGCCCTTCCTATGTTAATCAAATGGGAAAACTAGAAAAATCTTGCGCGACCCCTAAAAATATTCCGATCGGGCTCATCTTTGGACACAATTCTCTTGATGGAAGATACTTTGGCGTGAGTGTATTTTGGTTGAAGAAAAAAAAAAGTTTTTTTTCAAGCCACCCTAATATACATATTACGGAATTAACGCAAGAGACATGATTTATAGAAAAAGTTATAATCTTTCATTTATTATGAGTACTCATATTAGAAGAAATGCATATATCACGAGATACACGCGAAAAACTCTGAAAAAGCCCTTTTTTTCACCTTAATCGATTCTCGGCACTATCAGGCATGCACTAAATCGAAAAAAAGTATTTTTCCCTTTTTTTGTACATCATAACCTATCGAAACAAGAGGTAGCCCAAAAAAAAGTTATTTTAACGGACACTCTAATATATATATGGGGTATTCCTGGGAATTTCGGCACCTTCAGACAGTTGGGTCAAAATTTTTGCCCCCCAATTTTTTCCATTAATATGTGTTGAAAATAAAGAGACACGTATTTCGGCGTTTTTTATTTTGAGCCCTCACTTTTGAAATACGGTCCAATGAAGTTTTTGAAGTATTGACCACATTCGATCATTCAAATCGATATATCTCAGCAACGGTTAGTGATAACTCGAAAAACCACGGGTCTTTTTTTTTCGTTTTTGAACGCTCTATACAATGAAAACATTTACGATTATGTTGCACAAATTCAACAATAAGTTATAAACAATTCAAAATTAAAAATGAAATAAAACAAAAAACGCACTTTTAATTTTTGAAATGTATTTTTTCTTAAATTCCTTGAACAAAAACGAAAATTTAGCCACCTTGAACTTTTTGGGCCGACGCTTCGTTCGGGAGTTATAGGTTTTTTTGTCACAAAAAACCCGTAAATGTTTACCCGGTTGTTAAGAAAAAAAGCTATAACTTTCGAACGAAGCGTCGGCCCAAGTCCGTCCGAGTCTCAAAATTTTCGTTTTCGTTCAAGGAATTTGAAAAAAAATATATTTCAATAATTAAAGGTGCGTTTTCTTCATGCAATTTTTCACTAATAAAATACGTATATTTACCGGTTTTTTATGACAAAAAAAGCTATAACTTTCGAACGAAACGTCGGCCCAAGTCGGGCCGGGTCTCAAAATTTTTCTTTTCGTCCAAGGAATTGAAAAAAAAACACAATTTCAATAATTAAGGGTACTTTTTTTTTATGCAAATTTTTACTAATAAAATACGTAAACTTACGGGTTTTTTGTGACAAAAAAATGTATAACTCCCGAACGAAGCGTCGGCCCAAAAAGTTCAAGGTGGCTAAATTTTCGTTTTTGTTCAAGGAATTAAAAAAAAAATACATTTCAAAAATTAAAAGTGCGTTTTTTGTTTTATTTCATTTTTAATTTTGAATTGTTTATAACTTATTGTTGAATTTGTGCAACATAATCGTAAATGTTTTCATTGTATAGAGCGTTCAAAAACGAAAAAAAAAGACCTGTGGTTTTTTGAGTTATCACTAACCGTTGCTGAGATATATCGATTTGAATGATCGAATGTGGTCAATACTTCAAAAACTTCATTGGACCGTATTTCAAAAGTGGGGGCTCAAAATTAAAAACGCCGAAATACGTGTCTCTTTATTTTCAACACATATTAATGGAAAAAATTGGGGGGCAAAAATTTTGACCCAACTGTCCGAAGTTGCCGAAATTCCCAGGAATACCCCATATATATGTATATATATTAGGGTGGTCCTTAAAAAAAAAGTCTCGCTCCCCACCTTCCAAATGATTCTAGACCATGAAAAAGGAATTTTCATTTTTTTTTCCGATTTTTAAATTTACCCTCTGCTTTGCCTGAATTCATTTGAAAGTTTTTAAAATCATTTATGTCATATTTCCTATTTTCACGAAAAAGGTCGGGAAAAAAAATCTGAAAAAAATATATATTGTAAAAAACTATTGTATTAAATATGTATTGTAAAAACTATAAGGCAAAAACACTAAGAAAAGTGAGTATCTGTCGGGCGAACATAACCTAAAAATAAAAATAAAAATCGACATTGATTTTTTTTAGGTGTCACGTAGCCGGTAAAAGAATCTAGAAAAAATATATATCGTAAAAAATGATGTTAGAAAGGGCGGAAAAAAATGTGGTGATTGTACGAAAATTTAAAGTTCACGAAAATTTTTTTTGGAAATGATAAAAAAAATTTTTTTAAGGTTATGTCAAAATTTCACGTTCACTGGTTTCTCCAGTAAAGAACCTCAGTGACGTCTATGACATATTCAATTTTTATTCAAATCGGTTGATCCGTGCAATAGTTATTAATTTTTTAATAAATTTCGTAAAATAAGTACCGTGAAATACCCGATATGTTTTATTTTGATTCCTTACTGGTAAGAGAAGATGGAAGCCACTAACAAACGAGAACCTTTAACTTTGAGTTCCAAATTGCATTGATATCGGAAATATCACATAATTTTTTTTTCAATTTTCAAATTGAAGATCCAATTAAGAAAATGCTGTAAAACTCTTCAACGGGTCAACCGGTTTGGATGAACTTTTCATATGTCATAGACATCACTGAGGGTTTTAGGGTTCCGTAGAAATCTAGTAACCCTTATGGTGTCGCCAAGTCCGTCCGTCTGTCTGTATGTCACAGTCCTCCCATTCTTTCAGTTATGTACCGATTGAGATTGAATTTGGTGCACAGATGAAGATCGTCGACCTGAAAACAAAAAAATATTTTCGGAAAAAAATTTGTTTTTACAATTCTCACGCACTTTAAAACGTGTACTCGAAATTTTGTTTGCTCGCGCCATTGAGTGTGGTGTCCTTAGATAGGTCTCCTCATATGCAACAAATAACGTTTCGAGACTTTTTCATTTTAACTCTTCACTTACGAGATATTAGCTTTCAAAGTCGTTATCAGAGTGTCCCCCCTCTAACTTTCAAATCGTCGATGCAAAAATTCTGAAAAAATTCCAGAATGTAGCTTTTACGCTACGGAACCCTATCATGTGCATGCCCAACACGCTACTTGACTACTTTTTTTACTGGAAAAATCGGTGATCCTGAAATTTTGACTTAACCTTGAAAAAAATGTTTTCTTTCTTGCAAAAACTTTTTCCGCTAACTTCAAATTTGTGTACCGTCACGAAAGTTTTTTCGTTACCTTCTGACATCATTTTGTATGATATATATTTGTTTTAGATTTTTTTACCGGTTGCGTGACACCTAAAAAAAATTCAATGCCGATTTTTCTTTAGCTTATGTTTGCCGAACAGCTGCCAACATTTTTTGGTGTTTTTGTGGTATAGTTTTTTATAATATACATTTTTTTTAGATTTTTTGCCGCCATCGTTTTCGTATTAAGCTTGGAAATATGATATAAATTATTTTAAAAACTTTCAAATGAATTCAGGCAAAGCAGAGGGTGAATTTAAAAATCGGAAAAAAATATGAAAATTTATTTTTCATGGTTTGGAATCATTTGGAAGGTGGGGAGTGAGACTTTTTTTTTTAAGGCCAAATAAGCACCACCCTAATATATATATAGGGATGGGTACAGGATTTTGTCAATTGATAAATGACACAAGGTGATGGTGTGAACGATCTTTTTTGAATTATTATTCCGAAGATTCGATTGACTCTTCACTCAAAAACGAAACGATCGGTTTGCGATAGCTGAAGTACGATACGTGCTTGTCGACGGTAAATTTTGATCGATAACAAAACTCGTAGATGCATCGGCTGGTTGATGGAACAGCTCTATCCACTACACTACTACTTGCAGTTTGTGAGTGCTCGTGTGTAGAGGCTTTCAGTGTATTTTGCCGTGCTCGATATTCTCGTACACGCTGTCGTCCACTTTTTGCAGTTTTCTTAGGTGGTTTATTCGCACGTTTTTTTCCCCGAAACTCTTTCGCTAGTTGCGCGCCGGATTTCGGCATAATTAAGTTTGTCACTACCACTGACACTGGTTTTTGTCAAACTTGAGTCCACGCCACAAAGTAGGGCTTGCGATCTGTTGTTATGTGTGTGTGTTTTTTTTTCTTTTCTACCATACGATTTATATGTGCATATACATACATACATACATACATACATATATACATACATATATATATTCGTCATCCCGTAGAGTCCCGCTGTTACGATTTTCGTTACACATCAGCCGGGCTCACTCTCCCAGCAATTTATATATACATGTATATTCATTTTTCGGTTGAGTTCCAGCGTTACGCTTTTTCGTCACACACCGGCCGGTTTCACTGCACCTGGGTGTGTTGTACCGTGCTTAAAGAAGTTTCACTTAAAAAATTCAATATCTTTAAGACATACAGGCATTTGAAACCGATATTTGACGAAAATTAGTCTTCAAACGAGTTTCACAGCCAAACTCTTCGTTCTACACGAAAAATGTATGGATACATTTTAGAGACAATTAAATTCTCTACAAGAATTGTATACAGTAAAAATAGCCTTAATCCAATAATTCACAAGTCACAGCTCGTGGAAGTTCATTATATGAGGGACAAAAAATATTTTTCACCCATTCATGCATTATTATTGGTTCTAAGCACTAAAAAAAACTAGATCAGTCATGGAATGTCATGCAAAAACTTCGCAACGAGCAAATGTTAGGCATGGATGATATGACTCCAATATTGATCCGCAACGACTTACACGCTGTTTTTTCATGGAAAATAATATTTCACATGAAAGTTCTAGAATTGCTAGAATAACTTTCGTATCGAAAATTGGAAATATATTTTTATTCATGAAAGGTACTATGCATGCAAAGTAATGATATTCACGACAATTCTATAATGTCTCAAAATAATTTTTTTTCTTCATAAAATGAACTTCCACGAGCTGTGAATTGTGAATTATTGGATTAAGGCTATTTTCACTATATACATTTCTTGTAGAGAATTCAATTGTCTCTAAAATGTATCTTTACATTTTTCGTGTAGAACGAAAAGTTTGGCTGTGAAACTCGTTTAACCCTTTCGAACTCCCGGACGAGATATCTCGCGAGCAGATACTTCCCGCTTAGCGTTTGTGACGAGATATCTCGCGAGCAGATACTTCCCGTTTAGCGTTTGTGACAACCAGTACATGGCTGTCTGATCTTACAAGGTACGTCTGAGGCTTGTTTACAACCCGCCCCTCGCATTTTTGAGCCGGCAATCGCGTTTTGTAAACAGAACGGTAGTAATATTGAAATTGTAAGGTGCTTACCCAAGTGAAAAAATTATATATAAACTATGTATAGTTTTCATATAGTATTGGGCATGTATAGTCTATACATAGTTTATATATAGTTTGTATATAGTTCATATATAGTTTATATATAGTTCATATATAGTTTATATATAGAAAAATTCCCGACAAAACGTTGCGTAATATGCGCGGCAAGCGATACGCGAAAGGAAATGCGATACTGGTGTAAGCGCTGTAACTCTATGCATCTCACCATGTTTTGAAGTATTTCACGTCGAACGGAAATACAGATAGGTAAGTCGGAAAAATCAATAGTAGTACGCATTTTTACTTTTGCCATTTAGCCGGTCAAATTAATTCAATAGCGAAATACTGCGTGTATCGAGGACTGACTTGGACTAGTTGGCGAACTCGTCATAAGCGTTGAATAGTAAGAATTGGGACGCGAGATATCTCGTCACAAACGCTAAACGGCAAGTATCTGCTCGCGAGATATCTCGTCACAAATGCTAAGCGGGAAGTATCTGCTCGCGAGATATCTCGTCTGAGAGTGCGAAAGGGTTAAAGACAAATTTTCGTCAAACATCGGTTTAAAATGCCTGTATGTCTTAGAGATATTAAATTTTTTTACTTGAGGATCCGGTAATTTTTGAAGGAAATTCAATTCCCTAGAGAATGATATGTGGCAGACTCAGTTCCGGTAGTTTTTATGGGCCTAGGTATTAAAAGAAGCGAGAAATGTATTTTTCCTATGTTATTTGAAGGGGAAAGGGAACCTTTTGCGACGGGCCAAAAAAAACATTTTTGAGTGTGCTCTTCGCGAGATTTTTTTTTAGACCAAACATTAGCTATAACGACTGTGCAATCCATGAAAAAAAATAAATTGTTTTTTTGACACAGTCTAATGTATACGCATTGAGGTGTTCCGTGGAGAAAAAAATGTTCCTATTTTTTTAAAAGTATCTAGCGAAAGCAAGAACGCGGAACGGAAGTTGAGTCGTGTAGAAAGATGAGCTCGATCGGACGATTTTCAGGGGTGGCACCGATTGTATTATGTTTTCGAACGTAAAAACTTTCAAAAATCGAACATCCCTCCTGAATCGTTCGATCGGGCAAATCTTTCTACACGGTTCTAAGGTAGCAGGGTACCTTAAGATCCGCGACTGCAGCGAAAATTCGACTATTTTTTCTTTTCACGAAACATCCTAATATGTATATTAGGGTGGCTTGAAAAAAAATTTTTTCTTATTTCAATCAAAATACATTCACTGCATAGTATCTTGCATCCGGAAAATTCAACTCAAAGTTGAACCCGATCGGACCATTTTTAGGGGTCGGTCAAGATATTTCAAGTTTTTCCATTTGATTAACAGGGGGAGATCGTAGTTTCCATTTAAAAAATCGTAGCTCCGCTAATTTTATAGTTACGTTGACCCCGTGAGTTTCATTCGAAAGCTTGTTAAGAACTGCTTGAAATGGCATGCAGACCTTTAGAGAATCCTATTGCAACTTCCGTCGATAATTTTGTTTTTTCGTAAGAAATGATCGGATCGGAATTGTAATGTATATGAGGGATTCCACGTGAAACCGGCCACTTCTGACCCGACCGTTGTTCGATTTGGATTACATTTTTTTTCCTCAAAGTACATGATGACGACAACATTCGACAATTTTTTTAGATTTTTGCCGGCATTATTTATTTAGTAATGAATTTTTGAAAATGTCGTCAACCGATTTTTCAACTGCAAATATCTCCAAGGCAAAATATCCAAATTTAATCGCTCGCACGTCAAAATATGCGGAATAAGGTCATCTTTTAGAAAAAAATATTTTAAAAATTTTTTACACTTATGTATATTACTTTTTTTACATCTAAATTACTAAAATCGACTTTCTGAAAAAACACCATCGGTTTTTTTTGAAGTTTTTTATCCAGATTCCTTGTCCGATTGTCGAAATTTTAAGCCCTGAGTGAGAGTGGCAAATTCATATTTACTATTTTTCCACGAATTTCAGCGTTTATTGAAATTGGAAAACTACAAACTTCAATGAATATTCCACGAGTGTAGATAACAATTAAAGTCAAAATCATTTATCTTCAAGTTAAGCAATTCCATTAATTAATTTATCCAGGTTTAAATGATCGTAAAAGATTTCGATTCGGCAGAAGATGAATAATTTTTTACGTGAACTCTTTTGTTCGGTTCTGGAATTATGTGATGTACTTTCTTTGTTTCTGGTATCCGTTTGGCCGCTTTAAAACGTGATTTGAGTTGTTTGCCAGCTGCTTCATAATCGGCTTGAGGTGAAAATTTTACCTCTATATTTGGCAATGTGATTGATCTTGAAGCCCATTCGAACAACTCGTGCGGGGTAGTTGTTTGTTGGTTCGATGGTAATTGCAGACTTGTTCGGGCTGCCAATCTTTTTACCGTTACTCCCACACCTCCACACGGCCCTTTACCTTGAGCGGTCGTGAAAAAATGCCACTCCCCTTGAATCCTGAAATCTTCTTCATGGTGATATAAGTTGATGGAAGTTCGTATAATTTTAAAATTGATGCGGTGCACCATCCGAAAAATAATAAACTCTAGTCGGCGTCGATAGTGTCTTAGCAAAGTTTCTAATAATTTGACAGGATACGTGGACAGCTATTCCACATCATCGGGTGGCATCATGATGGTTGCAGTCCGATAATATTATCAAGCTGCGGTGATTGAGCATTCCGTCTCGAGTAAATCACGACCGGAAATATCGTTGCTTAGTTATTATTCCAGTGAAATCCTGGCGCGTCATTTTCCGCGAAATCGCGAACAACTAAATATTCATCTACATTTAAGGATTAAAGAGTTCACGTGAAAATTATTCATCTTCTGCCGAATCGAAATCTTTTACGATCATTTAAACCTGAATAAATTAATTAATCGAATTGCTTAACTCGAAAATAAATAATTTTGACTTTAATTGTTATCTACACTCGTGGAATATTCATTGCAGTTTGTAGTTTTCCAATTTCAATAAACTTTGAAATTCGTGCAAAAATAGTAAATATGAATTTGCCACTCTCACTCAGGGCTTAAAATTTCGACAATCGGACAAGGAATCTGGATAAAAAATGTCGAAAAAAAACGATGGTGTTTTTTCAGAAAGTCGATTTTAGTAATTTAGATGTAAAAAAAGTAATATACATAAAAGTAAAAAAATTTTTTAATATTTTTTCGAAAAGATGACCTTATTCCGCATATTTTGGCGTACGAGCGATTAAATTTGGATATTTTGCCTCGGAAATATTTGCAGTTGAAAAATCGGTTGGCGACATTTTCAAAAATTCATTACTAAATCAATAATGCCGGCAAAAATCTAAAAAAATTGTCGAATGTTGTCGTCATCATGTACTTTGAGGAAAAAATTTTTTATCCAAATCAAAGGCCGGTCGGGTCAGAAGTGGCCGGTTTGACTTGGAATCTCGCATATGGTTTCACACAACATGTGAAAGCAATTCCACAATTCACATTATGAATTATGAAAATGTTTCGAACATAACCTTGCTGTAATTTAATTAGTACCGCTCGCCACCAATATTCAATATACCGTGAAATAGTATATTGAGCAACGAGTGCGGAAAGCCGGTCATGAGGGCGGCGAAGCCGCCCGTGTGGGTGATTCCGGCTGCCCGCACGAGTAGCTTAATATACTATTCCAGTAAATAATAAGACTTTATTAATTGAATTTTATTGAAAACATTATTAGAGAAGGAAAGTTTGCAATAGATTATCAATAAATTATTTATGAATATCGTGGTATAACGGCCAAGTGACAAAGGGGGTCGGGGTGTACGTCCCTACGGTGGAAATCCCGAAAACGTATATATAGGTAGAGTACCGGAGCTCGTTTCAAAGACTTATTTCTACCTATACATATACCCCGACCCGACAAAGGGTATACATTGTGCATGTATATGCGTGTGTATAAGAGAGATAGGGAGAGAGATAGAGAAAGATGCGTAATTGTTTAATGTTTGACGAGCGTGTCGAAGCGGGCACGAGCGGCGCCGCTCGCGACGCAGCGCTCATATCAGACTTCCATTCGCTGGCCGGATGAGAATAGTTTGAGAACGGTAAACACGGCTGGGGCAGGTCTTGTAGGCTAAGTAGGCTGGCGGAGAGTATATGAATAGGCCGAGGTAGATTGTGGGCGGGTGGCGCGGCGTCACGGAGAGCGTGCACGGAGTCGCGGGGAGCGTAGTCGATAGGCGTAGTTAAACCGGGATGTAGGCTGGCGGAGGGTAGCGCAGATGTCGGCATCCGGAAGATCAAAGAACTTGGCAGTAACGGAGTCCGGGCCGACGGTAAAAATTTCGACTCGGGAATTCCAAGAAAAGGGACTTGGTACACTATTGCGGCAATTTCAGATATTTGCTAATGAGCTACCATCGGGAGAACAATCGGCGGATAAGCCAGAGAAGCTAGATGGCTCCGTCACGAACCGAAAGGTATTTATGAACGAATCCGCGGAAAAATCCAATCTCGAAGCCATGGATGAAGCGAGGACTTATGTCGACGTTGCGAAGATTACCGAAAACTCGGAGCTTCAAGATCTTCCGTTAAACTCCGATGGAATTCAAACAGGAATGAGGAAGGCTGAGGTTGATATTAGTCCAAGCACACAATTCTTTGCTACACCGGGCCCGCACGATGTCGTTTTTACCGTGACGAATACACAGGCGGTGGCCGTACGATACGCTTGGACAGGGCAAAGTACCACCTTTCCAGTCCTTTACGTTTTACCATATAATCGGTGAGCATAAAAATAGTGCAGGGTCCAAACTCCGGTGATGGCCGAAGATCTTTACGATTTTCACAATTATTTAGTCTCGGGAAACTAAATATAAAAGCAGATTTGTTTTTTTGCATCGATCGAAGCTATCCTTGCACAATACGGATCGATTTTTGTTTTTCGAAACATTATTTTCTACATAATGTTCAACAAAGATAGCGCCTCAAAAATGAAATGCCGTGGCGATGTTGAGGATGATTTGTCACAGAATGAGCAGAAGAAGGGATAGATTAATCAGTCATAAAGTCGTTAGCAGGCTCCTGTAACTTTGTTTCGTTTAACCAACGAAATGGAGCCAATTTGAAATTTAAATATCAAGTTTTTCACGATTTTAGACTTTTTTGCTGAAGTGCATAATTGATTTTCCGATCGGAAAATAATCCTCTGCAGTGCAACAGAGAATAGAATAAAGAATAGCATGCTGTAAGTTTACACTAATTCGCTCGAATTTTTTTTCTGCGTACACAATTTTTAGAAAAAGGTAATTTCAAGAGCAACGGGTTTGAAGTTGAATGGTGAGCGTACGACTGGACCGACTAGGCTGAGGCTACTTTTGGCAACTACCACCGGAATAATTCGCATTTCTTACTGAAATATTTACAGTCCGCTCTTAAAGTGCAACATTATGAAAAAAGTCATATCATCTTGAAATTTTGATTTTATTCACCTCAGTTCGATCCTTTAATACAAGATACATAGTGCGGATCGCATTTCCGACGATGCCAAATTCTGAAAATTCGACGTTCTGACGGAGCACAATGACGACAGTCCATGACACCATCTTGGCAATGTTTCGAAACGGCATTACATCGACAAGGCAAGGAGTCCGACCGTCAATGTCCCGAACGAGTAAAATTCCGAAAATGCATCGAAGGCATTCACCGGAACTCAGGCACCTTCGAAATTTGACTCTAGAATGTCGATCCACCATTTTTCACATTCATTTCTGTGGAAAAAAAGACGCATATTTCGGATTATCCGATTTTGACTAATTGCCATTAAGATACAAGCAAATTAATTTATTCAACTATTGATTTTTTTTTTATTTCTTCAACCGATATATTTCAGCAACGATTTTCGATAATTCAAAAAAGGCCGGTGTTCTCTCTTCGTTTTTTCCGCACTTATACAATGACAGTATTGAGAATTATGTTGCATCATGAGAACCATTATCGATTAACAGTTAAACAATTAAAAGTTTCATAAGTCAAAAAATGCATTTGTATGTATGTATGTATGTTGTTTATTGCTTCAAGAGAGGTATACAGATACCCCTATAGCAAGAGGGGGTGGGCGTTTTTGGGTACTGTAAATTTATATAAAGAGTGAGAAGGCCTTCAACATCATCAGACTTCGACTGATATAATTAAACGGCTTCCGGATAATTTTCGCATCAGTTTTGATCTTCTTTACCACACGGCTCGTTCGAGGTTCTCCCACAGGTCGTTAGTATATCGATAACAGCTAGGCCTCCACTTGCCCGTCCCACACTGTTCTTTTGTCGGTTCAGCCCAGACGCGGTCAAAATCTCGTACATACAATGATGGGGTTTCGGGTTTCGTAGTCAGCCAAGTTTCGTAAATCCAGTTGATATCGGAGCATTGTAGAGTCTCGCTGTGTTCGACGTTGAAAAACCCATGTACGTTCCAGAAAACCATCGAGATCTCCGAATTCGTTTTTTATTTTTTTCTACCGTTCTCCGAGGTAGATGGGATTAATTTCAACGTTCCTTCAGTTGAATGACGTAGATTGTTCGCTTTCTTTAGTGTTTCTTCTTTTTCGTCCCAGTAGTGCCATATTCCGTTAATTTCCAGCTTTTTGTGGGCGGTTTTCACCAGACATCCTTCCTCGCGGTATTGTTTAGCAAGGTCTCGTAGTTGTTTCCCAATTTTTCTCTCTTTGTATGTGAGCTCTCCGTTGATGAAAATGTCGCTCCCTTTAAGTCGCTTCTTTTTTTTCAAGATGTCAGCCTTCGTTTCCCAGCTGTCCAACTTAATCGCGTGCATGATGGTTTTTCCGATCCGGATAGTCCGTTGTTCAATAATTTTGCCAGCTGCACCAAATTCAGTCGAAAGAAAGTCATCAAGTGTTTTAGTGACGTTTTTTGGGTCAGCGTTAATTCCCTTGATGACGATGTTGTTTTTTTATTTGTGATGTCTCCATCGTTTCAATTTTACGTTCGAGCATATCTATCCTTCGGTCGGTTTCGTGGTTCGTCCTCGGTGTGGATTCTATTTTCGACTCCAGGGCGTTTAGGCGATCCTGGAGTTTCTCGACTCTCTTATTTTCTTTGTGTTCGAGTGAATCAATCCTGGCCTCAAGATCCTTGTGCGCTTTGGCAAAATTCTCTTTGCTCTTTCTCAGCTGTTCTTTAATTTCTGTGAAATTATTTTGGTGAGTTTGGTTGACCTCATTGAGTTGATTACCCATATGGTTGAACTGCTGGGCACTGTACTCTCCCATTTTTCGGAGTTGTTTCTTAATTTCTCCATAGTTGAGGGTGGAAACGTGGTTTTAGTCGGTAGCGGTAGAATTTCCGCGGCTCGTGTATCTAGCGATTCAGATTGGCTTTTTCCGCGAGGAGAGCGAGGAGTTTGCGAGGATTTTTTAGAGGCTCTCAGGTCTTGAATTTCGGCATCGTCCGGAGATTTGTCGGGTGATTGTGGGCGTTTTCGCTTGACGATTATGTAGTCTCGGATGGAGCCGAACGAATTACTTTTGTCTCGGTGCAATGCTTGTAGTTTCGTCGGTCGGCCTTTTATTTTCGGAGTTCCCTCCGGTAGGGAAGGTGTTTCGGCAATTCCGACGGTAGATGCCCCTATAGGTGCTCTAGTTTTTACACCAGGTGAGTTATTGATCTGGATCGATGAAGCTCGCGTGGATCCTCGAGAGATGTCGCTACTGTGCATTTGGCAGTCCGCTAGCACCCCTTACGTCTTCCTCACTTCGACGAGTTAACCTCCAAATCGAGAAAGCTTACTGTGATCGTTTGTTTTAGGGAGCGTACCTTGAAATATTTTGTAGATTATAGCTTGCAGCGGTTGCTGGTGTTTTCAGGATGGTAGTAGTATTACGGTCCTCTCTTCTAAACGCGTTTTGCAGGCCGAATTTTACGATTTTGTGCAGTCGGTTTGTATACACGTCTGTATCGCTCACGTGGCGCCACTCCCCCCCCCCCCCCCCAAAAATGCATTTAACATTTTTTTAATATATTCATTTTCAATTCCTCGAATAAAAACAAGAATTTTGAGACTTCGAACAGAGTGGGCCAAAGTTTCGTTCAAAAGTTATAACCCTGTCTGATTGAAAACACGTTTGATGTGTTGAGAACTATAACTTTCCAACAAAACGTTGTACCACTCTGTCCAGGGTCTCAACAGTTTAAATTTTGTTCCAGAAAATTCAGAAAAAAACAAATTGAAGAAATTAGAAACGGATCTTTAATTTTGATTGAAGTAAACGTATTAAACTTTTTGAATGATGAAAAAAGCTTCAACTTCCGAATGAAAAGTTGGCCTACTCTGTTTAAGGCCTTCCAATTTCTGTTTTTGTTCGAGGAATCCGGGAAAAATTAGCTGAAAAATGAAAAAAGTTGTTTTCTATTTATATTGAAATAACCACATGAAACGTGTTTTCGATTAGAAAAAGAGCTATAACTTCTGACCCACACGTTGACCCGCTCTGTTCAAAGTTTCAAAATTCACCTTTTGATTTAAAAAAATTCAGAAATTTTTTTTTTTAATAAAAAATGCACTTTTTGAGTTATGCAACTTTTGATTCTTTAACTGTTAATTAACCCTCAGATACCACAGAGGTGCGTTTTCTGGCAGCGAAAAACTACATGTTCCCTGTATTCTTAGGGCCCCCCCAGTCGCTCTTTTGCCTTCGAACAGGAAGGACACCAAAGTGCGTTGGGTGCCGAATACGCACCCGTGTGGTATAGGGCGTCCAAAATAAAAATAAAAAATTCTTTAAAATCGATTTTGTGGTGGCACTATAGTGTTCTACGGTGTATAAAACGTAAGTACAATAAATATTTATTGAAAATTAATAGCCAGTACAATAATTTTTGCGTAAAAGGTGTATTTTTGACATAATCCTAGAGCATTCGATAGTTTTCTCAGAATTTTTTTTCTTGTTCCGTGTAGTGTCTACACTTCATCATGGCCACAAAATCAGCTCCTGGAAGGTCAACGAAGCCTTGAATCGTCGTGATCTTCTGAAATCGCTCGCTGCTTTCCTCGTTGAACAGCAATTACACCGTCGCTTGACAGCGCGTGGAATTCATGCCGATTTGAGAACGGTAATACAAAAAATACTCGGGATCGAAGGAATTCAAGAAAGTAAATAAATAAAAAATTCAAGAATTTCAAGTGATTAAAGACGGGACCCGAGTTCGATGTGCATTTTGTAATGATCGAGATGCGGCAAGGACAGGAACGAAATGCGCTCAATGCCGTCGCCGCATTTGCGAAGTACACAGGGCTGGATTGTGGATCAAATGAGTGAGGATCCAAATCACGATTACAGTTTAAGATTTTGTTCACTTTTTATTTGAAAAATTGCGTGAATAAACAAGTGTTGATGTATACTTTGACTCTACTCTAAGTCTACTCTTTAAGTCTACTTGATGAGTAGACTTTGTCATTTTTTGCCTTAAAAAAAATACCCTATTTTGGTCACCCTTAAAAAATACTCAAATGTATTTTCACTCTCTAGGCCCAGAATTTTCTTGAAGAACAACTATTCAGCTTCAAAACGCAAAAAAAATTATTGCTGTATCTTCAATACAAAAAAAATGACGAAAAAAAACGTAAAACTAAATTTTTTTGAATTTTTATTTTGAAAAAGTTAAATTTTTACTAACTTAACGAAATTTCGCGTTACGCCAATGGCATATTTAGATTTCCAGGTAAATTTCCCATAAAAATCGGGTGCTGAAGTCTCATATCCGTTAAGAAACCACAGAGTTATAAGCTTTTGAAAACGGGAAAACCAGAAACACACCCGTGTGGTATTGGTGTCCCATGAAGCGAGTGTGGTTGCGAAGGGTTAATAATGGTTTCCATGGTGCAACGTTCTTTCATCGTATAGCCCGTAGCAAAACGACGAGAAAACACCCGTCTTCGTTCAATTTACCGATAATCATTGCTGAAATATATCAGTTTGAAAAACTGAAAATGATTGAAAGTTCAACTTTATTTGCTTGTACCTTAAAAGCGATCACTCAAAATCAAAGAACCCGAAAAACTCGTCTCTTTTCTTTCACATGAATTGCCGTGAAAAATCGATGGGCAAAAATGTTAAGACAACTGTTCTATGGCGTCTCAGCTCCGGTGGAAATCCTCATACATTAGGGTGGTTCTTATTTGGGTCATTTTTGAGACTCCAAGTGAGACACAAATTTCACCGGCGCCAATCGGACGCCTGAAGTAGTATAGGCCGCCCGACGCCGATAGTAATAAAAGTTTTGTCCAGCCAGTTTTGTTTTGTTTGTTGTGGGGCTATCGTGTGAGCTGTGCAATTCTACCTATAGATACGTTTTCGGAATTTCGCTCGGCCAGGACATTGGCGTGCGGACTCTAGCCCCGTCGATGGAATGCCGTTTCGAATTCCGAGTCAAAATTTTGCATTTTCGGAACGTTAAAAATTTTCAACTTCGATCCACTTTCAAAACATGGACAAACTTGCATTATATGCGTCATCATTTTTTACTGGACGATCAATTCTTCGCTATTTGAATTAATTTCTTTTTCATCTGTATGTAATTTTCTTCAAATATTTATTGAACCCTTACAGCACACACCGATTTTTTCGATCGAACACCACACATAGAGTCAATTTGATCCTGCACAAACTTTGACTGTCGTCCATTTTGAATCGACATATAAGACCAAATTGAGGACATTCTCAGATGAACTTCAAACACCGTAAAATCTATTGATATCAATTAAAAGTGCGATTGGAATAATTTACATGAATAATAAAATTCGGATTTTTTTTTAAAATCTTGCTTGCAAGAAAATTACAGTGTGAAAAGAACCATGTGTGTCGTGTAAGCGATAACTTCATTTTTTTCCATTGGTAGAAGTAGCAAATGGATTAGATCGGGCGAAACTCTGGAAGTAGCCGTTCGAATTCAAGTATCCAATACCCGAAATACCGCACCGAGTGTAGTAACACTTTACGTGAGTGGTACCGAGAATTTGGAGGTCGCAAAAAAATCGGCTTTCGTTTATGTCCAAGGGTTCAGTACAATACCGGTAGGTATATCAGTAAAACGATACACTAACGTTGAAATGAACATATATATGAGGTACGTACCAACTCGATAAGGTTTTTCCCTGAGCCCTTTCAATTCAACTAATTATTTTATATGTTTTTGTACCAACTAAATGGAGTATTCATGATTTTTTTGATCGAACGGTTCAACAGTTATGATTTTTTTTCGAAATCTTACCTTTTTTGCTTCCTCATAAAGGAAGCTTTGTGACGGTCCGAAATTTTTTTTCCGAGATTTTGATGTCAATAGGTTCAGAATGTCCTAAAACATCCAGAAAACACATTCGGAAAAAATGTCCGGACGTGTGTGTGTGTGTGTGTGTGTGTGTGTGTGTGTGTGTGTGTGTGTGTGTGTGTGTGTGCGTGTGTGCGTGTGCGTGTGCGTGTGTGTGTGTGTGTGTGTGTGTGTGTGTGTGTGTGTGTGTGTGTGTGTGTGTGTGTGTGTGTGTGTGTGTGTGTGTGTGTGTGTGTGTGTGTGTGTGTGTGTGTGTGTGTGTGTGTGTGTGTGTGTGTGTGTGTGTGTGTGTGTGTGTGTGTGTAACCACCCTCTAAAATTCAAACGTTCATAACTCGAGAACGGTTCAAGCTACCGTACTCAAATTTTGCACACATGTGATGCCTTCTAATATCTATGTAATCTGTAAATTTCGCAATTATCGACGCACTTGTTCGGCTTCAACAGCGTTTTGAATTTTCCAAAAAATGTCTGTAGCCACGCTAGCGTCCGCCATTTTTGTCATTTTCGGCTAAATAGTTTTTTACATATAGAATTAAGTACAAGAACGGTTGGTATTGCATTTGAGCCGAATCCATCAATAACTTTAGATTTTATGACTTTTTGAATTTTTCAAAAAATCAACTTTTTTGCTCTATTTGTCGTTAACTTCAACCAACCGAACCATAATTCCGCAAGTATAGGATGTCATTGTGTTATAATACATATCAAATTTGGCCGAGATCGGCTGAAGGGATCGAGTTCTAGAGCAATTAGAAATTTCTAAGTTCCAACCCCTGAAAATTCAAAACCACTTGACCGAACGTGCTCAAATTTATACACACGCTCAAACTAATCGTCAGCTTAAGTTGTCACTAGATTAAATAGGAATTAAACAACGCGCTCGAATTTTGGGACACATTGAATTTTTATATACGTTCGAGTCGGTTTTTATACGGTGGGAAGGATCTACGGATATCCTGCATAAAACAAGCTGCAAGCTGAAACTTGCAATTGGCTTCTCCTGAATTTTTGGTAGTGAACGGAACTTCCTTTATAAGGAAGCCGAAGATTAAAAAAAATAAAATAGAATAAATCGAGAGATGCTTCCTCATAGAAAGATTTCGTGCACTACCGAAAATTCAGGGGAAGCCAATTGCAAGTTTCAGCTTGCAGCTTGTTTTAAACGCTCATAACTTAGGGAATAATGGCTCGAATGGAATTTTTTTTTTAATTGTAACGAATTATTTTATTGTTCGTGTTATTCTGAGAAGGAAATTTCGGGCTACCCGAGGGTGCGGTTGGAGTGAGAAGATACTTGCAGGACAAAATTAATATTTGGTGCTCAATGTAACCAATTATTTTATTACAATAGAAAAACAAAGGATGAGCGATTATGTATCGGCAAAAAAACGTGAATACGAATCTGGCGAGCCCGCCGGGTTGATATGTATCGAGAATCGATTCAAACCGACGTTTGTGTCGACGCAACGTAATTACAACAAAAACAAAATGACGAGTAGGATGAGGCCTAATATAATCAAAATTGCCAACAGCCGACGTGATGTCGACGAAACGTAACGAGCACGCGGTTTGGCCGGCGTTTATCACAATGGCGGCCGTATACCGCAATTCGCACGAGATACGTAATGGCGGCGTCTTCGACCACGTGTTGGTCGTCGACGCAATACCTTAGCTTCCTCGGTGGACGCGTAGACAGATATCATGTACCTGCTGCGGACTCTTCGATGGAGGAATTCAGGAGCTACTTGCTGAATGGATCGGACGATATCCTTCGGCCGAGAAATGATGGATTTGGATGCAATAATCGACGTTATTTAGCCGGTGAGAGACCACGCCGTGCTTCGACAAGGCCGGGTTACCGGTCGTGGCGTGATATGCCCAGTTCGATGACTGGAAAATACTGATGAGTCGACTCCCGGAGTAGAATGCCTTTGCTTCGGCTCGTAACTTCAGTCGAGTTTCTTCTTTTTTTCTTTTAGATGAGTAAGTAACACACGGAATTGGTAGGCGAACTTGTGCCCAAAAGTTTTTACAATGTTTCGTAATTCGTAAATTATCAATGGTGTGACTCGCACAGTCCGTCGTGATCGAGTCGAAATGTTGAACTCTTACAATGAAATGGGCGGGCGAACTTGTGCCCAAAGGGTCGTTATAACGTATCGTGATTCGCAAATTACTAATAGGTATGACTCGCACAGTCCGTCGTGATCGAGAGTTAATTCGACCTCGTCTCGTCCCGATAGCACTGGGCCCGCACACTGAACGCGAAAATCCCCACGCGCGCACGGACGCGCCGTCTGGTGGGTACCAGCGGCACTGGTTTTAAAACGGGGCCGAATATCATCAGGAAAATTACAGACAATACGTTAAATTATGTGTACTTTAACATAAATTTTTCGAAAAAATCAATTATGACATACATTTCGAAAAAAAATTGTGAAGGTCAAAAATGCAAAAATAGAGGTTGGGTACAGTTCTTAACATTTTCGAGTATTTTTTTTTTTAATTTGGAAAAAACCATTTTTAAAAAAAATTCCAATCGAGCCATTCTTCTCTAAGTTATGAGCGTTTGGAAAAAAGGTAGGAATTCGAAAAAAAATCATAACTTTCGAACCGATCGATAAAAAAAATTGAAAAAAATCATCAACACTCGATTTAGTTGGTACAAAAACATATAAATGAATTAGCTGAATTGAAAGGGGTCAGCGAAAAACCTTGTCGAGTTAGTACGTACTACCTCATATACAAGAGAACATCCAAGTAACTTTCAATATTTTACTGAATTTACTTCAGCGCACGGGCAACGATCAACCAAGAATCGATTATTCATTTAACAATAATTGCAACGGGAAGCTCGACCGTGATCGATGCAACAAAAGTGTATGGAGCGTAGATGTCACCGTGAGAGATTCTTATTCGGGTAATTCTTTTTAGAAATCTCTTCGATAAATATGACACAAAAGGTCATGAATATATTTCTCATTCAGGTCTAAGAACGGTCAAGTCATTGCCGAAGGGCGTCGAGCCAACTACGGAGTTCATCGCTGGTACCAGAGCCTCGGTGAATTTTTATTACATCTCGACCTGCTGTTACAGAACCGTCGATTTCACTGCGATAGACGTACAGGGACGTGCCTATACGCGTACCATAGAGGTCCCAGGTACCGAATATCGATAGAAGGGTTGTCGATACATTAATTAATTCGTATTATTGGTCTAGTCAGTTGCTGTTTTACTCAATTTGTTTTTTTCCACAGAATGGAACAATCTATCCGCTGGTGAAGTTACCGCTATCATCGTAGGAGCCCTGTTGCTGCTACTCTTGATTATCCTGATTATTCTCCTTATAATATACTGCGTTCGCAAGAGAAAAAGTCACGATTTATCGGTCTCGCAACGATATTACTCGAGAACTCCCGCAAGCACTGAGAGAACGAATTTTTAATACGTACAAGACGCCTTAAGTGCTTATCCATCAACCATCCATTTTTATTCGTTTTTGTTATTGGCTTCACAAGCGGCGCCATGTTAATGATAATGTGCCGAACGGAACACAAATAAAATGTAATAGAATTTTCGGCTTCAGTCCATATTTAACTTCTGGCTGAAAACAAGAGTTATGTGTTTCGTCGGTACGGCGTGAATACTGCCGTAATTTGGTTTACCGTCGACTGGGGTGAGTTTGGGACAAAAATCGCCCTTTTTTTCTTTCGCGCTTCGTCTAAAATCAGTTTAAGCGCCAAAAAGAATTTTTTTAATGCAGGCATCTTGTGAACATCCGTACAAAGGTGTGTGATAAATTTCATTTAAAAAAAATTTTTGGTGAAGTTACATTGACTTGAAACTTGTCCCATACTTACCCCTTAGGTGGGGTAAGTATGGGACAAGTTTTGTCATCGTTAATAAAAATTAATAAATTCATTTTTTTTGGCTCTGTATCATATGGATATCTTTATGTAGTTTTCCTCGAGTAACTTGGAACAAGAATCATTGAAAAATATCCATTTTTAGGGGAACGGTTACAAAAAAAAGAAAGCAAAACATGGAAATTTTTCGGAATTCATTTTATCGAGAAATCGATCAGACGAATAAGCATATAAAATCCTTTTCCCCTTCGTTGTGGAAAAAAGAAGGTCGAAAGACTTCGAACTGTCATTTTTAAGGTTCGAATGCTCTGCTGTGAAATGAATATTTACGTATCTTTTAGATGGTAGCACCAATTAAAAACTTTTACATTTAAAAAAAACCGTAAAAATCCACTCTATTAGATGCCGAATGATTTTCTCCTAAATATTCAGTTTTAATTTTGTCCCATACATACCCTTGAAATACCAATCTTTCTGTTTTTACACTTTTCTTCGAGAATAGTGGTTAAAAAATTACCAAACTGTGCGTACATCATAAAAACTAATTTGTCTACACTTATCTTGCAGAATTTGATATAAAACTTTTTCCAATAAGTCGGTCGAGTAAGATGTTTGCAGCACGTAAATTTTTTTCGACGGTTTTTTATTTCTTCGCGATTTTTTCTCTCCGTTCATATAATATGCTTACCAATGACGTTTTGCGCCACTTGATAGGAACTTTTCAAGGTACATTTTGGCCCATGGCCGAGTCAAAACATTCAATGATTACGATTCTAGCAATAGAAATCTACCATGTCCAATACTTACCCCCCGTGTCCCAAACTTACCCCAGTCGACGGTACACGAACTTGGTCCAAACAGCTGATTTTTTCCCAACAAATTTCTGCACATCAGTGCTGTGGTTCACAGTGATAAGATCACATTGTTAGATTGTAAGATAGATAATTGGATGTGAATTCGTAGAGCTAATAAATGTTGAAAAAGTGACCGTTTTCTCACATTTTAGATAACAATGATTATTTGACTTCACGCTTATCCCGTATTGTCTGCTGCGAGAAAGGCCGACGAAACGTGTTCCTGCCGGTCGGGTAGTGTACCAGCTGACGGGGCAAGGCGGAAGGGAGTTCCGTGTCTTCCCATGGTGTCTGACTTATTGTTAGGGTGGGTACTAGTACCCACCGCACCCGACGTTCCCACTCCTTCCGCCGGCGCTTTTTTTGCGAGCGCAATGTTTATCGCGTGGTATGTATTGCTTTCGATTCACTCGGTAGGGACAATTTTGCAGTATTAATTCAGTCAAAGTAAGCGAGTGATTATGTTGTCTGTATCATATATCAATGATATTACACACTCATATAAAGTTGGGTTTCGATTGACTGAAATGAACGGCAGAGTCGTTACATATACACTAGGGTGGCTTGAAAAAAAAACTTTTTTTTTTCATCCAATCAAAATACATTCATGCCAAAGTATCTTCCATCAAGAGAATCGTGTCCAAAAATAAGCCCGATTGGACCATTTTTAGGGGTCGCGCAAGATTTTTCTAGTTTTCCCATTTGATTAACATGGGAAGAACGAAAAGTTTCCATTAAAAAAATCGTAGCTCCGCCAATTTTATAGCTACATTGATCCGGTTAGTTCCATTTAAAAGCTCTTGAAAAACCGCTTAAAATGGCGTGCGGACCTTTGAGATCCTATTGCAACTTCCATCAATAATTTTGTTGTTTCGTAAGAAATTATCGACGGAAGTTGCAATCGGATTTCAAAGGTCTGCACGTCATTTTAAGCGGTTTTTCAAGAGCTTTCAAATTGAACTAACCGGATCAATGTACCTATAAAATTGGCAAAGCTACGATTTTTCAATGGAAACTTTTCGTTCTTTCCATGTTAATCAAATGGGAAAACTAGAAAAATCTTGCGCGACCCCTAAAAATGGTCCGATCGGGCTCATCTTTGGACACGATTTTCTTGATGGAAGATACTTTGGCGTGAATGTATTTTGTGAAAGTTTTTTTTTCAAGCCGCCCTAATATACACGCACACAGACACACACATACACCCGGACAGTTTCTCTAAATACTATTTCTTGATGTATTAGGACATCGTAAACCTATTAACATTAAAACCCCGATAAAACTTGTTTGCCCCGTCACAAAGCTTCTTTTATGAGGAAGCAAAATAACCGTACAGGCCGAACGGGCGATACGATTCACAGGAATCAATGAATATAAAGGCTTATATCAGGTACTGCGAGAAATTATTACGAGTGCAATGTCCTACGAATTGATGCGCAACAGACTTGCGCACGTGAGACCGCTCGGTGGTGAAAACGTTCAGACTTACTCTTAAAGATTCTAAGCAAGGTTGAACGAGCTCAAACACGCCATCCAGAGCGAAGTGCACCCGACAGAGCGACGCGTCACTATAAAGATAGAGGAACGCAACGCAATTAAAACCCATGTGATAGAATTGCGCAACGACGTCGGGGTACAAGTCCGAAGCTCGAACCCTGCTGACTTGAACGATGCACATTCGGATGCTACGGAAGTCGAGATATGGTTAAAGGAAAAATATGCTGCACCGTTCCGCGAACGCCGCGCGGGCTATACCGGGCACCAACTACCGCCGTGATAACCCGCAGCCACGGTCCGTCTCGCGCTACCAACGGCTAGTGCCGACGCATGCCACCGACTACCGATGAGACAACGTTAACCTGCTCGTTTTGCAGCCGGAATGGATATACAGGACCACAATGCTTCCAAAAGACAAATTTTCGAAAGGGTCAATCTAGTCGACGGAAGTTGAGACGATGAAGCTGACAAATATCTGATAAAGATATGCCAGGCAGCATATTTGACACAGTTACAACAGTCTGCAGCGGATAACAGCTCTGCCAATGGAAATTGGGAAGAACCGGAAGATCAGGACGACATTTAGTTGACTCCGGATCATCGTTAAACCTTGTGAAGGAATACATGATCGTAAACGACGCACCGACCACTGATGAAACGAAAGCATTCGCGATGGGACGCGATAGTCACACCAGCACCGAATCCGCCACACTAGGTTTGCACGGAAAATTCTCGAATTTTATGTCATTCCTGACAAATTTTCGATACCAAACGAGAAATTGGCCGGTCAAGCAATATTGCTAGCCTTCAACCACCGGCTTAGCAACGACAAACTTTCCCTTGACGGCATACGACACCAGCTGTATGACGATGAGTATTACATACAATCGCACGGACAAGTATTAACCGTACGATGCCGGCTTGAAAAAAGCATGTCGGATTATTCGGCCATACAATTATACCCGACTCGATCGAACGAATTTAAGACTCCCAGATTCGCGTATCAATATTCAACCTGAGTACAGAAAAAGTCCGTATGAACCACGAAATTCACGAAATCATACCAACGGAATTCGGAACGAAAATTCAACTTTAAATGACAATACAAGTGTTTTCAATGATAACTTTTGAAAGATCATAGCACAATATCAAGATATCAAGACTTTACGCTTCCCGAAGACCCACTGCCGTGTGTCAAACCAACAACACCCATAATCACACTTACTGACGACAAATAAATCAACAGAGCGAGCTACAAGCCTCCAGAATGCCACCGGCAGGAAATTGTGAGGCAAGTGCATGAAACGCTGAAAAAAATAATCAAACATTTGAAATCGCCCTACAATTTGCCAATTTGGGTAGTATCCAAAAAGGCAGACGTATCAAGAACAAAAAATGGAGAATCATCATCGATTTCAGAAAATTGAACGAGAAAAGCAAGCTCTGCAAGCGAGCAGAGAAAGCTGCTCAGCCACTACTGATCATCGACGACATCTTGGATCATCTGGAGATGGCAATTATTTTTTGCGTTCGATCTCAGTTCCGGGTTCCAGTAAATCTCGATGGAAGAACATAGAAAAAAATACACTGCCTCCGCAACACTAAAGAGAAACTTCGAATACGAACAAATGCAATTTGGGCTGGAGAATGCGTCTGCAACCTTCCAACGAATGATGGACACCGCTTCAGAGATCAATAGGTAAAACGTGCTTCGTCAGCCGCCACAACATTGTAGTATTTGAAAGCTTCATGAAATAACACAACGAGAATCTCAACACTCTCTTCGAACCACTGAGATAGACCGGATTAAAGCTACAACCGGGAAACGCAACTATTTCTGACCAAAATTGGAGTATTTAGGACATCTAATAACAAAAGCCGGAGTAAACCCGACTCCAGCGAAAATATCAGCAGCTAAAGAATTAAGAACACCAGCGATACCGAAAGACGTAAAATATTTTCTCGCACTTACAGAAATTTTATCGAAAACTTTTCGACCATCAGTAAGCCACTAATGAAACCCACTAAAAAAATCAGAACTTCGTTAGGACGGAAAGAAGGAAGTTTGTAGACATTGAAGGACGAGCTCTGCACTCCTCCTGTAGCGAGTTACTCTGACTACCTAAAAGAATTCGCACTGACGACGGACGCTTCGAACGTTGGACTGGGAGCAGTCTTATCGCAAGACGGACAGCCCTGCAATGACGTATCAAGAACGCTAAACTCGACCGCACAAAATTATACCATCATCAAAAAGGAATTACTGGCGATAGTATAGAGTATCAAGCGACTGCGCCAGTACCTGTTGGAACGAAAGTTGCGTATCTAAACGGATCGCGAACACGTGTAGCTATTCAACATGAAGGATCCGTCTTTGCGGCTCCTCAGATAAAGACTCAGACTCGAGGAATACGAATACGTCATCAAGTACGTAATAGGCAGGAAAAGTCAAGCAGCCAACGCAATCTTTTGAGTACAGGCCCTAACAGCCATTTTGCAAGAGACCGTGGAAATAGACGGAATTAATTACCCTGCAGCAACAGAAAGTACAGCCGAAGAGGTTCCCCGAATCCAGGATGAATTTATAAGATCGAGCACGACTATCCTCGTGAGTAGAATCAAAGAGCTACCAAGCATGAACGAGGGTTCTGTAATATCCGTGACAAAACAAGAAACCGGCAACAACAACGACGTTACAGTCGGGCAATATGACAAAGCAGAATGTAGCAACAACCTTGAGATAGCTGCGAAGTTCCTCTTAAAAAGGGAAACGAACCGCTCCAATTTAATGTAGCCGACCTCACAATCTCGAAATACGAAAAGGAAAGTATAGCAGTCACGTTAAGCTTTCTCTCCGGCAGATACAACCAAAGCATCGAAGTCTGTTTCACTCAACAAGGAAAACTGAGAAAGGAGCAGAAACAACAAATCCTAAGCGAATGCCACGGAAAGCCAGCGGACCAACACTTTGGCGAAAACAAATCGATCGAGCAATTGAAGGACAACGGCGAGTGGAAAAATATGGAAGAGAGATGATTTACTATAGAACACATTGCGAGCAGTGCTAACGAGAAAAATTAACCGGTATACGCAATAAAATACGACGGACCGTAGAAGAGATATTAACTGCGTTGCTCAAAAACTGCATCCACACTACCGGCGGAAATTATGCGGCCATTGGGCGCACTCGCAAGAAACCACTCTGGTCTTTGAACGTCGATAACTCCGGGACAAAAAAAAGCTGGAAACTTTGGGTTGGGGTATAAATCCCGACTGAGCGAAGTTTCGACAGTGCAAAATCCGGAATCTCATACGTATATATATTAGGGTGGGTCAAAAAAAAACTTTTTTTTTTTTTTGAATGTCACTCACGAAAACTAGTTCCTAGGTACCTCTCCATAGTACTTACCGAGTATAAGCTCTTAATATTAATATGAAGAACTGGCTCATCGTCGTTTTCCATTTTCAATGTAGTCTCATATAAAAATAGTCATATCTTATCACCAATAAATTGTTAAACCAGTTTCATCATTAATATTCATAGGAAATTGAACGCTCTACAAAAATGGTCTCTTATACTTTTTTCATTAATCGAACCATTTAAAAGATATTCAAGGTCAAAGATTGAAGAATTTATGAAAAAAATAACTTTTTGTTTTGAATTTTGTAACTTACTGAAAAATAATTATTGTCAAATGGGTATCAATTATTTTTGTAGAAAATAAAACGTTCTACAAAAAAGGTCTTTTGTGGTTAATCGATTACTCTAACCATTCAGAAGATATTCGCATTAGAATTTCAGTAAGCATTGAATGTCACTCACGAAAACTAGTTCCTAGGTACCTCTCCATAGTACTTACCGAGTATAAGCTCTTAATATTAATATGAAGAACTGGCTCATCGTCGTTTTCCATTTTCAATGTAGTCTCATATAAAAATAGTCATATCTTATCACCAATAAATTGTTAAACCAGTTTCATCATTAATATTCATAGGAAATTGAACGCTCTACAAAAATGGTCTCTTATACTTTTTTCATTAATCGAACCATTTAAAAGATATTCAAGGTCAAAGATTGAAGAATTTATGAAAAAAATAACTTTTTGTTTTGAATTTTGTAACTTACTGAAAAATAATTATTGTCAAATGGGTATCAATTATTTTTGTAGAAAATAAAACGTTCTACAAAAAAGGTCTTTTGTGGTTAATCGATTACTCTAACCATTCAGAAGATATTCGCATTAGAATTTCAGTAAGCATTGGAATTTTAATGCGAATATCTTCTGAATGGTTCGAGTAATCGATTAACCACAAAAGACCTTTTTTGTAGAACGTTTAATTTCCTACAGAAATAATTGATACCCATTTGACAATCATTATTTTTCAGTAAGTTACAAAATTCAAAACAAAAAGTTATTTTTTTCATAAATTCTTCAATCTTTGACCTTGAATATCTTTTAAATGGTTCGATTAATGAAAAAAGTATAAGAGATCATTTTTGTAGAGCGTTCAATTTCCTATGAATATTCATGATGAAACTGGTTTAACAATTTATTGGTGATAAGATATGACCATTTTTATATGAGACTACATTGAAAATGGAAAACGATGATGAGCTAGTTCTTCCCATTAATATTAAGAGCTTATACTCGGTGAGTACTTTGGAGAGGTAGCTAGGAACTAGTTTTCGTGGGTGACATTCAAAAAAAAAAAAAAAGTTTTTTTTTTGACCCACCCTAATATATATAGTGGCGTAGCTCGTTGTACCGCGTGAAGATGGTGAGATTCCCGATTTTGCACCGTCGAAACTTCGCTCAGTCGGGATTTATACCCCAACCCGAAACTTTTTTCAAGCACCATCAGGTTGGCCCGTGCAATCGATGACCCGCGCTCGATCCATGCACGCCTACACAATTTCTTTCATAACTTAAAAAATCGTCAAGATTTTTACCCCCCTCAAGCTCTTATTTCATAGGATGTATGACCCATAAAATTCTCAAAACCGGCAGACCGAAGTATCTACATGACCTTTTTACTAAACGCAGCAATGAGCGTAGGAACGTCCGCTCAGCACATGAATTTTGCCCGCCTACTCCACGGACAGAAACGTACAAGCGATCGTATTTGCTAACTGTTGTTTTATTAGTTGTTTCACTATCCGAGAAAGGATCAGGTGACAAAATGAGAAGTCATTTATTTCCGTAACAAACGGTAAGTATAAATTCTTTATTTTCAGAAGCTTTCTTTCTTTTCAGGTATCGACGAAAGACTAACGCGTCTCACAAGCCTGCTGCTATGGAGAATCAAAAGACACGCTACAGGTGGGGGAGGAACGAGTGTTCCAGAACCTTCTATCATGCGCTTGCGCGTTGCGCGAGTCCGTTGAGCATGCCAAGGCATATTTAACATTTATTTAACACTAACTGCATGCCGCTTCTGGGAATCACTGCCAACAACCATAAATAGAGCTGGAACAGTAGAGAGCTTCAAGACACGGTTTTTTACTTATCTGCTTGATGAAGATGGGCAGTCGTAGAGCCCTGAAGTACTAACGCTCATCATTGAGACAACCACTTATCGTTATCTTATTGTTAAATTGTTGAATTTTTTACTGCTTCTATATCTTAATTTCATTGTTAATTTTTAAAATATTTTCTTTTTTATTACCTATTTTTATCATATCATTTTTTTTCTTATTTACACTCTTACTGTTTCTATCTTTCTTATTATTGTTAATTCTACTGTTAATTATTATTCTTATTATTGTTATTACATGTATTAATGTGGTATGGTGAAAAGTGAGCGAGAGAGATTGTGAGCGAGCGTGCTCGAGCTCGAACGCTGATTATGTTAGGTTGCCATCCACGACCATTAGAAAAAAGCACGCGCGAGTGCACGACGCAAGAAGAAACAATTAAGAGGCAGAATAGAAACGGGATCGCGAGAACGCGGACGTGAAACGTTCAGACGAGAAGAATATAGTACATTGTGTATCTAGGGCGGGAAGTAGGCGATTCCGCCGAGTGTGAAGTTGCCACCCGAGGGGCAAATCGCCTTCCGCCCGTGGTGCACACCGTACTTTTTGTCCGACCCGCGTTGAAAACAAGGGGTCGCGGTGCTCGAATCTTTACCGCCCCGCAGTAGCGGGCGGTAAAGTAGTTTACCGCCCGCTGGCGGAGTGCGCTGGAAACGCCCACTTACCACCGGTAGCACATGCGCGCAACGCCGCGTTTTCAACGGGGGTCGGACAAAAAATACATTTTCGATCGTTTACTTTTCGAGTTTCATTTAAAGACATTGAGCCACGGCATAATTATAAAATATTATACTACATGATTGTTATTATTCCTTTTATCTGAATATCATACTCTGTTATTGCCCTTAGGGAATATTACTCCAGGGCC
>OZ020164.1:7991961-8159461 GCA_963971145.1 Sussaba pulchella
CCAGAACTGTAAAATATTGAACGAGCAGGTTTCGATCGATATATTGGAGTGCATGCGTCGGTAAGTAATCGGCGGTGCCAAAACAGCGCCATCATGCCTGATAGCCTGAATGAATACGATGAGTATAACTGCTCAGCTTGCGAAAAAGCGATCAAGAACCAGGTCGTCAAATGCGGATCTTGCCCAAAGCGTTTTTACCATCCGGGATGTGTGAATAAGCACAAAATACTCGATAAGAATCGTGAAACAGTGCCGTGTCCAGGCCCCTATGACAATATAACGGTAGGAGAAACAGTGACGACGAAAACGCCGACGACAGCAGGATTCAGTAGAGACCGGCTGGGATCGACAGGATCAATTAGTGGTAACAGAGTCTTTATTCCACATGCTGAAGAGAAATTAGATTGGATAGTGAGAAGCGTAAAAATGATAAAGGACGAAGCTGTATGCAGAGGTGAAATTAAGAAGATAATTCAAGAAATAGTCCGAGAAGAGATGGGAAGCGTGAAGCAAGAAATAGAAGAGCTCAGAAGGATGCTACTAGGAGGAGATATGAGTGCAGCAAAAGGGTCGAAGGGCACCTATAGTGAAGCAGTGAAAGAAAGAAAAAAGGAGAAAATCATAATTATTGAGCCCAAAGTGCAGCAGGAGAGTGAAGTGACAAAAAAGACGATAAAAGAGAGAGTGGATATTAAAACTATGGGAGTAGGCGTTTCAAAGCTGAAAAAAGGCAGTAAGGGTACTGTGATTTTAGGATGTGACACAGGTGAAGAACTAGAGTCACTCAGGGCAACAGTTCAAGATAAAATGGGCGAGAATTTCAAGGTTACGGAGCAAACACAATCGAAACCGAAGCTGAAGATCATAAATATAGAAGAGGAGGAATTCGAATCACCAGATGAGGAATTGGCCAAAACAATATTGGCACAGAATGGATTGGAGGAAACTGAAGGAAGAGAAATAAAAATTGTAAAAAGGATAACTAAAGCACGAGAACCAGGACGAGAAAAGGGACGAGATAGCAGAGAAAGAAATGAAGGCACAGTGATTGTAGAAGTGGATGACCTGACTCATGCGCAACTGCTGGACAAAGGTAAACTTAGCAAAGGCTGGAAGAAATGCCCGGTTTTCAACCACGTCAACGTAAGACGATGTTTTAAATGCTGGGGTTTTTACCACATAGCTAAAAACTGTACGAGAGAAGAAACATGCTACAAGTGTGCAGGAAAACACAACGCAAGAGAATGTACTGTGCAAGCGAAAAAATGTGTTAATTGTGCGTTTAAAAACCAAACGTTCAATTTGAAGTTGAATACCGCGCACAGCGCTTTGGATCGGGAGTGCCCAACACTCAAAAGAGTGTTGCAAGAGGAGAAGAGAAGAGTAGGATGGGTAGAATAGCAACCAAAGGCGGAAGAAGTCATATGGTACACAAATGCTCAAAGTTTGCTTGCGCATAAGGATGAGATACGGCACGAGGTAGCAGACAGAATAAAACCTGCAATCATCGCGTTGTCCGAAACACGAGTGACTGCAGATATTGGAGACGAGGAAGTAGGGATACCGAACTACAGTGTGATCAGATGCGATGCGGAGAACAGAAACACAGGAGGAGTTGTACTATATATCAGAGACTATATTACACGGAAAGAAATTTTATTGCAACATTTGCTTTTCCGCATACCCAAAAGTACAATAAAATATAGCATTTTAGGGACAAACGGGGTATAATCATGAACATTCCTAGAATAATAGGACATTGTACTATTTCTATATATATTAATATTATCTTGACAAGGAAGAATTACTATATGACTTTTCCAAGCATTGCTATTCTGCTCTTGGAAAATTGAAATTGTAAATAATGATAGTGATTCTTTAGAAGTTTTGCTATGATAATTTCGGAACTTACTATTTTAAATAATATAAGTTACAATCAATGTATGAAACTTTACTATTCTCAATAAGAATGACATTGAATTGAGAAATACTTGTGGCTTCTGTAACTCGGACTTGAGAGAAATTGTAAAACACTATTGCAAAAGTTTCCGAATGTTCTCGAGCCGACCCGAGTTCGGCCGAGGAACAGCGACCGGCCGGTGGCCGCCATTACACTCGATCCCGACTCATGTCAGTGTTTTCCTGTTTGTTAAAAAGGGTCTTATCGAGTTTTGTTTGGGAATTGCTTCTCAAATCAGATTTACGGAACTCTTGTGTTTCGTATAAGTTGTGTAAGTTGTTCGTATAAGTGTACAAGTTGAGTGACGGAAAGAATTTATCAGAAAAGACTGCAGTATTTTCTGCTAAATAGTTGCTTATAATTAGAAATTTTTACGATTTTAAAGATTTGAAAAAAAAAAAGTTTTTTTCAAAATACAAGCAAGCTGCGTCCCACTCCCAAATGAGAAAAAAACTATTATTTTATAACATAGCATTTGTAGAAAAAAAATCAAATTTTTAAAAATGGCCGTTTCGTCGGCTTACTCTTATCTTTGCAACTTCGATGCGCGCGCATCACCTTAAGGAGTGATGGGAAAATTGTGAAAAAAAATTAGGGTCTGTTTGTAGTCAGAACAAAGTTAAAAAAAAATCGTATGCAAATTATATAATGTCTTTCTATGCAAATAACGATATGCAAGTTTATGCAACAATCGGCGCCCATCACCTTAAAGAGTGGTGCAAAAATTCTGAAAAAAAAGTAGGGTGTATTTTGAGTCGGAACAAAGTCAAAAATAAAATTATGCAACAATCGGCGGACCCGAGGGAAATGACCCCACGGTTTGGTTTGGAATGCCCCATATACATATCCAGAACACGACTTGCCTGTTCCGATGACTGAGTGATAAAATGAAAATTCTTGACTGCCATCTTAGATGAGCCTATTATGGATTAAAATTCATTGAGATCACGAACGTTAGAATAGCCGAGTGGGTAGCGAGGTAGATAGATAGGTTAGGTAGGTAGGTAGGTTCCGTAGGTCGTGAGTTCAAATCCCGCAACGGCGATTCTACAAATGATGGCGCGATCATCGGCAAAATCGCGCCGAGCTTCGGCCGAGTATGAGGCCAATCTGGCCACCCTACGTGGGCAGGGCTCATTTTACTCGCTGCAACGCACTATTGTAATTTTCCCTATCCGAGCTAAGAACGATTACTATGAATTGACCGGAACGTGAAATATTTTATTCCGCTGTTTGTAAAGTACTATTGTAATTTTGGGTATTCGAGTCTATAGGAAATTTGAATATAAAGACTTTTAAATACTGATATTATTTTTAGGTAAAAGTCCAACATTCTTGTGATTTATTGCAACAGAAGATATCAACCCGGCATTTCGTTACTCACTATTGTACTTTTTGCAACTGTACCGCGATTGTCCCTTAAATGGTATATTTTATTGTACTTTTGGGTACGCGGAAAAGCAAATATTGCAATAAAATTTCTTTCAGTGTAAGTATGAGTTGGTATTGGTGAGCAAAAAGGAAGCGAACTGCTGGTGTGTGGCTATAGAAATATGTGATAAGATGTACAGAGGAACCCTGATGGTTGTGTATCACTCACCGAATGCATCGGATGCGGAATTTATAAGACATTTAGAGGATATGGCGGAAGAAATATCAGTGAAAGGTGAATGTATAATAATAGGAGATTTCAATATAGATGTAGCGGTCGAGACGTTTTACAAAAAAAGACTATTAACAGGAATGTCAAGCTTAGGGATGAAACAGTATGTAAATGAACCAACGAGGATAACACAAAATAGCCGAACGATTATAGATCTATTATTTGCGAATGCGGAAGTCCAATCACAGGTAGAGATAGAACCGAAGATAACTGACCATGCATGTATAAAAGTGAGGATAGGGACGACCAAAAAAGAAAATAGGTATAGAGAATTTACAGCCAGAAACTATCGGAATATTGATGAGTCTGAATTTAATAAAATACTAGTAAATATAGTGAAACCACGACATGAACTAGGAGTAAATCAAAGAGCAGAGTTACTCGTTGATAATATAGTATTAGCACTGGATAAGTTAGCACCAAAAAAGTCGCACAAGATCCCGAGTGTATGGGACGGTAAAAAATGGTTTTCAGATGAGGTGAGAATGGCCGCGGGGAAAAGAGACGAGGCATATAGGAAAGCGGTGTTCGATGGAACGGAGATGAACTGGCAGGAATTTAAGACGAAAAGAAATGCAGTCGTTAAAATGATAAAAGACAGAGAGAGAGATTACTACGAAAATATGATAGATTGTAATAAGAATGACGCAGTAAAAATGTGGAAAATCTTGAAGGAAGTAATCAGGGGTGAATCGAAAGGTGCGAAAGTGATAGAAAATATAGATTTTGAAATACTAGGGGATCTAACAGGAAATAATATAGCTGACAAGTTCAATATGTATTATGTCCAGAGTATTAGTAACATTGTAGACTCAATAAAAAGTGATATGGACGCAAGCCCAAGGAGGAGAAGGATATTAGTAAGTGGTGTGGTGGATAATAAGAGATGTATGTCAGCGTTTGAAAATGTAGAATTAGAAGAGTTGGAAAAGGTAGTGAAGGAACTTCCGAAAAAAAAGGGAACGGAAGAGGGAATATCGAGCGACGTACTGAAAATGGCGATGAGTGCTATAAAAGGAGAATTTGCTGATGTAATCAACGGATGCCTGAGGGAGGGGTACTGCCCCGAGAGCTGGGAAATTTCGACTATCATACCGATTCCTAAAGTAGATAAAGCGAAAAAGGCTAGTGAGTTCAGGCCAATTAACATGTTGCCGTTATATGAGAAAGTGCTCGAATTAGTAGTGAAAAAACAAATTGAAGGATATTTGGAAACAAATAATATTATAACAGAACATCAGTCGGGTTTTAGAAAACAATACTCGTGCGAAACCGCGATTCAAACGGTTATAGACGAATGGAAAGTTAACATCAGCGAAGGACTCATAGTCGGAGTAATATTTATGGATCTAAAACGAGCCTTCGAGACCGTTGATCGAGAGATATTATTGGAGAAATTGTACCAGTATGGCTTGAGGGCGACAGTATTGCGATGGATGCGGTCGTATTTGAGTAATCGAAAGCAGCAAGTACGTTTCAATAATACACTGAAAAAAAAGGTTGGCTGAAATAGCCATTTTTTAGTGGTTAAGGAATAGTTGGACGGAACATTAACTAAGATGGATAAGCCAGTCATTGCGCATAGTGACCGTGACAATTTTTAATTGTGACAGTCGGTGGTCCGAGTAGAAACCGAATTTGGTAGGACAACAATCTCGTTGGATGAATGCATCACGCAAGCCCCATCACAGTGGCGCGTCGATCACACTTCGCGCGAGTCCCGCGTTTTCGTAATGTGCATAGCTTTCGTCCAGTTCGTGCGTTTAGTTCGTTTGAACGGAAATCGGATAAAAATCAGTGTTACAGTGGAAATTTATTAAAAAATTAATAACCATTGCACGGATCAACCGATTTGAATAAAAATTGAATATGTTATAGACGTCACTGAGGTTTTTACTGGAGAAATCAGTGAACGTGAAATTTTGACATAACCTTAAAAAAATTTTTTTTATCATTTCAGATGTGCGATTTGAAATTGAAAATTGTAATTCCATATTTTATATAAATTCTATTTCGTTATTCTATGTTCTTTACATTCTTTCGTTTCTTCAAAATAAAAAATATTTTCCTATAATTCTCTTGTGCTGTTTATTTACACGGTTAACTGCCCGACAAACCCAAAGTAGTATAGTATATCCCAAACCGAATGCATCTATCTAGACAATATGTCTGAACTAATTAAACAGAGGCTACAACCAGAAACGTATTCGTGGTTCCAAACACACAGACATGTATCGTCTAAAAGAAATAGACACACGAGCGAACTAAATGGCGTGACCACATTTCCAGCGAGATGTGCTGACCGATAGTATAGTCTCATCCTCTATTATAGTTGGATGAGGCAACCAAGATATAGCTGCATCGTCCGACATGAAATAGGCGATATAACTAACCTTACCTCGACCATTAAAAAATGTCATAGTAGCCAACTAATGGGATGGCTCCCCAGAGACCAACAAAGTTGGCTATCACGCCCAATTCAAGGATCCACCATCCAATTCTTTTTTTCAGTGTATGTATTCAAAAATTATTGCAACGGAATATGGAGTACCGCAGGGGTCTGTACTTGGACCACTTCTGTTTCTCATATATATGAATGATATAGTCGATGTATGTTCAGGAGTGTGTGACATAAAAATGTTTGCTGACGATACCCTTATATATGTGACTGCGAGAAGTAGTGTAGAATTGGAGAGAAAAATGAATGTGGCATTGAATATCGTGGAGGAGTGGATGAACAGAAATAAGTTGAAAATGAATGCGGGAAAAACTAAATTTATGAGTGTTAGAAGTGTAAGGAAAGAACTAAGGGGTAATATTACGTTGAAATGTCTAGATGGCACGGAACTAGAGCAAGTAGAAATGATGAAATACTTGGGTGTAATTATTGATGATAAGCTTAGGTTCCAAGACCATGCGGAGTACATGCTGAAAAAGATAGGTAAGAAAACAAGTTTTCTGAATAGAATAGGACAACATGTATCCGTATATACCAGATGTGTGATATACAAAACGATAATACCACCTCACTTCGAGTACTGTTCTACGCTGTTAATTGGAATGGGCGAAACGGAGTTGAATAAACTGCAGATAGCGCAAAACAGAGCGATGCGCGTCATATTACAATGCAGCCGGTACACGAGAGTCCAAGACATGCTCCAAGCGGTACGGTTTATGTCAGTGAGACAGAGACTTCAATTTAATATTTGTATTTTTGTTTTTAAAGTAGGGAACGACTTATTGCCAAAGGATTTAAAAAAGAAAATGCAAGTAGTAGGAACGAAAGGAGGGCGAGTAACACGACAAGCGGGGGATATTGCAATACAGTTCCGAAAGACGAGGAACGCACAAAAGAGTATGTTCTACGAAGGCGTCAAAATGTATAATGCGTTGCCAGCAGAAGTGAAGGCTTGTGACAGACTCGTCCAGTTCAAGCGTATGCTAAAAGAATTTATTATATCAACTGTTGGGTAGTATGTAAGAATTGATGTAAACGTATATGGTAAGAAATTATGTAACACTATGTATACTAAATAGCTGAGGAAGCTAATAAATATCAATCAATCAATCAATCAATCTCTCTCTCTCTCTCTCTCTCTCTCTCTCTCTCTCTCTCTCTCTCTCTCTCTCTCTCTCTCTCTCTCAAAAGTGACAGGTGAAAAACTGCTCCCGCTACTACTGGGCATTCTAACGGTCTCGAATATTTGTTAGACACCAAAAGTTGTCAAAGTGCATATCTAAACGTGGTGAACATTCTTATTACACAAAAAATACAGTGACTATAACGAAAACGATGTGAAGACGGACGTTCTGTTCGATGTCGTATCGTCGAAACAGTATTTAGTGACCGGCCATATTGGTGAGAGAGCGAAAAACACTGCATACTATTGGATGGACCGTAGTGCGGCACGGCCAATCAGTGTCCAATCATAAATATCCGCAGCCTGCTTGAAAACCAGTGGTCAGTAACAGTGTAGCATGGACGATAAGCGACAAGAATCTATAGACGAGTAAATCGAAATATATCGATCGAATCATAACATCGCGACACCTAGCTTGGCACACGGAACTGTAAACACACGACCAGGTGTCACGCTCGCGCGATTACCATCTCGTATAGCATGGACCATGCTTGTATATGTAAACCATGTCAAAAGGAAATTAAGACTATCGCTTATAAATGCAAACTGTGTCTGACCAACTATCATCCAAGCTGCCAAAACAAGCACAGTGTTATGAATGAAAAAAACAAGCGAGTGCGCTGTAAAGGTGTGCTTGAAAAAATCAATGTAACAAAAACCAGCGATAATACGCAAAATCAAAATCAAGAGAGAAAAAAAAGAAAATTATCAGAACGAGACCAGGCTGATAATTACGTCGATCGAAGTGACGGTGAAGATCATGATGAAGAGGATAGAGAAGAGCTCGATAAAAGAGAAGAGGTAGACGAAGGAGCGCAAAGTGTCGATAAAAAAATAGATATAATATTAGCTAGCTTAAAAAAACAGGAAAAATCGGAGCTGTCAAAAATAAAGGAAAGTTTAAGGTACGTACTCAGAGAGGAAATACTTAAAGTCGAAAAGCAAATAATAAGTGAAATAAGAAAAGAGGTAGAAAAGAGCATTACAAATACGATTGCAGCGGAAGTAAAAAAGGTGAACGAAAAATTAAGGTAGGAGTCTTACTACAGTCGTCATTAGATAAAATGTTCATTTTAAAATCTATGTGAGTTTATGTGGTAAACTTTCATGTAGTGAAAGTATTTGATACTTCACCGAAGGTTCTAATTAGTAATCTTAGGTTGAAAATGGAAATATTAACTCGTTGTTTCATGGACAAACCGGTTCGTCAACATTTAATTACTGATTTCATCTCCTTATCGATTTGATGGCATTCATAGTTAAGTTGCCACTTATAAATTAGATTCTGAAGATTCCGATGTGATCATAAAAAAATAGGTTCACCGAATTATTCGGAGAGAACTTTGAAGTTAATCTCGATAAAAACTTCACAAAATGACAGAAGACCGACTGCCGTGGAGTAGTTCGGGACTATTGGCAACATCGCACGTGAGCGTGTACCCAGTAGGCCTTGCGAGAGCTCTCGGAAATATATATTCGGGCATAAGCAAGATAAACATAACCATTTTCAAAAATCCAGAAACTCGCGCGCTAACAACATAACCGGCAAGTCAGGAGAGTTTAGGGAGGTTAGATCGGGGTATATACTGCAGAAAAATGCAGCGCTGCCAGATTGACGTCATACTAAGGAATCGCATATATATGGCTGTTTATAGCTGATCGCAACCGAATCAAATCAGTCATTGTAAATTATTTCCAGCAATGAATTACGAATATAATATATATATAATTAAGGTTGAGTTCGTATACATCAAGTTTTAATCGCTCAAAGATTTTTGCAATATAGCAAACTTCTTTCACATCTCGTTTTGTTGCAACGATCATTAAACCGTCATTTGACTGGCACGTAGCAAGACTCCTACCTTAATCGACGAAATGAAATGCATTAGAGATGAAATCAGCGAACTGAAGGTAGGTCGTAATAGTTTGATGAGAGAAAATATTGAGAATGGAGATCAAACTAAAAAGTCGAACACAAGTGGACAGACAGAAGCAAACGGAAATCCACTAAGAAGTAAAAAAAATACATATGCGGATAGGGTAAAATCAGCAAGGGTACAACCTATTATTATAGAACCGAACACGGAACAGACAAATGAAAAAACACTAGAATCAATCAAACAAGTCGACATAATGAAACTTGGTGTGGGAATCAACAAAATAAAAAATGGACAAAAAGGTAAAATCATTCTAAACTGTGAAAGGCGTGGCGACAAAGAGATACTAGGTGAAGCACTAAGAGAGACATTAGGAGAGGGGTACAAAATATCTGTCCCCAGTAAAAAATGCCAAAACTAAAAATAGTAGGGATCGAAGAAATCAGTAAACTGAAGAAGGAGAAGGAGAGCGAGTTCCTACAAAACATCGCAGAACAAAATGATTTGTACAGTGATAATGTAGAAATAAAAATGAAATTAATAAAAAAAACTATGAAAGAAGATGGGAACGGAACCATGATAGTGGAAGTCGACCCGAAGACGCATAAGACGATGGTCGAGAGAGGGAAAATCAAGATAGGATGGCAAGTATGCAGGATATACGATCACATAAGTGTTCTCCAATGCTATAATTGCTGGGGATACAATCACTATGCGAATATCTGTAAAAATACGAAGATTTGTAGAATATGCGGAGGCCCACACGAAGAGGATAAATGTGAATCGGATACCAAAAAATGCAATAACTGTGCAGACAGTCGGAAAAAACAAGTAAACAGCGGGATAGATGATAATCATGCAGCGACGGATAGGAAAAATTGTGAAATATATCGGAGGATGATAATAAGAGAGCAGAATAATACACTGTACAACAACCAATAGCAACGAGCGAGTATAAGAGAAATGGACGGAAAAACCTTTTTATTACTGTTAAATGCACAAGGTGCACTTAGACATAAAGATGAAATCGACAAATTAACAAATACATATAAACCTGATATTTTATGTTTGACGGAAACGCACGTAAAGGAGGAAATTAATGATTGCGAGATAAATATAGACAATTATAATGTAGTACGATGTGATACAGAAAACAGTAGGACTGGGGGGGTGTTAACGTATATAAAAAAGAGTCTGAAATTTGAAATAATATCAAACAAAAACATAGAACAGAATATATGGATAAGCACGACAAAAATAACTGGAATGAATGAACAAATTACAGTATGCAATACGTATCACTCGCCTAGTAGTGATGATGGTAAATTTATCGAAGTCATAACGGAGGAATGTGATAACCTAGTAGACAAAGGACATGTAGTTATAGTAGGTGATTTTAATATTGACATAACAAAAAGGAATGGATATACAAAAAGACTATTGAGAAATTTACTTAATATAGGATTTAAACAATATGTGACGGAACCTACGAGAATAACTGAACAATCAAAAACAATTATTGATCTAGCATTTTCGAATTTTTATATTGGAACGAAAGTTCTACTGACACCTAAAATTACAGATCATAACATTATACAAATCAAAGATCTCCATAACATAAATAAGAACGATCAAAACAGGACTGAAACTATAACTAAAAGAAACTATAAACAAATAACGTCGGAAAGATTTGGGATAACATTAAAACGAAAATTAGAACAAGTAGGACTGACTAATAATGACGATACGAATCAATATGCAAATAAATACATCGGTGCAATAAAAAAGACGATAGATGACCTTGCGCCAATAACAACGACTGAAATTAGGAGGAAATGGAAAGATAAACCGTGGATTACCGCAGAAACCAAAAATGTATGTAGAAACAGAGACACAGCGTATAAAAAAGCGATCCAAACGAATAAGCCAGAGGACTGGGAAATATATAAACAACAGAGAAATAAAGCGGTGATGAAAATACGGAGTAGCAAACAACAATATTATGAAGGAAATATAGATAGAAATAAATCCGACGCGAAAAAAATGTGGAGAACGATTAAAGAATTGATAGGATCAAAAAAACAAGATAACCCGACCGGAGATATTGTATTTAGCGAAAAACAGTTAACGGACCCGGCAGAAATTGCTGAAACATTTAATGATTTCTTTATACAAAGTATAAATGAAATTATATGCAGTATTGAAAGTCCGGTGGACAACACGCGTAACAATGCAATAGTCAATAGTCCAACAGAATTTCGGGAGTTCAAAAAAGTTACTTACAAGGATATTGATAAAATAGTCAGTGAATTGGGCAACAAAAAAGGAACAGAAGATGGTATAACAACAGAAATCATGAAAATGACATGGAAGGCGACAAGTGAGAACCTGAAGATACTTATAAATAAATCACTGGATGAAGGAATCTTCCCAGAAAACTGGAAGACCTCAACAATAATACCCATACAAAAAGTTAGGGGGACGAAAAGAGCGGAAGAATACCGGCCGATAAACACATTACCCATTTATGAAAAGATGCTTGAAAAAGTGGTAACAAAGCAAATAACCGAGTTTGTAGAAAACAATGGACTGTTAAGCGATGAACAATCGGGCTTTCGGGCAGGAAGGTCATGTGAAACAGCGTTACAAAAAACACTCATTGGATGGCGAGAACGATTAAACGAGAGTAAGATGATAGGAGTCGTGTTCATTGATTTCAAGCGAGCGTTTGAGACAGTGAGTAGAAAAATCTTATTAGAAAAAATGGAAAGATACGGAATTGGTGGAAGTGTGTTAAAATGGCTCGAGTCTTTTCTTTTAAACCGGAAACAAAAGGTGAAATATAAGGAAGAAACATGTTATGAAAAAATAGTAAATCACGGCGTACCGCAAGGGTCTGTTCTCGGACCACTTCTGTTTATAATGTACATAAATGATATAGTGAAAGAATTAGAGTACTGTGAGTGCAACATGTTTGCCGACGACATGATTTTGTATGTTAGTGACATCGATGCCGATGAAATTGAATATAAAATAAATTACGATTTAAAACAAGTAGACAACTGGTTAAAACGAAATTCGCTGAAAATAAACACCTCGAAGACCAATTTTATGTTAATAAGAGACCCTCGTAAACAAATACTAAAAAACAGATGCAATATTGCCGTTGGATATGAACGAATAGAAGAGATTGAGGAAGCAAAATACTTGGGTGTGATAATAGATTATAAATTAACATTTAACAGGCAAGCTGAATACGTCGCAAAAAAAGTTGCAAAAAAAGTCAATTTTCTGTATAGAATAAGTAGGGTGGTATCAATTTATACGAGAATAACGATATACAAAACGATAATATCACCACATTTCGAATACTGCAGCACATTGATGTTAAATATGAACGGGTACAGCATGCAGATGCTACAGAGAGCCCAAAACCGAGCAATGAGGGCGATACTGAAGTGTGACAGGTATACGCCGATACGAAATATGCTAGAAGCGCTGTGCTTCATGAGTGTGAGTCAGAGAATGGTTTACAATGTTTGCATAATGATCCATAAGATGGTAAATGGGATGGCCCCCGATTATATGAACCGACTAATACAGAAAGTAGGCGAAGGACATTCCCATGACACGAGAAATAAGAACAACATCCGAGTGCAATACCGTAGAACCAAAGCAGCTGAAAAAAGTTTAAAAGTTTAATGTATAGCGGAAGTATGTACTGATAATCAGTTACCGGAAGAAGTGAAGAATGAAATCCGAATGAAAAAGTTCAAGCAAGAGCTCAGTAAATATGTTAAAGAGCACATAAACGTGTTATAAGACGAATTGTGATATTATCGTAATATTGTGTGAATGTATCATTGAATGTAAATGAAGGGAATGTATAGCGATAAGGAACATGTGAGAGTTATGATGTCAAGTAAATGTTGAAATGGGAATGTAAAATCAATGTAGCGCTAAAGCGCATGTAAGAGTAGCCACAGGCTAAATAAACGTACATCAATCAAATCTCCCTCTCTCTCCCTCTCTCTCCCTCTCTCTCCCTCTCTCTCTCTCTCTCTCCCTCTTTCTCCCTCTCTCTCCCTCTCTCTCCCTCTCTCTCCCTCTCTCTCCCTCTCTCTCCCTCTCTCTCCCTCTCTCTCCCTCTCTCTCTCTCTCTCTCTCTCTCTCTCTCTCTCTCTCTCTCTCTCTCTCTCTCTCTCTCTCTCTCTCTCTCTCTCTCTCTCTCTCTCTCTCTCTCTCTCTCTCTCTCTCTCTCTCTCTCTCTCTCTCTCTCTCTCTCTCTCTCTCTCTCTCTCTCTCTCTCTCTCTCTCTCTCTCTCTCTCTCTCTCTCTCTCTCTCTCTCTCTCTCTCTCTCTCTCTCTCTCTCTCTCTCTCTCTCTCTCTCTCTCTCTTTCGGAAAGGGTTCTCGACGCAAACCGCGCTCCTTAGAATCTGCCAGGACATCAAAAATAACATTGAAAAGAGGGAGGTCACCATCTTGGTGCTCTTCGATTTTAGTAAAGCTTTTGACACCGTACCCCACAGTTGTCTCTTGGCAAAACTCAAGAGAGTAGATTTTTCACAACATTCCATTAAATGCATGCATTCGTATCTATCAGGACGCTCCCAAGCTGTTATAGACGCGGAGGGACACTCTTCAGAGTGGTTACAGATCACTATGGGAGTGCCTTAACGCTCAGTACTTGGCCCCCTACTTTTCTCACTTTTTATCAATGACATAAGTGTTGCACTACGTTTCTCACAACATATGATTTTCGCCAATGACACTCAAATATACCGTAGCTGTCCACTCAATCAACTAAATCAGGGTCTCCGGCTCATATCACACGATGTCAACGTTATCTCTGAGTTTGCTTACGAGAATGGACTATCGCTCAACATTGCTTAGTCCAAAGTTCTCATTCTCGGCAGCAAAGCATACGTCAAGCAGATCAATCATGATGATTTACCGACAGTTTCAGTCAACGGATAGTATATTACGATACAAGAGCGAAAATATTTTTTCTGACGAATGTGAGTTTGTAGCACGAGCCGAAGGCGAGTGCTGCAATCACACGAGTCAAGAAAAGGTTTTGCGCACGAGTATAGTATACATTTTTATTGCATGAGGTGTCTAAATGCGATTTGACGCGAACGAAGTGAGCGGAAAAATCGCATCTTACGCACGGCGTGTCATAAAAACTATTCCGTTCGTCAGTGAAGCGCGGAATCTCGGTGTCATCTTCAGGAGTGATCTTTCTTGGGACAGTCATATTCTTCTCGTAACAAAAAAAGTACACCTAACTATATACAAACTAAAATTTCACAAAAATTCACTTTCAACCTCACTTCGCATTAAACTCGTTACCGCTCTAATTTGGCCGATTCTTGACTACTGCTTCCTCGTGTACAATGACGCCACAGAAACACTCAACATCAAATTACAGAGATTAATCAACTGTGGGATGCGGTTTATATTTGGACTAAATCGAGATGAACGTATTACTCCATACAGGCAACGTCTGGGGTGGATGTCGGTAAAGAGTCGTAGGTTATACTTTCTGACCCTTAAATGTCGTGTCAGCTCCGTCCTTGACGGTATTTAAGAATAATCTCAAAGCGTATCTTCTAGCACAAGAACAACGAATTGACTAGTCAGTTAAATGTAAGCTTATTTCGACAATTATTAAATCTAGCCCAGTTATAAGTTGTTAAGTTTTCGGTTTCAAAATTCTGTTTCGATTATTATTGTTATCTTCTTTTAAGTTTAGATTTTACATAATTTACGTGTTATTTTCGATTCTATCTTAATTTTAAGTTGTATATAATTTATTATTGTATTCTCGATTTAAACTTATTCAAATACTTATTGTTCAATTTTCGATAGCTATATACTGTATTGCCTTACTTAAAGTACCACTATGGCATAATAAAAATCAATCAATCAATCTCTCTCTCTCTCTCTCTCTCTCTTTCTCTTAGCTTAGCTTATACTATTTTTATAGCTTCACAGCGTGGGTAATGTAGACAAAATCGCACGCTTGCGTGCGATTCTGACACATTACTCATGCCGTGAAGTTAGTTACCATGGGTAATCGAAAACCGTGGGAGATCTCGTATTTTCCGAACGGAAAAGAGACAAGTAATGTGAGCATCTTCACGCACCCGTAAAGAAAACTTTATTGACCTTTTTAAAGATTTCTCTTGTATCGCAAAGTTTTGAAGCAAACCACGCTTACCTGATAATTTTACCGAAGATCGGAGAGGACAACTGGTAGTTCGATAGTTACGTTCTATTTTAATGTAATGTAAGCGTCAGGCTAGTCGAATAACTCTTCGTAAAGAGGAACGCTCCAATATTATTTTTACGCTCCACAAATGTGCAATTTTCATAAAAAATGATAATTTGTTCATGATCCTATGTTAATTAGCAGATATTTGATGAATTTTATATTTAAAATACGTAGGTATTCGAAATAAAGAGAAAAAAAAATGAGAAAAAAAATTCCTTACGGTAGGGATCGAACCGGGGACCTTCTGATTCCTGGTCTTGCTCCCTGCCCGCTTTTTTTTTTTTTTTAACAATGTTTATTTGATTTGTGGTACAGTATATGTCAGGGGTTACAGAACATTGAGAAAAATAACCGAAAATGCTCTTCGAATAAGTGTACATTTGGCAGCTCGCATGTTGCTCTCATATACAAACTCTATTTGTCTTAGGACTAGGTAACATTATTACTTTTTTTATAACGCTAGCGACCTTGTGAGGATGTCTGTGAAGTTAGCATACCAATGTTCAGCATCCCACTAAAAACCTTCAGAATTACTTGCATCCCGCATAGTTCTATAGCTCCTGATGGGTTTTAACAATAGTTTCATCGATTTAACGCAAAAAACGGAATTTGAAAAATGGGATGGGAACTTCACACTTGACATCCTGGCATCCCATCGGAATTCGACTTTTCGGGGATGGAAATGATAGGAAATGAATAGTTCTACATGCTAGAAGAGGTTTTAACAATAGTTCCGTCGATTTAAACTCAAAACCAAATTTGGACAATGGGATGCTAACTTCACGGCAGACTTCCTAGCATCCCATCGGAATTCGACTTTTCGGCCATGGAAATGATAAAAACCGAATAGTTCTACATGATAGAAAAGGTTTTGACAATAGTTCCGTCGATTTGAACTCAAAAACGAAATTTGAAAATTGTGGTACCAATTTTGTACGGAATTTTCTGGCATCCCATCAGATTTTCACTTTTCCACTTCCGAGAATGTCAATGCAGCAGAGTAACACACAGTTGAAGATGTACCAACCATAGTTCCGTCGATTTGTAATTCATATCGGAAATCTGAATTTATATAAATTCTTATCGCTGCTCCTTAAAAAAAATGGGATGCTAATGTATAACTCAAATTTTTTAAAAATTTTATGGTTGAATCGGGTGGTTTCAATCGTCTACAGTAGGGTAAGATGGGGTTAAATCGCCAGCGGGTAAGATAACCATTTGACGCTCATATTTGAACGGATTAATAGAAAGAATAGCCGGTAATAAGGTAAGTCGTGGTCGATAATGCGCAACTTTTGTACTTAGTTGGACTGCCGCATCTGCATTTCTACAATTTTCGTGGTCTGATAAGCATTTTGAGCGATGTGAAAAAAAAATGTCTGGCTTTTGATAGCTGGTAAAAGTTGTAAAAATTGGGCTTAAAAAAATTAGACAAGTATTTTCTTGGAGCAGCAATTCGTCACGAACCCGAATGTTCAAACGATTTTCCAATATTTGCATTTGTTTTCGGATCACGTGGCTTTTTGCGCAAAAGAGTGTGTGGGGTTAAATCACCAAGCAACCAGTGGGGTAAACAAGCCACGCGTGCTCGCAAGGAAATGATAGTGCGTCCGAGTGGAATAATTATTTCTTTAGCGTCATGCCTCGCAATTACAAACGAAAAACGCCGATAATTGATAAAAATCTCTTACAACGAGCGCTTGAAGATGTTCAAAGTGGTGGCAAGTTGAACACTGTGGCTCAAAAATATGAAATTCCTCGTGGAATATTGCGAAGCCGAGTCGGGAGAGCAGAAAAAAATTATTCTGGGCACCACAGACAGGTATTGAAAAATGCATTAATAAAAACAATATAGATATACATAGAGAATTTATTTTTACAGATTTTCTCCGACGACTAAGAGGCGTCGCTGGAGAAATATTTAATCAGAGCAGCAAGCATGTTCCACGGTTTTTCGTTAACAGCAATTCGACGACTTGCTTATGATTTTGCAATGACACTGAAGAACCGAATCCCAGACAATTGGCATGGGTCGGAGCCTGGACAAGCTGGCTCTGCGTTCAAGGACTGGATGTCAAGTTTCATAAAGCGTCATCCTTCGTTATCGCTGCGCAGGCCACAAGCGACCAGCCTTGGTCGAGCCACCGCGTTCAATCAACACAATGTAGAGGTTTTTTTTACAAAAATGAAAGATGTCATCGAGAGATTTCGTATTCTACCAGAAAATATTTGGAATATGGACGAGTCTGCACTGACAACTGTGAAATCTGGGATCCATAACGTCAGCTGAACGTGGAGTTTTAGTGACGCTTGCTCTTGCGGTATCTGCGGGCGGAGTATGCTCGCCACCTTTCTACGTGTTCCCAAGGAAGAAGTTCAGGGATGATTTTCACGTTGCCGCAGGTTTCGGAGCTGATGGTGTAGCTAATCCTTCAGGTTGGATGAAAGGAGAGCAATTTTTAAAATTTTTAAAGCATTTTAAAAAATATGCTCGCACAACGCGCGATTCAAGAACCCTTTTGATTTTGGATAACCACGAATCCTACATGACAATAGCTGGCCTAGACTTCTGCAGGAAAATGGAATCATCCTTTTATCGCTACCACCACACACGAGCCACAAATTACAACCGCTCGACCGGGGTGTCTTTGGGCCAATCAAGAAGTTTTACAACGCAGCATGTGACAACTGGATGCGAATGCCACGAAATGCTGCAAGAACAATCACTATCCACGACATTCCCGGCCTTGCTCGTAAAGCAGTCCAAAAGGGCGCTTCGATTTCAAACATTCAATCCGGATTTAGAGCAAGTGGAATTTGTCCGTTGAACGAGAACATTTTCACTGAGGTCGATTTTTTGCCTGGGCAAATTACCGATCGTCCCGAGGATGACATTCGACCCCCGAGTTTCAAAAAGTCATGTGAGGAGTCGGAAAAGGAGCATCCCGAGGAAGAGAGTGTTGTTACGGTTTTGGAAGAACTGCGACCTTTTCTAAAGGCTCCGGCACGAAAACTGACGAACCGTGGCCGAAAACGCCGTAAGTCAGCAATTTTAACCAACGAAATGGAAATCGAAACGTTGCGCGCTGAGCAGGAAGCGAGTGCCGAAAAAAAGCAGAAACAGATATCTGCGGCAGCTGCGCGAGCCGAGAAAAAAATGTTGAAGGTATTGGGCAAAAAATTACGAGCGGAAAAAGAAAAAGTTGCCCCTCGTCGCTCTAAGCGTGGTCGTCCCAAAAAAATATTTACGTTGAAGACAGCGAGGACTCCGGCGATAATTAATGCTAGGAACTGTTTTTATTAATTTTTTGAAATGTCAATATAATAAGTCGTGACCGTTATGAACAATAAAAAACATTAAAACCACGAGTTTGCATTTATATTTGACCTGAAAAGAAGTGGTTTTATTACCAAACCAGGTGGGGTAAAAAAACCACCTTTGCACATTTTTTTCACACGACCGTGCTAAATAATGAGTATAAGTTACATGAAAATTGTTTGTATAAATTTTGTAGCCAAGGGTTCATACTTTCACAAAAAAAAATTATGTTCGAGAATATTCCGATAAATGCAGGTTCTACAGCGTGATAAGTAGAAAAATGGCGATTTAACCCCATCTTACCCTACTATCATGAATAGTTCCGTCTTCAAAGAATCCAAAAAGAATTGTTGAAAAAGGTTTATCGCTGCTCAAATAAAAAAAATAAAAAAATGCTGATTTGTCGCTAAACTTTCTAGCACCCCATAAGAATTCGACTTTCCGGGCATGGGAATTATAAGATCTGACTAGTTTAACTTGCTGGAAGAGGTTATAATGATAGTTCCGTCGATTTGTAATTTATATGGGCAATTTGAATTTATACAAATTCTTATCGCTGCTCCGTTAAGGAAAAAATGGGATGCTAATGTATAACTCGAAATTTTGGAAAATTTTATGATTGAATTGGGTGGTTTCTATCGTCTACAGTACTATCGAGAATAGTTCCGTCTTCAAACAATCCAAAAAAAATTGTTGAAAAATGTTTATCGCTGCTCAAATAAAAAGAAAATTAAATGCTAATTTGACGCTATACCTTCTAGCATCCCATCAGAATTTGACTTTCCGGACATAGAAATTATAAGAACTGACTAGTTTAACTTGCTGGCAGAGGTTATAATGATAGTTCCGTCGATTTGTAATTTATATGGGCAATTTGAATTTATATAAATTCTTATCGCTGCTCCGTTAAGAAAAAAATGGGATGCTAATGTATAACTGGAAAATTTAAAAACTTTTCTAGTTAAATCGGGTGGTTCTTATCGTCTACAGTGTTATCGAGAATAGTTCCGTCTTAAAACAATCCAACAAACTTGTTAAAAAATATTTCTCGCTGCTCAAATAAAAAAAAATTAAATTCTAATTTGACGCCAAACTTCCTAGCATCCCATCGGAATTTAACTTTCCGGGCATGGAAATTATAGGAACTGACTAGTTTAACTTGCTGCAAGAGGTTATAATAATAGTTCCGTCGATTTATAATTTATATGGGCAATTTGAATTTATATAAAATCTTATCGCTGCTCCGTTAAGAAAAAAATAGGATGCTAATGCATAACTCGAAATTTTGAAAAACTTTATAATTGAATTGGGTGGTTTCCATCGTCTACAGTACTATCGAGAATAGTGCCGTCTTCAAAAAATCCAAAAAAAATTATTGAAACATGTTTATCGCTGCTCAAATAAAAAAAAATTAAATGCTAATTTGTCGCTAAACTTTCTAGCATCCCATCGGAATTTGACTTTCCGGGCATGGAAATTATAGGAACTGACTAGTTTAACTTGCTGGAAGAGGTTTGAATGATAGTTCCGTCGATTTGTAATTTATATGGGCAATTTGAATTTATATACGGGGCATTCCATGGCATTCCGAGTAGTTGCGTACCCTTGACTCAAAATTTTTGCCCCATGATTTTTTCCATTAATCAACATCGAAAATGAAGAGACACGTTTTTCGGGGTTTGCCGTTTTCAGCGCCCGCTATTGAGATGCAGTAGATTAAAGGTTTCCAATTATTGACGATACTTCGAATTTCAAATCGATATATCTCGACAACCGCCAATAATAATAAAAAAAAGTAAGGAAGCTTTTTCTTTGGTTTTTACACGGTCTATGCAATAAAAATAAGTACAATTATGTTGCACTGTTTGAACTATTATTAATTAACAATTAATCGATTAAACATTGAATATCTCAAAAAATACCTATTTGATTTTTCTTATTTTTTTAATCTAAATTCTGTGAAAAAAAACAAAAGATTGAGATCACCCTCTACTTGGGTATCGACTTAGTTTAGAAGTTACAGATTTTTTTGTGATAAAAAACCCGTTTAATTTGGTTCATTTCTCAGCGATAATTCATATTGCACTGGGAACTATTGGCCGCTCGATGTAACGAAAATTGGTAACATATATACGCATACACAAGCATATATTAGTATACAGATATAAATATATGGGGGATTCCACGGTGATACCGGAAGCTGCATACCGTCGAATCAACATTTTTGACCCACGATGTTTTATGTCGATATACGTCGAAAATGAAGAGACACGTGTTTCGGGGTTTGACGTTTTTAGCGCCTGTTATTGAGATGCAATGAAATTAAGTTTTTCAATTATTGACGATATTCGATATTTCAAATCGATATATCTCAACAACGGCCAATGATAAATTAAAAAACCAGGTAAGCTTTTTTTTGTCTTCACACGGTCTTTGCGATAAAGATATGTACAATTATGTCACACCGTTTGAACTATTATTAATTAACAATTAATCGTCTAAATATTGAATATCTCGAAAAACAGCCATTTTATTTTCCTCTATTTTACTCCTTGAATAAAAACAAAAAGACCCCGCTCAATTTTTCCGTAGGCTTTATTTAGGAGTTACAGCTTTTTGCGTCATGAAAAACACGTTTAATCATTACTACCGTTAATTATATATGGGGTATTCCTGGGAATTTCGGCCACTTCGGACAGTTGGGTCGAAATTTTTGCCCCCCAATTTTTTTCATTAATATGTGTTCAAAATGGAAAGACACCTATTTCGGCGTTTTTTATTTTGAGTCCCCACTTTTGAAATACAGTCAAATTAAGTTTTTGAAGTATTGACCACATTCGGTCATTCAAATCGATATATCTCAGCAACGGTTAGTGATAACTCAAAAAACCACACGTGTTTTTTTTTCGTTTTTGAACGCTTTATACATTGAAAACATTAACGATTATGTTGCACAAATTCAACAATTATTTATAAACAATTCAAAATTAAAAATGAAATACAACAAAAAATGTACCCTTAATTTTTGAAATGTATTTTTGTTTAAATTTCTTGAACAAAAACGAAAATTTAGCCACCTTGAACTTTTTGGGCCGACGCTTCGTTTGGAAGTTATAGATTTTTTTGTCACACAAAACCTGTAAATTTACGTATTTTATGAGTAAAAATTTGCATGATAAAAAAAGTACCCTTAATTATTGAAATTGATTTTTTTTCGAATTCCTTGGACGAAAAGAAAAATTTTGAGACCCGGCCGGACTTGGGCCGACGTTTCGTTCGAAAGTTATAGCTTTTTTTGTCATAAAAAACCGGTAAATATACGTATTTTATTAGTAAAAAATTGCATGAAGAAAAAAGTACCCATAATTATTGAAATTGATTTTTTTTCAAATTCCTTGGACGAAAAGAAAAATTTTGAGACCCGCCCGGACTTGGGCCGACGTTTCGTTCGAAAGTTATAGCTTTTATTCTTAACAACCGGGTAAACATTTACGGGTTTTTTGTGACAAAAAAATCTATAACTCCCGAACGAAGCGTCGGCCCAAAAAGTTCAAGGTGGCTAAATTTTCGTTTTTGTTCAAGGAATTTAAAAAAAAATACATTTAAAAAATGAAGGGTACATTTTTTGTTGTATTTCATTTTTAATTTTGAATTGCTTATAAATAATTGTTGAATTTGTGCAACATAATCGTTAATGTTTTCAATGTATAAAGCGTTCAAAAACGAAAAAAAAACACCTGTGGTTTTTTGAGTTATCACTAACCATTGCTGAGTTATATCGATTTGAATGACCGAATGTGGTCAATACTTCAAAAACTTCATTTGACTGTATTTCAAAAGTGGGGGCTCAAAATAAAAAACGCCGAAATAGGTGTCTCTTTATTTTGAACACATATTGATGAAAAAAATTGGGGGGCAAAAATTTCAACCCAACTGTCCGAAGTTGCCGAAATTCCCAGGAATACCCCATATATGTGTACGTGTGTGTGACTAGAAATAAATATCATTTTCTATCTCTTATGCGAAAATATTCGTATATGTATTTCATGATGAAAACAACGAAAATCGTAGTAGTACTTATTTTGTAAACGTGTACATCATGAAATACAAATACGAATATTTTCGCATAAGAGATAGAAAATGATAATTATGTCTAGTCACACACACGTACACATATATAGAATTAACGGTAGTAATGATTAAACGTGTTTTTCATGACGAAAAAAGCTGTAACTCCTAAATGAAGCCTACGGGAAAATTGAGCGGGGTCTTTTTGTTTTTATTCAAGGAGTAAAATAGAGGAAAATAAAATGACTGTTTTTCGAGATATTCAATATTTAGACGATTAATTGTTAATTAATAATAGTTCAAACTGTGTGACATAATTGTACATATCTTTATCGCAAAGACCGTGTGAAGACAAAAAAAAGCTCACCTGGTTTTTTAATTTATCATTGGCCGTTGTTGAGATATATCGATTTGAAATATCGAATATCGTCAATAATTGAAAAACTTAATTTCATTGCATCTCAATAACAGGCGCTAAGAACGTCAAACCCCGAAACACGTGTCTCTTCATTTTCGACGTATATCGACATAAAACATCGTGGGTCAAAAATGTTGATTCGACGGTATGCAGCTTCCGGTATCACCGTGGAATCCCACATATATTTATATCTGTATACTAATATATGCTTGTGTATGCGTATATATGTTACCAAATGTCGTTACAACGAGCGGCCAATAGTTCCCAGTGGAATATGAATTATCGCTGAGAAATGAACCGAATTAAACGTGTTTTTTATCACAAAAAAATCTGTAACTTTCAAACTAAGTCCATACCCAAGTAGAGGGTGGTCTCAATCTTTTGTTTCTATTCACAGAATTTAGATTTCAAAAAAAAAGAAAAATCAAATAGGTATTTTTTGAGATATTCAATGTTTAATCGATTAATTGTTAATTAATAATAGTTAGTTAATAACAGTGCAACATAATTGTACTTATTTTTATTGCATAGACCGTGTAAAAACAAAAGAAAGAGCTCCCTTACTTTTTTCAATTATTATTGGCGCTTGTCGACATATATCGATTTGAAATTCGAAATATCGTCAATAATTGGAAACCTTCAATCTACTGCATCTCAATAGCGGGCGCTGAAAACGGCAAACCCCGAAACACGTGTCTCTTCATTTTCGATGTAGATTAATGGAAAAAATCATGGGGCAAAAATGTTGAGTCAAGGGTACGTGACTACCCGGAATGCCATGGAATGCCCCATACATTCTTATCGCTGCTCCATTAAAAAAAAATGGGATGCTAATGTATAACTCGAAATACTGGAAAATTTTATAATTGAATTGGGTGGTTTCCGTCATCTACAGTACTATCAAGAATAGTTCCGTCTTCAAACAATCCAAAAAAAATTGTTGAAAAATGTTTATCGCTGCTCAAATTAAAAAAAAAATTAAATGCTAATTTTTCGCTAAACTTCCTAGCATCCCATCGGAATTTAACTTTCCGGGCATGGAAATTATAGGAACTGACTAGGTTAACTTGCTGGAGGAGATTATAATGATAGTTACGTCGATTCGTAATTTATATGGGCAATTTGAATTTATATAAATTTTTATCGCTGCTCCGTTAAAAAAAATGGGATGCTAATGTATAACTCGAAAATTTGAAAACTTTTATGGTTGAATCGGGTGGTTTTCATCGTCTACAGTGTCATCGCGAATACTTCCGTCTTCGAACAATCATAGAAAAATGATTTAAAACATCTTATCGCTGATTGAATAAAAAAAATTGAATTCTAATTTGACACTAAACCTTCTAGCATCCCATCGGAATTTTATTTTTCGGGCATGGAAATTATAAAAACTAACTGGTTTTCCATGCTGGAAGAGGTTATAACAATAGTTCCGTAGATTTGTAATTAAAGTGGTCAATTTAAATTTATATAAATTTTTATCGCTGCTCCATTAATAAAAAAATGGGATGGGAGATTAAAAATACTGGTCTTAACATTAATGTGGGCCATTCCAACGAGAAAGATTCTTCATTCTTCGCTTTTGAAATTTGCATCAGCCATTTCTTCAAATTTTCGAAAATAAATAGTGTTTCGAGCTGGAATAGCCCATATAAATTCTAAGACCAGTATTTTTGATCTTCAGAATGAGATAGGATATTTTGAACTTTCTTTTGATAAAATTATCGGCAATCAGAGGAAAAACGAAAGAAGAAAAAAAAACAAATTGTGTCGGAATGCCCAATATGGCTTTTAAGATCAGGGTTTTTAATTTTAGGATTGATATTTTAAATCTAAAAAATTTTCTGACAAAATTATCCGGGAATAAGAAAAAACCGAAAAACATGTTTATATATCGGCGTGGAACGACCCATAACCGTTTCAAAGTCAAACCGTAAGATTTTTATTTTCATGCACTAAGGTGCCACGGACTCATTGAGATACTTCTTGGATTTTGAAGATGATTTTAAGAGACCCGAATAGGGATATTACTAGAGAGTCGATAAATCCTGTGTATTTTAAAGGGGAAAAATGACCCCTGCTGGTAATAGCCGGTTTTGAAGATGGCGGGTCGCTAATCTAGGGAACTTTTTGTTAAATTATTTGGAACCAATCTGGGGGGGGGGGGGGGGGGGGGGGGGGAGTCGGTCAAATTTCGGCCGAGTTCTATATAAGGACCACCCTAATATATGTATGATAATAATAATATAATTTTCCGGATGCAAGATACTGTGCAGTGATTGTATTTTGATTGAAATCAGAAAAAAAAATTTTTTTTCAAGCCACCCTAAAATATATAACCACCCTAATATATGGGGTATTCCTGGGAATTTCGGCAACTTCGGACAGTTGGGTCAAGATTTTTGCCCCCCAATTTTTTGCATTAACCCTAGACTGGGTAACTGGGGTCTTACGGGACTCCACTCGACATTCAAACTACGCCCTCAGCTTAGCCAGATTCCTAATCGGTCTGGGACCTTAACCATAATTTACTTCGAGTGTCCGACTGTCGCTTTCGGTCGGTGAGTAACGAAATTAGTGGTGCACTGTGAACAATAAAGAAGACGGGATGGGGTCTCTTAAGACCCCAGTTACTTAATAACGTCAGAGAATTTTTTTGGTAAAAGTGTTTTTTCGTGAAATAATTTCATTTGAGCGTTTCGAATGTGAATTTTGCAGTTCGAATGTAAAAACTTATTTCATTTAAAACAATTTTTGACTTTTTTTCTTTTTTTTTTTTTTTTTAAACACAAATCACGATAAAAAATTTTTTTTTAACAATGGCAAACAATTCAATCCGATGACTTTTCATGCATCATCAAAAACGTGAAAGTTGAACCAATATCCAGTGGGAGATTTGTTCCTCACATTAGACGTATAATGTAATTTTCGTATAATTTAATATATTTTCAAACATTTATAATAAATTTTTATCGAAGTAATCAATTATACTAGTAGCTTTCAATGATATTTTTCAGTCGTCAGATTCTTGTCATTTCCTCTTTTTCATACGTTTGAATAATTATATTTTTTTTTTTTTAAAGAAAATTCGGTCAGATACTTTTAAAGTGTGACTATTTATCTCTTAAATTCCGTTGGAATTTTTAAGATCGCTAGCATTGTTGGAATACTACGGTAAGTTCTATGGAAAAAGTCAAATTCGCGAAATTTTTAGGTTTTTTTTCGGTTTAGACGACTTCGTCTATATATTTCCGAAGTTAACAACAAATGATTGGTACCACTGCCTTTCTTATTAAAAAACGAAGAGATTGCACTGCTTAAAAGTTGTCCTAACCGAATTTAAGCCATCATCCCACGCGACTCAAGTCTCGGGTCTTAAAAGACCCCAGTTACCCAATGATGTATGAGCCAGCTATGTTACCCAATCTAGAGTTAATATGTGCTGAAAATAAAGAGACACGTATTTCGGCGTTCTTCATTTTGAGATTGGTTTTTTGTGACAAAAAAATCTATAACTCCAGAACGAAGCGTCGGCCCTTAAAGTTCAAGGTGGCTAAATTTTCGTTTTTGTTTAAGGAATTTAAAAAAAAATACATTTTAAAAATAAAGGGTACGTTTTTTGTTTTATTTCATTTTTAATTTTTAATTGTTTATAAATAATTGTTGAATTTGTGCAACATAATCGTAAATGTTTTCATTGTATAGACCGTTCAAAAACGAAAAAAAAAGACCCGTGTTTTTTCAAGTTATCTGTAACCGTTGCTGAGATATATCGATTTGAATGACCGAATGTGGTCAATACTTCAAAAACTTCATTTGACTGTATTTCAAAAGTGGGGGCTCAAAATAAAAAACGCCGAAATACGTGAAGAGAACCATAAACTATAGACATCGGTCCGGGCCTCCACCCCCCAGATTCTATTCAAATTTTTTCGGGATGTAGTACTTGATGACCTATACGTGCCTGAATTTATTCAGATTTTTTCCTCCATTATTTCGGCTGTAGTAATTAAGGGCATTTCGTGACATTTCCGTTTTTTTTTCAATTCAATTTCATAGTATTGTGTCGCAAAATTAACATTACACTTAGAATGCATTTCTGTGTAAAATTTTCTCAACTTTCTGAAAAAAAGATTGATTCCCAGTTTGGACTAACACAAAGCTTTCAAAATCGAGCTTTAACGATAAAAAGCTATTTTTCGGCCATTGCGCATGTCTGAATTTTTCTTTCAATATTTTTTTCAGAAAGCTTAGAAAATTTCACATATAACACGTCAAATTTACGTTTGGATCTCTGTAAAAACTGCTAGAATCGATAAAAGTTTAAAAATTCAATGATAAACCAAATCATATTTTCTCCATTCAAAATGTATAAATTCTTCTTCAATCCTCATGAGCTATCGATCATTTGAGATTTTTGTCTTTTACATAGAAATGCAATGTCTTGACTACTCCCAATATCCCGCAGAGAAAGAAAGTAATACGATTATTTATACAATGAAATTAAAAATAGGCCTTAACATTTCTTGAAAATATTCCTTTAATTGCAAAATAGTTTTTATTCGTCTTTAAAAACTTGAACAATAGAAAAATTCGAAGAATATTCCTCCGTGAATCCTGAAAATCTTCCTTGTGAGTCTGCTGACAAAATTGGTGCTCGTCAATGTCTCTCAGCTTCTTATACTATAAGAGGGAGGTGTTAGAGAAGAACATCCAGAAGTAGAAGGTCTATTGTTTTTAATCTGATAATTTTTAATTAACTTCAATTTTTCATCTTGCGAATGATTTTCATATTTTTCTTTGTGATATTTTTCATAATGCCGAGAAATATTGAATTTTCTGATGTTGACCATCACTTGTCCACAAATGGCGCATCCTGAAAAATTTTCGTTATTCAAAATAAATAAATATTTCAGCTCCCATTCGAAATTGAATTTGGGAGAATCAGCGTGTGTACTGATTTTCGGCATTTCTAATGATTCGTAACAAATTATTAGACAGCAGAGCATTACCATTAAACATTAAACGTTGAAGGATGGTAATAACATCAGAAATTTATTTTCAATTCAATGAATTGAATCTTTCGTCAGCGAATGAGAGACGTGCTCGGTACGGTGAATCGTGATACGATGCAGAATGGGGATCTGCGCACACGTCAAGCTCGAACAGGTCTACGAGCCCGTTCGGCAACGTTTGCCATGCACGGAGCGGTGCCGACCTCCGATCACTGCGACGCACAGTGGGCTGAATCGCCAAAAACCTGGCCAAAACCCCGAAATCGTAAACCTTAAATTTGAGTTTTCTTTAATTGGGCCTCATAGACGACTGGCTCGTACGTTTGGATGTACAAGGAAAGCCCGATACGCGTAATGGTTTTCGCTAGAGAGCGGCTCAAAGTCGACCTTTGACGCGTCAATACACGCTGAGCGATCGAGCGAAAATAAATACGCGTGGTGTTAGTGAGGGGTGTTTGCAACCAGTCCATCCGTTCTTAAAAAAAAATGGCGGAAAATGTTCGCAAAGGTACGTTCTTTGATATTGTATGGAGAAATTTCTTGTTATTGCTTATTGAAATGGTGAAAAATTACGACAATTATGTGAAATTTGAACTCCTCAAAGTTTTAAATAATTTATGAAAAAGCTTAAAAATAGTTATGATCTAAGCATATCTAGCATATTCTACCTATATACATTTTTACTGTCCAGGTCTAAATGGATCAAACTACGTTGAAACATTCTGCCTTCAGCTGCCTTTCCGCTTTTGACACGTGAAAGAAAAGTGACAATATACGTTTTTCACATTACAGTGATTTTTTATATGCCGTTGTAAAAACAATCATACCCGTATTTAGCATCATATTATAATTGAACTATTGCAATAGCTCGATATGATTTATAATAGAATAATAATGTTTGTTGCAGAAATAGATATTGAGCAATTGGAGCTAAAAAATCAAGCGATTTTCGATTCGCTCAGCACAAAACTGGGTCTTTGTGTAACTTCGCAAATAAATATTTTAGGAAAAGAGTGGAAAGAAAGATTCAACATCGTTTCCATTCATCCAGACGCTAAAAAAATTTTGCAAAACTGCTTGTACGCAATAAAATCAAAATGGCAGCGAGCTTCCATTCAAATTAGCTTCAAATTCGTAATTAACGATCCCAAAAACGCGTCTACACCTAGTTTCATGCAAATCTCATGAGTACTTTGAAAAAATGTCCGCCATTTTGTATCCGCCATTTTGTTTTTGGGAAATCTGACTTCAAATTCGTAATTAACGATCCCAAAAACTCGTCTACACCTAGTTTCATGCAAATCTCATGAGTTCTTTGAAAAAATGTCCGCCATTTTGTATCCGCCATTTTGTTTTTGGGAAATCTGACTTCAAATTCGTAATTAGCGACCCCAAAAACCCGTCTACACCGAGTTTCAAGCAAATCCCATTAGTACTTTAAAAAAATGTCCGCCATTTTGTATCCGCCATTTTGTTTTTGGAAAATCTGACTCTGAATTCGTGACCAGCGACCCCGAAAACCCCCGAGTGAAATAATTCATCGAAAAAAAATGGATCCTTCAGGTTTTGGCCAGGTTTTTTTCGATTCAGCCCACTGTGCGACGCGTGGTAGCTTAAGAAATAAAATTATCGGGAAAGGCGAGGGAACTCACGTTAATCAAGCACCCCGCAAAACTAATGAATAAATTGTGAACTTGCGTTCAAATCCTACGCGCCATAAGCGAAGTAATGCGCTCACCGTAGTCGCCTGAGCTGGCCTGCGCGCATCTAGGCGGAGTCGAGCGGCAACGACGCAACGAGGAGAGAAGTGGACGGAGAAAGGGAAGAAAAGCAAGTGAGGAGACGCGCGGCGAATCGTGGTTGGGCATTCCTGACATAGATGTACTCCAATGAGACAATCCAATATACTCAGAACTTTTTCATTTACCAGCACATACGTAGTAGAATCGGGCTGCTCTTCCAAGAGAATCAGATCGTTGAGAGGACATTTTCTTCGAGAAAACGTATTACAGTGTCCTTCAACGCCTGGCCGATAACACGTGCCGAACGGTCTATTTCATACAGAGGCTCGGGAACAAGGAACTTCGCTTCTTCCAATAAGGACCAAGCGACTTTCATGGAGTTGGTGAAGTCAGTGGGAGAAAGATGTTCATTAAGCACACTGTCTTTAATTGCACGATTTATTTCTTCATTTCCACTTGCGGAATTGACATGTGCCATTTTTGCAAAGAGACGCACTGTTCACCGCAGCTACGGAAAGAATGAGAATCCACGTCGTATACAGGCCGACTGCCTTTTTCTTTTGTTTAACAAACGATTGTATTTTGTTCAATGTTAGACACGAGAAAAACAAATGCGTCGCATTTCGGAGAGTTACAAGATACATTGTAACGATTGATGGAAGCGGAAAGAGAGTCGGGCGGCCTGCATTCGAAGTTGATTCTCATTTATTCCGTAACTGCAGTAAATAGTGCGTCTTTGGCGGAAAATGGTACATAACAATTTTACGAGCATCAATGGGAAAAATAATTTCACAATTAACGACAGTGTGCTTGAGAAAAATCTTTCCCTACTGACCTTACAAACTCCATAAAATTTGGGAGTCCTTGTTGGAAGAAGAGAAGTTACTTGCTCCCGAGCCTCTAATGAAATCGACCGTTCCGCACATGTTATCGTCAAGGCGTTGAAGGACGCTCTAATACCTTTTTTCAAAGAAGATATCCTCTCGACAAAACAGAATCTTATTCTCTTGAAAGAACAGCCAGATTCGGCCGGTATGTGTTGGTAAATGAAGAAAAAATTTTCATCGAAGTACATTCGATGTTTCCGTGATAATGACCCATGCCACACAATTTGCGGATGGTCTCCTTTCAAGTGCACAGACCCTACGTTAAAGGTACGGAAAAGTGCTCAAGCCCGACGTTTGTGAAGACAAATTCTTATTACTTCTTGATTCGTGGGGAGGACATGCAAATTCGCTTATTTACCATGACCTCTTTACTAACGTATCAGACGGAGCTCGTTGTGTTTTAAATGTTTCTACGATGACTATTATTCACGAGTATGTGAATAAAAATAAACCACTATTTTGTACGAAAATAATCCAAAAAATGTCTGCATGATTTTCATTTTCCATTAATCTAAATATTAAAAAAAAATTAAATCACCGGGGGAGCGTCATAAAATAATTCTTAACACGATTGCAATAATAATTGAAAAAAAAAACAAAAAAAAAACATGACATTACCCGGATTCGAACCAGCGATATCATGATTGCTGGACTTTCACTTTCGCCCTGCGCCATCGGCGCTTGGTGAGAGCACAGCACGCGACCGGCACCTCGTTCATCTGCCGCCGCAACCGTGATTAAAAAAATTAATAATAATTAAACTAGAGCCCACCTACAAAGACGCCGGGACAGGTGTCCAATAATTTTCAATGTACTATCGATTTATGATAGTTTTATTGAAAAGTCAGTTTCATGGTTGAGGCCTTCCCCTTGTCAATTAAAAAAATGCTCAAGGTCGTTCATCGGCTGTGATCATTCGGCGGGTTTTTTAGCTCCGTCGATCCAGTCAGTTCCTTCTCAAAGCTCTTTGAAAACCCTCACGAAAGTATACATAGACTTCCTAAATTCGTTTGCAACTTCCATTGATAAATATGATAAATCTTATATGAAAATGTTAAGCATTTCTAGTTGAAAAAGCATACTGAATAATTTAAAAAAAAGTCGGCTTCAATCGTTTCATTAAACATTCCACTGTTTTTGAACACATCACAATTTTGTTGAAGTGAAATTCAAATTGAACAATCTCTTGAGGATATTCCATTGAAAGAAATTCGCTTTCAACAAAATTATTAAATAATCAAAAACAGTGGAACGTTCATTTTAAAAATTCAAGAAGACTTTTTTTCTTCATTATTCAGTATTTTTTTCATGTAGATATTCATATCATTTTCATATGAGGTATGCCGACATGAGTTTCATTGTTATAATGTAATTAAATGCATGCGAAACATTGGAATTGCAAAGCAAATTGGTCGAAAACGCAGCAAACACTATCGTTATAAAGAACGTCTATGAAGTTCATATGATGGCGATCGCTTCCTTACCAGTGGGGGAAAGTAACGCGACACCCAAGAAGACTAGAGACCAGGTGACCGAACTCCTATACAAACCTAATGCTTGCGGTGGGCCCATATATGGGAGCTATATGGTGGCGCTGCGGTATCTCGGAGACCGACGAATCCGGTGCTATCATGCTCACCATTGGCCAAGCTGCCCTCAGATTCCTGTAGAGCAAAGGAACATAACCCCACATAACCCTTGTGTGCACGGCAAGAAGACCTTTTTGGTGCATGGATGTGCGGACTTAATGTCAATTGGGAATTTAAGTCCGGGTTATACCTCCAAATTCCTTTCTACTCGCGATTCTACCCGATGCAAAATATAAACACGCCGTGAATTTATATTTTGCCCGGCTTAAAGTCCACGGCCACGCGGATTTTACAGCCTCGGGACTTTGGATTTAAGTGAGGAGCAGAACTTTTGGGTTAACTTTTGAGTGTCAAAGCCTACGAGATTTTTGACTGACGTACGTATAGAAGTTTCACTTCAGTAATAGGGAATTACATATAATAATGTATAACACATAATAGTGTATAACGTATAAATAGGTTTTCATATCGCATAATTTGACAAATGATAATTTTATGTCTAGATTGCTGGAGACCAAGGAATCGTTAGCAACATGGTGGCCCTTCAGGAAAAATTGAATCTAGCAAGAGATGTACCAAAGAAACCTGGTTGAAAAATACACAGTGACTTTGCGGAGCTATGTGAACATTGCCCGTTCAATTATCTACAGCAACACTTGCATGATATAGCATTGCCAAATTCTTCGTGGTGGGCTGCTATGAAAATTGATGGCTACATAGTATTTGCAAAAATCAAGGACGAGACTGGCTCGGATTTGAACGGAGTCGTTGAATCTGGTAAAAAGATGAATGTATTTTTCAAGGGTGAGCATATCAACTGGATACAATGTGAACCAAAATTAATTAGCGATGTGAGTGGCACACTTGAATAACTGGATAAAATCTGTTTTTTTGTTTGACTCAACAAAATGGAATTTTTTAATCAACGGACATAAACGAAACTTTATTTTTCACGAAATATCCGACTAATTGTAAAATATTTATAATTACCGAGCAATATTGAGATATCTTGCATTATCGCACCAGTCTTTTGAATTGTACAAATGATAACTAATGAATAAATCTTTCCTGCAGTAAAGGAGGTTTGAATAATAAATATTTATAATGTTTGTTTTATTAAATTTATTTTTTGTGCTGCCATTACAACCTAACCTTTCCTTTTTTATCGGTTTTCGAGCTTCCAACCAACTTTACGCGTTTTCGATGTTCTTGCTCTTCTTTCCTCTTCTCATTGTATATCTTATTATATTATATTATTATTTGTTTCGCTAACAATCTGTGCTCGAGCAAGAACATAATAATGAATGATTTTTTTATCAACCTTTCCTGATGATCTACACACCCAACAAATGTTATATTCTCAGCGGAGATATTATTCACTATATGTAAGAACGTATAGCAATTCAATTCTTCATTTCCGACTGTTTTCAAAATTCCTTTTTCTACAGTACTGAGGAGGTCGAATAATGCATCAGATGGAAACTTTAAATAACCCTTACTCAAATGGTTGATCATTTTATCTCTTTCCAAGTTTCCATTATTTTTTGATACCGATATAAGGCAGCTCTCGAACATGATGATATTCGCACCTCAATCTTTTTCATGAAAACACAAGGAAACAACTGTTGCAAATTATCAGGGGTAATGTTGAGGTACCGTAGATATCCTCGTGGGTGACTTGAACAAGCCGGGTCGATGCGAGTACCTCATTGGTCGGTTATCGCTTCACCGCCGCGACATCTGCATGCGACCTTATTTTGTCCCAACGTTACTAGGGGAGTTCGGTCTCCTGTTCTCTAGTCTTCTTGGCGACACCGATGATTCCCCACGCTTGCATGGGCTTGGAGTGGGAGATGCTGGAAAGTGGTGTAAGCGAGCTAACATGCTGGATAGCTGCCGCCCCACCACTATCCCGCTACACAACTGCCCATTCCTTTGTAGCATCCACCGCCGCGAGCTCGCGCAAGCGTAGTGGCTCATCGGTGCTGTTCTGCGTTCACCCAGCGGTAGAGAAGCAACCGGTGTCGTATGAGCTCCATAGACGTTCTTTGAAACAACACTGCTAGCTGCGTGCATACGAGATTTTTGAGATCAATTTGCTTTGCAATTTCGATGCTTAGGTTTTGTTTTTTTAGAACGACACTAATATCGTACTACCTATTCGCGTATGATAAATATATATATCTACGTGTGTGTATATTAGAGTGGTCCTTATATTACCTTTGGACGAATTTTGACCCGCTCCCGCCTCAGATTGGCTCCAAATAATTTTTAAAAAAGTTCTCTAAATTGGCAGCCCGCCATCTTTAAAACCGGCCATTACCAGCAGGGGTCATTTTTCCCCTTTAAAATACACAGGATTTACCGACTCTCTAGTAATATCGCTATTCGGGTCTCTTGAAATCATCTTAAAAATCCAAGAAGTATCTCAATGAGTCCGTGTCACGTTTGTACATGAAAAAAAAATGTTACGGTTCGATTTTGAAATGGTTATGGGTCGTTCCACGCCGATATATAAACATATTTTTCGGTTTTTTCAAATTCCCGGATAATTTTGTCAGAAAACTCTTTAGATTTGAATTATCAATCCTAAAATTCAGAATACTGATCTTAAAAGCCATATTAGTCATTCTGACTCAATTTGCTTTTTTCTTCTTTCGTTTTTCCTCTAGTTGCCGAATAATTTTATCAAAAGAAAGTTCAGAATATCCGATCTTATTCTGAAAATTGAAAATACTGGTCTTGAAATTAATATGGGCTATTCCAACTCGAAACACTATTTATTTTGGAAAATTAAATTTTAATGGAAAATAAAGAATGTTTCTAGTTGGAATGGCCTATATTAATTTCAAGTCCAGTTTTTTTAATCTTTAGAATGAGATCGGATATTGTGAACTTTCTTTTGATAAAATTATTCGGCAACTAGAGGAAAAACGAAAGAAGAAAAAAGAAACAAATTGAGTCGGAATGACTAATATGGCTTTCAAGATCGGTATTTTGAATTTTAGGATTGATATTTAAAATCTAAAAAATTCTCTGACAAAATTATCCGGAAATAAGGAAAAACCGAGAAACATGTTTATATATCGGCGTGGAACGACCCGTACCTATTTCAAAATCAAACCGTAAGATTTTTTTTTTCATGCACACGGTGCCACGGACTCATTGAGATTGAGATTGGATTTTTAAGATGATTTCAAGCGACCCAAATAGGCATGTTACTAGAGAGTCGAAAAATCCTATGTATTTCAAAGGGGAAAAATGACCCCTGCTGGTAATGGCCGGTTTTAAAGATGGCGGGCTGCCAATTTAGGGAACTTTTTTAAAAATTATTTAGACCCAATCTGGGGGGGGGGGGGGCGGGTCAAAATTCGTCCGAAGCCGATATAAGGACCACTCTAGTGTATATACTAGGCCGGCTTGAAAAAAAAAACTTTTTTTTTTCTTTCAATCAAAATACATTCACGCCAAAGTATCTTTCATCAAAAAAATCGTATCCAAAGATGAGCCCGATCGGACCATTTTTAGGGGTCGCGCAACATTTTTCTAGTTTTCCCATTTGATTAACATGGGAAGAACGAAAAGTTTGCATTAAAAAAATCGTAGCTCCGCCAATTTTATAGGTACATTGATCCGGTTAGTTCCATTTGAAAGCTCTTGAAAAACTGCTTAAAATGATGTGCGGACCTTTGATATCCGATTGCAACTTCCGTCGATAATTTCTTACGAAACAACAACATTATCACAAAGGTCCGCACGCCATTTCAAGCGGTTTTTCAAGAACTTTTAAATCGAACTTACCGAATCAATGTACCTATAAAATTGGCGGAGCTACGATTTTTTGAATGGAAACTTTTCGTTCTTCCCATGTTAATCAAATCGGAAAACTCGAAAAATCTTGCGCGACCTCTAAAAATGGTCCGACCAGGCTCATTTTTAGACACGATTCTCTTGATGCAAGATACTTTGGCGTGAATGTATTTTGATTAAAAGAAAAAAATAAGTTTTTTTTTCAAGCCGGCCTAATATATGGACGATTCTTTTTCAACTGGGCCACTTTTTTTTCCAACCCCCAATTTTTTTCATAATCTGCCAGTTTGAAATATTGGTCAAAAAAAACGTCTTTGATTTTTTTTAGATTTTTTTAGGCGTCCGTTCAGGATTTTCAATTTTTCATTACGAACACTTCACCTCAAAAAATATTCATCGAACAAAAAAAAACATAAGGATAAAAACTTTTTTATTTTTTCCGCTTTATCGAAAAAAATCAAAATGATAATTTTTTTGGACTGAGAAAATTAAAATTTGGCAAATAAATGAGAAAAACATTTTTTCTAACCAAATAACACACCTTCGATTTCGGTACAAATTCTACAGGATGTCTGTGATTTGGTAAAGTGTGTGCGTGCATTTTTCCAGAATGGTACCGCAATGGTTACGATAAAAAATAAAAAAAAACCCTGCGAAATGATTTATGATTTATGAGATCTATGAGATTTCGCAGGGTTTTTATTTTTTTTCATCGTAACCATTGCAGGTACCATTCTGGAAAAATGCACACACACACTTTACCGAATGACAGACATCCTGTGAAATTTGTACCGAAATCGAAGGTGTGTTATTTGGTTAAAAAAATGTTTTTCTCATTTATTTGCCAAATTTTAATTTACTCAATCCAAAAAAAATATGATTTTAATTTTTGTCGATAAAGCGAAAAAAATAAAAAAGTTTTTAGCCGTATGTTTTATTTGTTCGATGAATATTTTTTGCGGTACAGTGTTCGTAATGAGAAATTAAAAATTCTGAACGGACGCCTAAAAAAATCTAAAAAAAATCGAGGACGTTCCTTTTGACTAATATTTCAAACTGGCAGATTATGAAAAAAATTGGGAGCTGAAAAAAAAGTGGCCCAGTTGAAAAAGAATCGTCCATATACATATATTAGGGTGGTCCTTAAAAAAAAAGTCTCGCTCCCCACCTTCCAAATGATTCTAGACCATAAAAAAGGAATTCTCATATTTTTTTCCGATTTTTAAATTTACCCTCTGCTTTGCCTGAATTCATTTGAAAGTTTTTAAAATCGTTTATGTCATATTTCCTATTTTCACGAAAAAGGTCGGAAAAAAAAATCTGAAAAAAATATATATTGTAAAAAACTATAAGGCAAAAACACCAAGAAAAGTGAGTATCTGTCCGGCGAAAATAACCTAAAAATAAATATAAAAATCGACATTGATTTTTTTTTTAGGTGTCACGCAGCCGGTAAAAGAATCCAGAAAAAATATATATCGTAAAAAATGATGTTAGAAAGGGAGGAAAAAAATGTGGTGATTGTACGAAAATTTCAAGTTCACGAAAAAAATTTTTGGAAATGATAAAAAAAAATTTTTTATGGTTATGTCAAAATTTCACATTCGCTGATTTCTCCAATAAAGAACCTTAGTGATGTCTATGACATATTCAATTTTTATTCAAATCGGTTGATCCGTGCAATAGTTATTAATTTTTTAATAAATTTCCTAAAATAAGTACCGTGAAATACCCGATATGTTTTATTTTGATTCCTTACTGGTAAGAGAAGATGGAAGCCACTGACAAACGGGAACCTTCAACTTTGAGTTCCAAATTGCATTGATATCGGAAATATCACATAATTTTTTTTTCAATTTTCAAATTGAAGATCCAATTAAGAAAATGCTGTAAAACTCTTCAACGGGTCAACCGATTTGGATGAACATTTCATATGTCATAGACATCACTGAGGGTTTTAGGGTTCCGTAGAAATCTAGGAATCCTTATGGTTTCGCCAAGTCCGTCCGTCTGTCTGTCTGTATGTGACAGTCCTCCCAGCCTTTCAGTTATGTACCGATTGAGATTGAATTTGGTACACAGATGAAGATCGTCGACCTAAAAACAAAAAAAATATTTTCGGGAAAAACATTTTTTTTACAATTCTCACGCACTTTAAAACGTGTACTCGAAATTTTGTTTGCTCGCGCCATTGAGTGTGGTGTCCTTAGATAGGTCTCCTCAAATGCAACAAATAACGTTTCGAGACTTTTTCATTTTAACTCTTCACTTACGAGATATTAGCTTTCAAAGTCGTTATCAGAGTGTCCCCCCTCTAACTTTCAAATCGTCGATACAAAAATTCTGAAAAAATTCCAGAATGTAGCTTTTACGCTACGGAACCCTATCATGTGCATGCCCAACACGCTACTTGACTACTTTTTTTACTGGAAAAATCGGTGATCCTGAAATTTTGACTTAACCTTGAAAAAAATGTTTCCTTTCTTGCAAAAACTTTTTCCGCTAACTTCAAATTTGTGTACCGTCACGAAAGTTTTTTCGTTACCTTCTGACATCATTTTGTATGATATATATTTGTTTTAGATTTTTTTACCGGTTGCGTGACACCTAAAAAAAATTCAATGTCGATTTTTCTTTAGCTTATGTTTGTCGAACAGCTGCCAAATTTTTTCGGTGTTTTTGTGGTATAGTTTTTTATAATATACATTTTTTTTAGATTTTTTGCCGCCATCGTTTTCGTATTAAGCTTGGAAATATGATATAAATTATTTTAAAAACTTTCAAATGAATTCAGGCAAAGCAGAGGGTGAATTTACAAATCGGAAAAAAATATGAAAATTCATTTTTCATGGTGTAGAATCATTTGGAAGGTGGGGAGTAAGACTTTTTTTTTAAGGCCAAATAAGGACCACCCTAATATATATATATATATATATTCATATATGTTCCGTTTATATTCCCGTTAACAACATGGTGTACGATAAACCGATATTACACGACATTCCAATGCAAGAAGACTGCCCAACAATCGATCATGGAGGAAAACAATTAAACCCGTCCAATAACGTTTATCGACGCATCGCAAACCGTATGGCTCTGCGTGGCTCGCATATAGAGCCGAGACATGTGTATACTAGTGTTAAAGATAACCGCAACGGATTTCGAAAGCTTAGCCAGACAAAATATGAGATTACAAAACCCGAAACACCGACAGTCACTCGGAAGAGTGAACTCTCTTTTGGTATCGATTCGATTACAGACATCAGTTGCAAGTCGACTAAATGTGATTTCGACAAAAAAATTGAAATCGTTTTATCGCCGCAAAACTGGCAAGAAATTGCACAAAAAAAAAGATTTTATCCGGTAGGGTGTATTGGAAATTTCAGGAAGGTTGGGCTGACGTTATCGCTGAAAAGATTTGCCAGCAACGTAAATCAATTGATTGCGTTTTTGCTTTTAAAAATAATAAGACGACACCGACCGCTGGTGCGTTGAATTATGCGACATTCTACGGTTATTGTTCGGAATGCAAGGCAGAAACGTAGTGAGGCAAAAACCGATGACCGGCGTCGACGTTATCATTACTTGCAAAATCAAAAATATTCGACCTGATCACCACTCAGGTATAAAAAAACGAACGCTAAGAGGGAAACGTCGTGAAAAGATTGCAGTAACGATGATTGACGAAAAAAAAGTGCCGTCGTAATTAGACGCGAAATGGCGAGAAAATACAAAAACTTCGGAGTCGGATCCCCCAATAATTCTGAGCAGTAACGTGTTGCGTAAGGCGAAGGAACAGCAGCTTTTAAAGATGTACGGGCTAAAGTTCGCTTTTGCACCACTGAACTTGCTGCGGCAATCGAAAGTTGGGGATTATGCAGGGTTTATTCACAGCATCAAGCTAGAAAAATATCACTGTATGTACTGGACAACGAAACAAGGTAGATTGTACATCGCCAGATGCAAAAAAGACACCGGTGCTACATTAGCAATTGATGCCACTGGTGTCATCGCGAAACGTGACCATGTAAGCGATCCTTACAGATTTTTCTACCAGTGCATGCTGATCACTAAAGAAGGTAGTATACCTGTTTTCCAAATGGTGACTGGTGATCAACGGTCGCTCTCAATGGCCGATTTTTTTCGACAAATCCTTGCGAAGCGCCTACCGAGACCTCCGATCGTCGTTTGCGACTTCGGACGCGCATTGGTGAATGCTGCAGCCGAAATCTTCAGCAGTTGCAGTAGTTTGGTAGACTACCTGGACCGCTGCTATGCAACGACCATGGGAATTCCGACCACGTTACCGCCGACGTACCTCCGATTGGACGTTAATCACGTAACCGCTATGGTTTCGCGATGGGACTGCCTAAGATCGACGGTCAACGCAGGGCAGCAATTGTACCAAAGATGCATCGCTCAGGCATACCAGATGAGCGATTTCAAATCGTTAACGTATTTTCTGGAATCCCTCTTAATCGTTTGTCTCAGCGAATTCGTCGGGCACAGGAAAAAAGGATTGCCGACCGAATCTGAGATTCGTATGATATTCCTCGATGATACGATTTCGGGAGTTCGTGTCACCGAGGTACACCGTAGCGATGGCAAGGAACGACGAATAACTGACGAAATCGAAGATTCGAGGGAAGATGGCACTGCGCTGAGCTGGAAAACGTGGGCAGGTAAACTCTATGATTCTGCACAAGCAGTGGCCCAAACTTGCCGCTACGGAAGTCGAATCAACGCTTGTTTTAATTCCGCATTCGGTCTTCGTTTGACGAGGCAGTTGCTTCCGTTTGTTCCACTGTGGACGGGCATAATGCGACAGCGTTTCAACGTGGACCAGACCATAGCAACCTCCTCGTCGGTCGAATCCGAATTTAATGACTTGAAACATCGATCGTTCGCAAACGAGCTTCCCATGCGGGTCGATTTGTTTGTCACCAAGCACCTTGACCACCTTGACGGCAAAATTAAATTGGCTTCAAATGCGACCGATCGGGTTTCTTGCGAACGAATTGAACCGCCTAGCGACGATGATAGATTTGAACAAACCGAAAAGTCTCGTACGATCGGTAGCGTTGCGTCGGTCGAAAACGTATCATCATGCGAATCGGCTGATTTTATCACTTTTCCGACTGAGCAATATCTGAATTCCGATGAATCGAGTTCAGATCGGAATAACGTCAGCTTACCTGCATCAACGACAGAGAATTCTGATTCTCACGTGAAAAGTATCGCTAAAGCCATGCACGACATCGGCCCTGATCTTATTTCAAACGAACCGTTCCGCTCGAGCACTCCTGAGTGCGACAATTGGAATGTTCGAGAGGATTGACGCGGTAAAGCCGGCAAACACCCACCAATCGAGCTTGAATCCGGCGATCCTAATCGTGACATCGGAAAAAAAATGCGGAAGGACACGCTCAAAAGAACTGAGCCAACCGAGGGCCCGGCTAAAAAAAGACGAACGCCGACGAAATTAACCAAATGTCCCGAATGGCGATGCATAAAGAATACAAAATTCGTCAAACGGCCGGCATTCAAAAACGGTAACTTGCACTCGGTCGTTGTCCTCGGGAAAAAGAACTTTCCGTGAGGAATACTTGTGCGTTCGACTCCCTTTTTCAGGTTATTTTGAGCGGCATTGCTTCGAATAGATGTTATTCGGAAGCAGTTGAAAAAAGCGAAAATCGCACTATACGACTGGCCCAGAACGTGCTTGCGACAAAAAAAGAAATGTTAACAACCGTGAGCTACAAAGAAAGAGCTACGATACTATTGTCGTTGGAATTATTCACCGTCGTCAAATATACTAGAACCGCCGAGCGTTTGAACGCCGAGTGCAATGTCGCGGACTTGGCGAACGCGTTTTCCGCGATGTACCAAGTCACAGAACCAAAGTTTCCTGTTTTTGTGGATATGGTTTTGACAGCACCAAGGTTCTGATAAGTATCGACGTTAATATAATATTATGCGAAGGTTTTGGTGCAATGCAAAAAGCAATTGACGAGGGTCATGAGAAAAAACGGTCATGTCGGCAGTGCACCAAAACCATCGATGACGACTTGGAATATGGGCCGCATATTCTCATCGACACTGCGGTTTTGACTGACCCCAATTATTGTGTTGAAAATAAAAAAATTCATCGAGATCTAGAGTCGATTGCCGGTAGTATTAACGTAGGTCACAAAATATACACCCTCGCTCGTCTTGTACAGTATCTTCCGGGTCACTATATGGCCTACGCGAAATCAGGTGTATATTGGCATGAGTACGACGATATATATGGAACGCGTGTAACTGTCCACTCGTCGAAAAAAGTAAAGCCCCATCTTGTGGTGTACACTTGTACGGGCGACATAGCTCAACAAGCGATCGGCTTCGATTAAAGAAGTAAAATACAAGAAATCAACGGAACATTTGAGCAATATATGAAACGAGGAGAACTGGAAAATTCGAAAATACTGAAAAAACATAAAAATACGAAAAATAAAAAAATGTGGTGCCCCGCATTTTATTGAATTTCTATACGAATAAAAACCGCTTGCGCTAAATAACGGAAATACGGCATTTCCGTTACAATATCAAATTACAAATTCCATTAAAATATTCAGCTTATAATTCAATCTTATAAATAAATGCTTACAGAAGCATTCTCACGAGTAACCTTAAAGTCAAATCAAGGACAATGCTGACAAAACTGTCAGCATTAAAATAGACTCTCGGAAGGGAGTCGTAATGGGTGACATAGCGACCACCCGACAACCAGTCTTAAGTAAATTTCGCAGGAGTAAACTGCCTTCTACACGGCTCCCGAATCGCGGAATTACGTTACTGTTCGAACGTCTAGGTGTTAACCAATTCTACGCGATCCGGTCACAGTTAAAGTTGAAGTTGAAGTTAAACATTGTAACAAATATTGTATTCTATCAGTTTTTAACACAGTGAATAAATTAATCAGTGGCTATTTTACTTGAATTCTAATTCGTCGTGGCCGGAACCCACAAACAAAAATAAAATAATTGTCTAACCGCTTGAACACCCGTTCCCTAGGGATCACTCGGTGTACCGGCACAACAATTTGGTTGCAGCGGTGGGATCTGCAAAGTAAAATGAGTTTCAAACGATTAAAATCAGTGCCGTGTAAAAACCGTGCTCCGAAACGAAACACACTGTGCCACGTAACAAATAGTGACAGTGATAGTTCCATTTTGAATTGGATTACGACGGGACCTTAACGGAGTAAAGCGAGCACACGACTTCACGTCGCAGAAGCCCGGAATTCGCCGACTCAGCACCAGCCGAGGACGAATCCGACACCGCACGACGAGGAAGAGCTGCTCCGCAGACGACGAAGACCGAAGGATGACAACAGGGATGTTCTACCTGTGAGTGACGGCTTAATTCATAGCAATTACGTAACAGTCACAGCCATTAGTCCCGCGTCGCTCCGAACAAAGTAAATACCGGTCCGTACTAATAATTTCGAAAACGGGGTAGAGCCTGACAAACGTTAAAAATGCCAGACGACGGTTCGCAAACTTCCGACCCCGAGCACCCACAGGGGGGGGGGGGGGGGTGGCAAGACCCTCCAGCGGGAGGGGATGCCATCGCCGAATTAGCAGCCGCGTTAACTGAAATAACTACGAGGGCTAACCAGGCTCTGGGTGGCGTACCACCTTCCGGGACGCAGCCTCCCACAGACGGTACCCATACCCCCGAGAGGCGTCCAGATGACCGTGATGGTGTAAGCCATCGACGAGGGACTTCCTTTGCCGAGTATACGAATAACGATTCGGAACACAAACTTGAGGACCCCCTAGACATTTTTTCCTGACCTGTCTCGGGACAGATGGTAAAAGATCATATAGCAGCTTTGGTGCGACAAGCAGGCCTCCCTCTGCCGAGGCCACCGACCGCTCCCGTGCTCCCTTCCGGAGAAACGCAAAACAGGGTTCCGCCTCCTCCGCGTCGGCATACTCAGAACCTGACGCCGCCGGACGACAACCGTTTAGACGAGCGCGATGCTGTTGCGGCCCTGCAACGCGAGCTCGACCGCCGCCGCGCCAGATTGACGCAGGTCGGGCCATCGTATCGGGGAAGTACCGCAGCCACCCTCCGCGAAGTCAACAGCAACCCTGAGGAATTAATTAGGGCACTCCAGTCGCAACTGAGGGAGAAATACGAGGAATTACAACGGTACCGAGCCGGGAAAAATCCTCCACGGGGCCGAAGGAACTCCGCGGAACGACGACCGGGGATGATGCCCCTGTGGCACGCCCTTAAGTACATCCCGTTTCACGAAGGCAGCGCAGACGAACTGCAATACTTCGTCCGGTCTGGCGAGACCGCGTGCCAACGGGTGGACTCCGAAGAACACAGCGGTCTGCTCGAAATGGTCCTCGGAATTCGTGTCAAGGGAAGAGCGGCAATAGATTTAATGCACAAAAATATATTTACCTTGGCGGAACTCCGTACGGAACTAGAGGGCTTATACGGTCAGCGGAAATCGGTTCCGTCACATTACAACCGCGACAAAATAACCGCGACATTACAACCAGGGACAAAATAACAAAAGCACAAAATAACCGAAAGACAAAATAACCCCGACAAAATATCCGGGGAAAAAATAACGTGCAGATAAAATAACCCCGACATAATATCCAGAGGAAAAAACAACCAGTAGATAAAACAAACGCGACTAAATGAAAATCCAAAATATCCTGATAAAAAAAATGATCAATAGAAAAAAACATTTAAAAAATGTGACCAAAAACTAACAATAACCCTAAATCCCCGAGTACCCAAAAATAAATAAAAAAATTAACAATAACCCGAAATCCCCGAGTACCCAAAAACTAACAATAACCCTAAATTTCCGAGTACCCAAAAACTAACTGTTGAGATTTCGTTACGCGTAAAATAAAATTGTAACTTCACGGCGAAATTATAGACGAGACGAGATAGATTATCGACGTACGGCTTCGAACCGCACGTCCAAAGACAAATTTGACCACCAGCCTCGTCAGGGTCTGCTACTCTCTCCCTGTCCCCGCTCTTCTCGGAACACAAAGCGTTAAGACCCCGCGTATCAAAATCAGTTATTCGTGAACTCCTATACTAGAAGCACCGAAATCATCGCGCGTCACAATAGAGGGCCCGAATCATTCGAATTACCGATTTTCGATCTCGAAATCGTTTTCGCGTAATAGCTTCGTGTATCGTTTTCAATCGTCCGTGTGATCCACGACAACGATAAATAAATTAATTAATTTGGTCAACGTTGATTGAGTGGAGTCAGTTTTCACTGGTGTTTCATAAGCCTTCTTCCTTTTCCTCACGACGCTCCCTCTCGACCGGCGAATAAAAAATTATATTAAATTTGGTTCGACGCACAACGAAGCGTTTGCGACCACTAACAATAAACCTAAACCCCGAGTACCCAAAAATTAAAAAAAAACCGAACAATAACCGTAAATCCCCGAGTACCCAAAAATAAATTAAAAAAACTAACAATTACCCTAAATCCCCGAGTACCCAAAAATAAATTTAAAAAACTAACCATAACCCTAAATCCCCGAGTGCCCAAAAACTAACAATAACCCTAAACCCCGAGTACCCAAAAAGCAACAATAACGCTAAGCCCCCGAGTACCCAAAAATAAATAAAAAAAACTAACAATAACCCTAAATCCCCGAGTACCCAAATAACCTTAATAAATAAAAAATAATGAAACACAAAAAATTCAAACACGAAACACGGGAAATTAAAAATCTTAACGGTTATTTGGTTGCGGTTATTTTATCTACAGGTTATATTGTCCCCGGATATTTTGTCGGGGTTATTTTGTCTTTCGGTTATTTTGTGTTTCGGTTCTCTTGTCCGCGGTTGTAATGGCGCGGTTATTTTGTCGCGGTTATTTTGTCTCGGTTGAAAAGTCGTGTCACCGCGAAAATCACTGTCGGCTCTGCAATTGGAGTTAAACACAGCGCGTCAAGGACACGGAGAAAGTGTCGCCGCATACGCAACGCGAGAAGAGACGATTACGTCTCAAATGGTCAACAGATTGACCGAAAACGAATCCGCGAGAGACGCACGGGTGATCGAGGGATCGACCCGGAAATGCGCACAAGCTACGTTCGAAAATGGTCTCACGGGGCAGATACAAGTGCTCGTGAGGGCACGTCATTGCGCGACCCTCCACGAATCCGCAGTAGCGGCAATAGAAAGAGCCGAGTCTATCAATCAAAAGGGTACGGGAACGTCGCAGGGACAGGGACAGCGAAAAAATACAACACAACGGTCCAAGGATAACAGCAACAGAACCTGTTATACCTGCGGCAAGGCCGGGCACGTGAGCCGAAACTGCACACAGCGAACCGGACACATCAAGTCGACGTGGTATGCGGTTATTGTAAAAAAAAGGGCCATAAATATCAAGAGTGCCGTAAACGCTTGAGAAACCAGGCAAACTGGTGCCAGCACTTATAGTACAACAGCCGTTCTATGTAGTAACACAAAACGTGTCGCTACCCATCCAGGGCATTTTAGGCATGGATTTTATTCGAAAACATAAAGTGGATATTTTCGGAGGCGAAACGATAAAATCTATGGCCATACCATGCCCCTGTTCGAAGGCGCAACCAGGGTAACGCTGCCCGCACGCAGCGAAACAATAGTCCGCGCGAAAACCGCAAGTAAATACGTAGGGTTTGTCGAAAAGCAAATAATAACCCCGGACGTAATAATAGGATCGTGTATCACGCCGCCGTCCGGCAATACATGCCTGGTAAGCCTCGTAAACACGAGCGACGACGCGCACGTGGTGCAGCAACCCATCGTGCAATTAGAGCCGATACGTGAGAGCGAGACCGTCGCGCTCGGAGTAAACGTGATCCGAGCGGGGCGAGGCGCGGAGCGGCTAGAGCAGCTACGGCGGGAACTCGACCGTACGAATCTCAACAGGGAAGAGGAAGAAACGTTAATGAAAATAGTAGATGACTACGAGGATATCTTCCACCTTCCTGGAGACCAGCTACCATGCACACACATGGTAGAGCACACAATTCTCCTACGAGACGGAGCGCTCCCGGTAACGGTGCACCCTTACAGATTACCTGAGGCTCATAAAAGGGAGGTAGAAAAACAAACCGAAGAAATGCTGGCGGACGGAATTATCCGACCGAGTAAGAGTCAATGGAACGCTCCCCTATTCGTCGTCGCGAAGAAACCCGATCCGAACGGCGTGCGACGATTGCGGGTAGTCGTAGACTTCCACAAACTCAACGAAGTCACAGTGGGTGACTCCTATCCGCTACCTAACATCATGGAGATATTAGATCAGCTGGGCCGAGCGGGGTATTTCTCGAAATTAGATCTCGCGTCGGGTTTTCATCAAATCCCCATGGCACAATCGGACCGAGAAATTTTTTTTTCTACCCCACAGGGCTATTTCGAGTATACGCGAATGCCCTTCGGGCTGAAAAACGCTCCCCCCACCTTCCAAAGACTAATGAATTCCGTGTTGGCCGGATTAGACGGAATAGAATGCTACGTGTACCTGGATGACATCCAGCGGTTAAGAGAGGCAAAACTCGCCCTCCAACCCGCAAAATGTCGCGTCCTGCGTAAAGAAACGCACTACCTCGGACATACTATCTCCGAGAACGGCGTAAGGGCGGATCCCGAAAACATAGCCGCCGTAAAAAAATTTCCCATCCCTGTAAACGTGAAATTAACGAGTCTTCCAAGTCCAATCTTTCTTCGGGTTAGCCGGATATTACCGTAAATTCATTCAGGACTTTTCCAAAACCGCGAAACCACTGACCGAACTAGTGCGGAAGGACGCAGTGTTCGAGTGGACAGCCGTACGCGATGAAGCATTCGAAAAATTAAAAGAAGCAACGACCACGGCTGCGGTATTACAATACCCGGATTTCGAAAAGCCGTTCATTGTCACAACGGATGCTTCGGACAAGGCTATAGGCGCGATATTGTCCCAGGGTAAAATAGGGGAAGATTTGCCGATCTGTTACGCGAGCCGAACGTTGTCGAAAGCAGAGCGCAATTACACCACGACGGAGAAAGAATTACTCGCGATCGTGTGGGGTATAGCTCAGTTCCGACCATACGTTCACGGAACCCGGTTCACGGTGGTAACCGACCACCAACCCCTTACTTGGTTGTTTGGGGTAAAGTACCCGGGGAGAAAAAGAGCCAGTACAATCGAATTATGCCCTACTCCTCCCAAAAAAGTCGTCGCAGCCCAAAGGTCCCTGGACCGGACCACATCGCGTGCGCCAACAAACGCCGCCGGTACCGATCTACTTGCAGCTCCCGCCGATTCTGCAGCCAGCAAGCCCTTTCGACGGCCCCGCCTGCCGTCATATCGTCGTAGTTCTCCCAAAAGGAGAACTCCACTTCATCCTCGCGGCCCGGGATGTGAGGCTACACACACAAAAAAAAAAAATATATATATTTCCTTTTACTAAACTGACTGTCAGATACCCCCCCCCCCCCCCCCCCCATGGAAGGGGCAAGAAAAGATAAAACGTACCAAAATACGTAACAGGGCTGCCATCCCCGGCGGAAGCCAAAGCAACCGCTCAACCGGGACCGGACGTTTAGGGCGTTCGCCGCAACACATCTTCCGTGACTCGTCAAGTGCTAATGAGCTGATTAGAGGACGAAAGACCCAAGAGTAGCGAGGTCCACCGCAGTAGGGAAAATAACCTTTTGGGTGGGAGAAAAAATATGACCACTCAGCCAAAACAACTTCATAATAACAGATAACCCTTGCAGGTTCCTGCTACTCGCGCAGGCCGGGATATCCGGAACGGAGTCGCCGTATACGATGACACCCTTCGGTAATTAACCGGGCATATATTATGAAGACCTGGGAACGCTGACGTCAACAGAAACGACGTGGGGGCTGGCGATAGCCCTACACGTCGAACCCGTGATAAGACTATGTGCCGCCGTCGCAAAGATACTGACGGAACTGCTGACGAGATGCGACGATCGCAACGCACCCGACAACCTCTGCAGAGCGGTTAACGAAACCGTAACGAGAGAAATCGAAAAAATACGTTCGGGACTCGAAACCGTCCAAGACATGTTAGAACCAACAACCACGCGACCCCGAAGAGGGCTCGTAAACGGCCTTGGCACGGCCATCCGATTTATCTCGGGAAACATGGACGCAGATGACGCCGAAAAAATTGGAGCCGAAATAGATGGGCTCTGTAACGATCAAAAAACCACGAAGGACGCCATCAAGGACCACTTACAGGTAGTGGATACAGCGCTCGAGGTGTTCAACTCCACCGCGCAAAACACACAAGAAAATGAAATACGACTCCAAGGCATCGTCACACGCGTCACAGGCTGGATGGTGGCGCAAATCGATGACGCGACCCGACTTCGACGGCTAGACGAAACCCTGACCGCCGTGAGCCTATACGCGGAAGGGCTACTCGGAGACGTCCGGGAGCTGATAGGGATCGTAGCGGAAGCGGAACGAGGGAAAGTGAGTCTCACGGTACTCCCGCCGCGCAAGGTCGTGAGTTATCTCGCCGCCGCACTCCCCTAACTCCGGCCGGGCAGCGCCTTCCCCACCACACTCGAGCGAGACCACGTCTCGGCACTACTACGAGTATCAGATGTCCACGCGTACTACGCGAACGGAACTATAGTCACCGTCTTGGAGATACCGCTACTCGGACAACGAAAGTTCCGAGTAAATCGCGTATACCCACTACCCCCACGCGACGTGGGAAATACCTACCATTACCTCGATACAACCGAGGAACTTGTGCTAGCCAACAGGGAAAGCCGAACGTACGTCCACACGACTTCAGAAGGCCTCAAGGCTTGTAAAAATTTGCCGCAACAATGGATATGCGCCCCGACGCACGCGACGATCCCGATCAGAGCCGATGCGCCGTGCGAGGTCCGGATCTACGGCAAAATAGAAGCAGAAGGAGCTCCAAACTGCAACAAACGCGTAACCAGCCTCACGCACACGCTCGTGGCAACCATGTCACAACAAGGAAGGTGGCTGTACATCGCTCCAAACGACGACCTAATAACAATGGACTGCTACAACCAACCTACGAAACACGAAAAATTAGTAGGGACAGGTATATTGGCTTTGACTGGTAATTGCATTGTAACCGCCCGAGGTTTCAGCGTTCGAACGGGAAGGAAAGTCACCCAGGCGGTGACAGACGACTATCTTCCCCCCGGAAACCTCACCCTCTCCGACATCTAGAAGACATCAACCGAAGCGGAACCAGTGCCCCCTGTGCCCTTAAAAGATGTATTCCGAAATCCGAACGAACTGCGAAACATCGGAATTCGGATACAAAAAATTAGAGACAATTTAAAAGAAAAACCGAAAATCACTATGTTCCTCGCTCTGGGTACGGGAACAATCGCTGTCATAATATTAGTCTGCGCGATAGCCTGTTTATTATGTTACAGACGTCATCGGAATTCCACGACGTCCCCGGGCACGACCGTATCGGTAAGCCTCGGGGCCAACGAACGGCAACACACACAGGCAACGGGAGAAGCACGGGAAGAGAGAGAGAGCTCGCCCGACCGCTAGCTCGATACAGCGCTCGCCACCCGCGAACGTCATTGCCCCCCAACAACCGTCGCGAGGACATAGAATTAAAACAAACCCGTTAAAATGAAAGTAAAGTAAAAGCGGAGTAAAAATTAATTCTCGCTAAAAATAAATTTTTACTTTTCAGGGGGGAGGGGTGTGGTGCACCGCATTTTATTGAATTTCTATACGAATAAAAACCGCTTGCGCTAAATAACGGAAATACGGCATTTCCGTTACAATATCAAATTACAAATTACATTAAAATATTCAGCTTATAATTCAATCAATCATTCACCCCTGAATTTATTTCGCAAAAACCGAGTTGCTTACAGAAGCATTCTCACGAGTAACCTCAAAGTCAAATCAAAGACAATGTTAACAAAACTGTCAGCATTAAAATAGACTCTCGGAAAGGAGTCGTAATGGGTGACATAGCGACCACCCGACAACCAGTCTTAAGTAAATTTCGAAGGAGTAAACTGCCTCCTACACGGCTCCCGAATCACGGAATTACGTTACTGTTCGAACGTCTAGGTGTTAACCAATTCTACGCGATCCGGTCACAATTAAAGTTAAAGTTAAAGTTAAACATTGTAACAAATATTGTAATCTATCAGTTTTTAACACAGTGAATAAATTAATCAGTGACTATTTTACTTGAATTCTAATTCTTCGTGGCTGGAACCCACAAACAAAAATAAAATAATTGTCTAACCGCTTAAACACCCGTTCCCTAGGGATCACTCGGTGTACCGGCACAACAAAAACAATAAAAAACTAAACATTAAAAAAAAACTAAAAAAAATTTTTAAAAAACTAAAAAACTAAAAAAATAACAAAAACAAATTTAAAAAAAAAAAAAATATGGGACCAAATTTTTACCACGTCCTCGTCGTTGGTCCTGGATAGCTCCGAGAGTAAGAATCTGAACTGGACATTTTTTTAGCGATATTGAGAGCGTTGGTTATTACCTGACAATCGTAATCTAAGACATGTCCATGCTGAAAGCGACGTCTATGGACTAACAGGTCGATCGAGACTAGTCGATTGCATTAAAATCCGATAAAGAAATGATCCGATGAAATTAATAAATGATAACGAACAATTCTGTAACAGGTAGAGGCCGAAAGTTTTATCGGTTTTACTCTAGAAAATCTTTTACTCTAGAGGAATCTTCGTTTACTACCTACGATTCAAGAAAGCAAATTGCAACTTTCGACAGCTTGTTGTTGATATTGAAATATTCATAGATGCGTGTATGAAGTTCAAATTTTTCCACAAATTAAAACTTAATGGAGGTTTATGAAATTTTTTTACACAAAACAACCATGACCGTTAATTCAGGTAATTCAATAAGATTGAGCATGGCAAGTCAACTATTTTCCAAGCGGGACAGGCCCAGAATTGAAAAACTTTAATATCAGTCAAATACGAATCATTCAGAACATTTCCGCTGGATTTAAAAGATCACGCCCAAATAATGTTTTGTCTTCGTGGAAAGTTAGAGCTCAATTAGTTAAAGTTGACGGAAGTTATATTGATAAAGTTGATTATTCAAAAAACTCAAAATATAAAATCGAATCTCCACGATGAATTCGGACCAAATGCAATACCAGCAAATTTTGAGTACAAATCTCTTTTTCAAGAACTTTTTAGACGGATATTTCGAAATTTGCGATAGCTAGAGTGATGACGGCTATTTAAAGAATCTGAAGACAAACAACATAAAATCCGAGTCGCAGCTTGAATAAAAAATTACAGTCGATAAAGGGATTATAGAACTGCACATGCCTGCACAATATAGGAGCTGTGGCTGGAAACCAGTCTCTAATAATACGCATTTCAATTTCCAAAAGTCATGACAAGGACACACCCACACACACGAACGTATCCTTCATTTACGAGAAAGCAATAGTTATTAATAATTGATCGGGGACGACTGGCAACAGGGAGTCTTTACTGTATTATGCAGGAACACTAGATCCTTCAATTCTACCCGTAAAGAAGCCTTTAAAATATTAGCATCCCATGCATACATGTATGGGCTCGGATCTTATAAATAATGATTGATAATTAATTAGCGAGGGCTAGGGACGGGAACTCTCTCATGTATGATGCAGGACTAAATCTTTTGATTCCGCACATGAAGAAGCACACAACTTGCTTCAGAACACTAGCATCCCACACATGTAAACATTTGATGCTTATAAATAATTAATAATAAATAATCGGAGAAAGCTAGCGACGCAACGCTTTTCTATATTATGCAGGTGGACTAGATCTTCCATTGAACCCATGAAGAAGCCCAGAACTCACTCCAAAATACCGAGATCCCACATATGTGCGAATTTAATTGTTATAAATATTTATTCATAATCGATTAAAGAGAGTCAGTGACGGAACTCTTCTCTATATCATGCAAGAAGACTAGATCTGTTGATTCCACCTGTGTAGAAGCCCAGAACTCGCTTTACAATACTAGCTTCCCATATATGAATACATTTTATTGTTATAAATAATTGTCAATAATTGATCGGGATAGACTAGCGACGAAACTCTTTTCTATATCATGCAGAAGGGCCAGACCTTTCGATTCCATCCATGAAGAACCCTAGAACTCACGCTAAAATGCTAGCATCCGACATATGTATTATTTTTATTGTTGAAAAAATAATTGATGATTGATTGGTGAGGGCCAGCGACGGGAACTCCTAACCGTCCTAAACGTCTATGGATAGTAGTGCCCATAGATAGTTGAGCCCATAGTTAGCAGTTCCTATGGTTAGAAGTATCCATGGTTAGTGGTGCCTATCGTTAGAAGTGGATATGGCTCGTAATGCCTGTAGCTAATCAAATTTATTTTGCGTGTGACCCTTTACGGGCCGCACAAGTAACTTCCCGATTCGCGAGTTGAAATTTATTATTATCATTATTAAAAAAGTCCAACATGGATGTATCCAGAAGACACCAAACATAAAAAATACAAAAAAAATAGAGAGAAAGAAAACGAAAAACCAAAGAAAGAGGTAAGTATTTACAGTAGTTATTTATTCATTTTTTTTTCGTTTTCTTCTAGATTCTAGATTTTTCTTTATTCTAGACTTGTGTAGTGAAATATCTTAGTATATGGGTAATATTATCTCGTATTTTGCTGAATAGCTCGAAGACGGTCTTTTTGTGTTCGCAGATTGTGCATGTGTGGTGAATTTTGTGGTAGCCACCAATAATAATTAGCGCGAGTACGTTTGAAATCGAAGAAATCTCGTTTAGGGATGGAGGGTGAAAAGGAAAATTTTTCTTCATTATTAATATTGTCGTGGGGGGACATTGCTATTCGTTTGTCCGCTTTGTTCAGGCGCCAGTGGTATGTTTTCGGCGTTTTGGATAAGGCCTTTTAAGTCGCAATAGATGAACATTTGCGGGGATGGATACCCTGTTTGGATCATTTTGTTCATTGTAGTTGGGGTGGTTTCTGTTATTGATTGTAGGCAATTATTATTTATATTAGGTAGGTTTTTGAAATGGCTTCGGCATAGTGAAATTATAAAGTTGTCGATTCTGGGTATGTCCGCTGTGTCGTAGATTATTTGATTTTTGATTAGGTGCTGGTATTCGGAGTGGTGGGAACAGTTGAGGTTAAGGCAGATTCTGAGGGCTGTCCTCTCGAATATTCTAATTTTTTCCATACTGGTGTGGTTAATGTTCCACCATATGGGTGAAGCATAAGTAAATATGGGTCTGATCAAAAGTTGGTACAGTGTCACGTCCGCCGCACGTATATATATTAGACTGGCCCTTATTGGGGTGACTTTCGAATTTTGACGACGCTCACCGATAATATGTTTCCAAATAATTAAAAAAAAATCCTCCCAAAAGTATTCCGCTCTATCTCAATATTAAGGGGTGCACCCAGCCTCCTACATTTTCCCATTTGATTAACATAGGATTTTTATTGACTTTCTTTCATAATTATGCAGCACTGTCAATAAACATGCGAAAAATATGAACCTTGTACGGGTTTTTAGAGAAATTCACGTACTTTTTTAGTCCATTTTTATTTTTCAAAAATTCAAAATGGCGGATCCAATATGGCGGCTGAAAAAATCGAAATTCATCAAATGAGGTACAAGATCGCATCGAAACTGGTTGTACATGGGTTTTTTGGGTCCCTGGAGTAAAATTTCGTACCGAAAGTATAAATTCAATATGGCCGCAGAAACTAAAATTGTCCAAATTTGGTCATTTTTTACTTTATATTCCATAAACATTGCTTCGACGCGTTGCGTGTAATCATCGACTGACTTGTTTATTCTAGGATAGAACATGCTTGGCGAGTTCCGGACCACACTAATTGATTTTATTGAACATCACCACACTTTGTTCGGTATTATCTCTGAATCAGTCATATTCTATTTTGTTCGGATTCGCGTATCGATAAGCTAGCGCGCCGTACTGAACGTACCAAACAATCGGTCGTTCGTCGGATTTTGGCTAGCATCGGCGCGGTCGACGTTGTACCTGAAAATTACCGGCCGAAGTGCCTGCAAACTGATATGATTTGAGCGCGTGCGCGTTACCCCCCTTTATTTTACTTCTAACGAATTCGCGCGAGAATTCGTCATCGTGCTAAGCACGCAACAGCGCTCGAATTGCGTCTTCTGCGTGTGGCCCTCGTCGAGTACACATCTTTCGCGCGTACGTACGAAAGCTACCCAGCGGAGAGCCGAGACTTAGCGAAGTCAACCACAACCAACATTGTCGGTAACTGCCCTACGCGGCTTTTCACTTAATTTGTTCGTTCGGAGTCATCGTTTGTTTTTCTTTTCTTTCACGTGCTTCTTGCTATTAAACTTATAATTTTGTTGTCGAGTTAAATATATTCATCATCGTTATTCCTTTTTTTTGTTATCGAGTATTACTTCACCCATTCCTGATTCGGCGAAACAGTCGTTCTCTTAGGTGCAAATATAATTGGCATCCTGTGGCAAGCTAGTAATCTAATTTGAAATCACATTTTTTTCTCTAATAAGTTGAACGGTTGTAAGCTTGACTCCCTTTCTTCAACAGAAAAGATTCAACGAACCCAAACTTTATTCATGGTAGCAGAGCGTGGTTGCTAGCTCCATAGTACCAGTTGCTAATAAACTTTGTACGTTTTTCTTCTCGTGGCTCATCGAAAATACCCCTCTTTCGATTACGTCGTCGACGGGTGAGAAAACAATAACATCGGAGAGCATACCAGTCGTCAGCCTGATCGAGCCGGCGGTTATCGGCCTCTCCTTGGTTCGAATCTTCGTAGGCCTCGTCGTCGCTGCCTCGGCTATGTGTGGGTGAGTGGGGGAGAAATTCCGCGTCGACAACAGTGTGAGTACATTCAATTATTCGTTTCAATCGCGATCCTTCTCTCTACTCGGCTCGTGGGTGCTATACTATCCCCTGAAGCCCCTCTCCGTGTTGAATTACGATCTCCTTAAGTCAAACAGTTGGTCTAGCCTTTCGTAACGTATTCTCTTCGCTGTGTTTACGTCGTGGATTCTCTCATTTCCGACACACAGCCGCTCGTCGACAATTGTTCGAGAATTGGTTAAAAAAAAAAAAAAAAAATGGATAAGCTATTTCGAGCCCAGCTCAAAACAATGTCGTGTATAGCTAACTTCTTTGAGAATTCGACTACTAAAGTTGGATTGGATCGTCAAACTTTAGACCATTTCGAGGCACGAATCGATCTTCTCGAGACTTATTGGAAGACATTCGTTGAACGACATGACGAACTGTTTGCTTTCGAGATCGACTTAAAGGATACCGATTACGTTAAGAATGATTTGTTTATGGCTACCGAGGACGCGTATATAAGCGCAAAGGCCCGAATTAAAAGCCGTATTCGATCTCTCAAACCGTCGACTATTATCGATAATAATCCGCAACAACGCTCAGTGGACAGCGTGAAGTTGCCCCCTCTTGCCTTGCCGACCTTTTCGGGTAAACAAGAGGAGTGGGAGTCGTTCAAGCAGCGATTCTCCTCACTTATTCGTAATAGAGAGTCGATCTCGAATGTAGCAAAATTGCAGCATTTGCTGAACGCTGTTCAAGGTCAGGCTGCACAACGCCTCAAGGGCCTGGATATTATAGATACAAATTTTGAGGTCGCGTGGGAGAAACTTGTACGTCGCTACGACAATACTCGCATTCGCTTATTTAATAATCTCGAAAAATTATTTCAATTGCCCACAGTGCGCGCGCGAAATGTCCAAGATTTGAACGACATAATTGATCGAACGGAAGAAGCTGTAAGAGCTTTGCGCGATTTAAATTGCCCTGTCGATCGTTACGATAATTGGCTTGTGCACAGCATTGTACGAAAGCTCGATCAAGCTTCGCGAGAAAAATGGGAGGTTTCCCAAGAGGCTTGCGCTGATTTTTCCACATACTCGGATCTCAGCAATTTTCTTGAGAGACGAGTTCATTCGCTCGAGCAATCTCGCGTATCATCGACGTCGCAGGACGGTCACTCGTCGCAAAACAGTTCGTCTCGGACGACTCAAGGCGCCCGCCGAGTCTCAGCCAACGCGGCTCAAACTACTTCTTCAAGTCCGGTGAAATCTAGTTGCCCTTTGTGCGATAGTCCTCATCCCTTGTATATTTGTCAAAAATTCAATGCGATGACGCAACCGCAACGATTTGAACTTTGCAAAAAGAAAAAACTTTGTCTGAATTGCCTACATCGGAACCACTTCACAAATAAATGTCCTTCAACTAAAACTTGTTTGGCTTGTCAGGGTAAACATCATACCAAGTTACACAACCCAACTGCTATAAAAATGACTCAAAATTCACGCGAGCACAATTCTCAAGAAGATGACTCTTCTAAGTCGGAGCTGTCTGAAACGACTTCAGCCGACCCAGCAACCTCAACTTCGGCGCTCACCGCTGTTGTAGGCAGCACAGTCCTCTTAGCTACGGCGAGTGTCATTCTTTCCGATCATCATGGAAATAAAATTTCGATCCGTGCTCTCATTGATCCTGGCGCCGAGCGATCGTTCATTACTCATCGAGCAGCGTCCCTACTATTTGCAAAGACAAATAAAGTGTCTGTTGCCGTGTTTGGAGTAGGCGCTGAAGAGACTTCTCGAGCAACTTCAGAAGCTCATTTAATTTTGAGATCGAACAAAGACGCTCGGTTTCAAGCAAAATTTTCGGCTCTCGTTCTCAATGAACTTACTCGGCTTTTGCCAGCTCGCAAGCTTGATTTTCGCACTTGGCCTCACATCAACGGGCTCGATCTCGCAGATCCCAATTTCTCACAGCCGAGAAAGGTGGATTGCATCCTTGGGGCAGATATTTATGCTGACATCATATTGGAGGGTCTTATTCAAGGTCCTATCGGCACCCCGGTAGCTCAGAAGTCCGTGTTTGGTTGGCTTCTGACCGGCGTAGCCGCCGCAAATAAACGCGACGGCCGTGAGTTACAGGTACGGGTTTTTCATACGTTCACAGAGCCTTCGATTTCAGACGCTCTCGTCAAGTTTTGGGAGCTTGAAGAAATTCCACGAGGAAAGTTTCTCACTTCCGAAGATAGTTTTTGCGAGGAACAGTTCGTAAAAACTCATTATCGTAACGAGGAAGGCAGATTTGTCGTTCGATTGCCTTTTTCTTCTAAGCCAACCTTTATTGGCTCAAGAGACATAGCGGCGGCTTGTCTCCTTCGTTCGGAGCGGCGACTCCAACGAAATGCCTTCTCAGCTGAGTTGTACGAAGCTTTCATGCAAGAGTATATTGCTCTTAGACACATGGAGCTCGTGCCACGCAATCAGCTTGAAAAGCCTACATGCTACTTGCCTCATCATAGTGTTTTTCGACAAGACAAGCCTGGCAAAATACGCGTAGTCTTCAACGCGTCACAAAAGGCCTCGAACGGCCTCTCCTTGAACGATGTACTGCTACCGGGGCCTAAATTACAAGCAGACATCTCGGTCGTTTTGACAAACTGGCGTTTTTTGAGATTTGCATTTACTACAGACGTTGTAAAAATGTTTAGGCAAATCTTGATACATCCTGACGATAGAGAATACCAACGTATTCTTTGGCGTAAAGAACCAACGCAGCCCATCCAGGACTACCGAGCACTTACGGTCACCTACGGAACGGCCTCGGCGCCATTCTTAGCATTACGAGTGATGAGACAGCTGGCCATCGACGGTGCTCAGACTCATCCAGAGGCGGCAGCCACCTTACAGCATCAACTGTATGTCGACGACATCTTCTCCGGCGCAAACGATTTGCAAGAGGCGGTACGGCGTCGTGATCAGCTTATACTGCTGTTGGCTACTGCAGGCATGGAGCTGGGAAAATGGGCTACAAACGAGCCTCGAATTCTTCAAGGACTTACGTCGAGTCCGCCGGATGAGATCGACGTTAAATTAGATGAGGTCGTATCTACTCTCGGTTTGAAATGGCTCCCAAGCTCTGATAAATTTATTTTCAAAATTTCATCCCTCCCTAAAATTACTGACGTTACTAAGCGTTCAATTTTATCGGAGATAGCTCGATTATTTGACCCTCTCGGTTGGCTTGCTCCGACTCTAGTTACTGCTAAGATTATGTTGCAGGATCTCTGGCTAACCAATCTCGACTGGGACACTTCGCTGCAAGGGCAGCTGAGACAGGATTGGCTGCGATTTCGAGACGAACTCTTGGACATCTCTTCGATTCAAGTCCCCCGATGGCTAGGCGCATCGGAGACAGACGAGTGGCATCTCCACGGTTTCGCTGATGCCTCGAAACGAGCTTACGCAGCAGCGATATACGCAGTGATCCCAGGGCGATCTGCGATGCTCCTCATGGCTAAAACAAAAGTAGCTCCAACGAAAGTACAGACGCTGCCACGCCTAGAATTGTGTGGCGGTATCCTGCTCGTGCGTCTAGCAAAGCATTTGCTCGCAAACTTTCGTCATCCCCCTAAACAAATTGTTTTTTGGACCGACTCAAAGGTAGTCCTCGACTGGCTTAAAGGTCACCCGTCAAAATGGCCTACCTTTGTTGCCAACAGAACGAGCGAAATTTTGACGACGTTCCCTGCGGCTTCGTGGCATCACGTCAGATCGGCAGACAACCCAGCTGACTGTGCTACGCGAGGCGTCTCTCCGAGTCAACTGGCATCGTTTAATCTTTGGTGGCATGGGCCATCCTGGCTAACACAACATGAACCAACGTTGCCCCTTGCGTCGTCTTCAGGGGTATCGTCGGACGAGGAAATTCAGACTTACCTGACTCAAGATAAGGTTCAAGCCACCGACACAGTACCAGAAGCTTTCTGCTTATCGTTCTTACAAACTCTATCGAGTTTTTCGAAAATGATACGAGTACTAGCCTATTGCGCCCGTTGGAAATTAAACTCAGGCAAAAGGGACGCAGAAAAGCGGAAAGACTATCTTACTTTCGAAGAGATTAAAATGGCGAAGTTATTCTACTTCAGAGCCATTCAACTAAGTCATTTCGCAAATGAAATACGTCTCCTTTCGGTTCGAAAGCCGCTCAGCCCACGAAATCATCTGGCTAAACTCAGCCCATTTGTAGATTCAGAGGGATTGCTTCGAGTCGGCGGACGCTTACAAAATTCGCTTTTGCCATATAATCAAAAGCACCCAATCATCTTACCTGGCAACTGCCTACTGGTCAGACGCGTAGTCGAAGAGACTCATAGCCTCACTTTACATGGAGGAATAAGGCTTATGCTCGCCAACCTTCATCGCACTCTTTGGATCATTCGAGGATCAAGGATTGCTACTGGAGTCTATCAACGCTGCAAAACGTGCATCCGCTTCAGTCCCCACAACGCTGTTCAACAAATGGGGCCATTACCTGCTGTTCGTGTTACGCCGGCTAGTCCCTTCGAATGGACAGGACTGGACTATGCAGGGCCTGTGCCAGTACTGTTTTCAAAAGGACGAGGGGCAAAGTCGACTAAAGGCTACGTGGCAATTTTTATTTGTATGGTATCTCGAGCAATTCACATTGAAATTGTGTCAAACTTGACCGCCGACGTCTTTATGGCGGCGTTCGAACGATTTTGCGCAAGAAGAGGAACCCCAGCAGTCATGCATTCTGACAATGCTACAACCTTCAAAGCCGCCGCTGCTGAATTGGAGGCGTTATTTGCTCGCTCATCTCCTTTCATGCAAAAGGTAGTCGCTCAGGCTGAATTCAAAGGAACAAAGTGGGAATTTATTCCACCTCGAGCACCTCATTTTGGCGGATTGTGGGAGGCTGCTGTTCGGAGCTTCAAGCATCATTTCAAGAGAGTCGTGGGCGATTCAGCGTTCACGTTTGAGGAGTTGTCCACTTTGGCTGCAAAAATAGAGTCCTGCCTCAACTCAAGACCACTCTGCCCGAATACCAACGACTCAAGCTCTCCAACAGTTTTGACTCCAGCCGATTGTTTGATTGGAAAAGCAGACACATCGATCCCTGAGCCATTGGATACGAATCCCGAACCAAAGAGCTCCATAAGTCGCTGGAGACTCCTAACGAGCTTGAGAAACGCCTTCTGGCTTCGTTGGCAAAAGGAAGTCCTGCATCAACTTCAGCAGCGCAACAAATGGTTAAAACCTCAACCAAACCTCAAGCGAGGAGACGTAGTTCTCATAAAGGACGAACTCACAGCTCCAACTAAATGGCCACTGGGTCTAATAAAGGAAACTCATCCTGGTCCAGATGGCCTCGTTCGAGTCGCAACAGTCAGCACAGCTACTTCGACGCTCAAACGACCGATCGTAAAGTTAATCAAGTTACCAACTGAACCAGAACTCGAGGAGTGGTATCATCAATACCAGGAGAAACAGCGACCTATCACGGCGGGCGGCAAAGATTGAAAATACCTATCTAAACTCTAGCTTCCGCGATCAGTTGAGCTAATCAGATACTCAACCTCAAATTTACCGATCTCAAACGATTTCGATTTGCGCTCCTCTTTCCCTTCTTGCCTTGATTTTATTTTGTAACGCGTGAGCGACCATCTCTTTTTTTCTTATTGGTTTCTTAATTTTCATCGGTTACCGGCCTTCTTGTAACTTTGACGCTTATATGCGTCAAGGCGGGCGGTATGTTCGGATTCGCGTATCGATAAGCTAGCGCGCCGTACTGAACGTACCAAACAATCGGTCGTTCGTCGGATTTTGGCTAGCATCGGCGCGGTCGACGTTGTACCTGAAAATTACCGGCCGAAGTGCCTGCAAACTGATATGATTTGAGCGCGTGCGCGTTACCCCCCTTTATTTTACTTCTAACGAATTCGCGCGAGAATTCGTCATCGTGCTAAGCACGCAACAGCGCTCGAATTGCGTCTTCTGCGTGTGGCCCTCGTCGAGTACACATCTTTCGCGCGTACGTACGAAAGCTACCCAGCGGAGAGCCGAGACTTAGCGAAGTCAACCACAACCAACATTGTCGGTAACTGCCCTACGCGGCTTTTCACTTAATTTGTTCGTTCGGAGTCATCGTTTGTTTTTCTTTTCTTTCACGTGCTTCTTGCTATTAAACTTATAATTTTGTTGTCGAGTTAAATATATTCATCATCGTTATTCCTTTTTTTTGTTATCGAGTATTACTTCACCCATTCCTGATTCGGCGAAACAGTCGTTCTCTTAGGTGCAAATATAATTGGCATCCTGTGGCAAGCTAGTAATCTAATTTGAAATCACATTTTTTTCTCTAATAAGTTGAACGGTTGTAAGCTTGACTCCCTTTCTTCAACAGAAAAGATTCAACGAACCCAAACTTTATTCAATTTATTTATTAAATTTTTTTATTTTTCTATCAATAATAATATTTCTATATGCTCGATTGCTGATTTCTCCCGAATGATAATAATTCCGATTATCATTTAAGTAAGGTCTGCGAGCGCGCAAATCACGGTCCATTCGAGGCCCTTATTTCTCATTGACAGCCGGCCGATGTTTTGTTTGTCCGTACGATTGCAGCGCCGACTGACCAGAGCTTCCACATACCTCTCCTCAAGCGCTAAGCGCTGAGTGCCACGAGCGGCGTGGTAGGGGTGGTTGGGGAACTTCCCCGTCAAGGAATCTTGCAGCTCTGCTACTGACACAAGCTTCAGCTCCCGTCAACATTGTTGGTGTCGTCGGTGTCTGCAATAAAACTTACGATAATGAGTTCGTTACCATTGCTTCGGGAGAATATCTATCTCATTGGTGATGTAGATGTTCAAATTGTTGGAAACCAATTGCCAACGAAATTACAAGTATTAAAACTACTGTTTTTCTACGTACGTCATAAAAAGCTATCAATACACGACAGTGAAATAAAAGTCATACGAGAAGTTGTACTTTTCTGGGAAAAAGTCGATATTCCGACACAAACTGAATACCGATGTGTAACGAATCTCCACAAATTGTATCTGGAATGGCGGGAGGTACAAAGACATCGAGCTCGAGCATGCAGTGCCAATAAACGAAAGATATTTGCTTTAGATTTAAAACGAATTTTCGACATCGCTCATAGTTTTGTAGACGAAAAAATCGACGAGGCAACAAAAGAGTTTTTGTCTGACCAACGAAACAACCGTACAAAATACATAGCAAACATCCAGACGGTCTATGATGCTGAACAAATTGCTCGTCGAATGGAATGAGAGGAAAAGAGTAATGAGAGAAAAAGAAAGGCAGAGATGGAGCAGCAACTGCGGGGTATGAAATAAATTATTTACAAATACGATCGACGAATTCAAAACGAATTAATAAATTATGAATAAATTAATAATCAATTTGATAAACCTCTATCCAGCAGTCTACATATAAATGGTGAATTACGTAATTGTATTTTGCATTTTGTAGACGAAATGGCAGTGCTCGAATCGGGGAGCTCTGGACTATCTGGGCTAACTATAAGTCAAAAAAGTGTTGGTTCAAATTTTTCGACTACATTTGAACCCGATGCAGGGCCGTCTGGGGCCAAGAAATCTCGTGGAACCGTACAAGTTATGACACCAAAATTAGCAGCTGTACTGGACAGATGTATAATATCTGATAGAAATGCAGTCCAGTTACTCATTGCTATGTCTGATGCGTTGAACTGCGATCCAAATTTGTTAATTATTAACAGAAATTCCATTCACACCTTCAGAGAAAAATGTCGTGAGGAACTAGCAGCGAAAATAAAAGAAATTTTCAAGGGCAATGAATCGAACGCAGTGACACTACACTTCGATGGTAAACTTCTTCCGAATTTGCCGAAACACGAATCCTACGAGAGATTACCAATGGTTGTAAGTGTCGGAGGAACTGAACAGCTCTTAGCTATACCAGAACTAGATAATGGTATGGGTTCTACGCAGTCAAAAGCTATTTTTGAAGTGCTAATGGATTGGGATCTAAGTGACAAGGTTAAAGCTTTATGCTGTGATACTACCGGTGCCAATTTGGGGACTCGAAATGGTGCAGCAGTTCTCTTAGAGAAATTGTTGGATAGACAACTCCTCTATTTTCCGTGTCGCCACCACATTTTTGAGTTGATACTAAGGAGCACCTTTGAGACTAAAATTCCATCGGTCTGCGGTCCTAATGTCCCGCTTTTCAAGCGATTCCGGGATGAGTGGAATAATTTGGATCACACAAAGTTCAATACAGGCATGGAAGATGAAGATTTGAAAGATATGCTGTTCGGACAAGTTGACGAAGTTGATTGGCTTGCGCAAAAAAAAATAGAAGAAGGCTGCTCAAGAAATGACTACAAAGAGCTTTTAAATTTAACGCGGATATTCATTGGCAAAGTTTCACCCACTGAAGTTAAATTTCGATATCCAGGGGCAGTCCATCATGCCCGCTGGATGTCGAAAGCTATTTATTCATTGAAAATTTACTTGTTCCGTGAACAAGTAAAATTGAATGCTGCAGAAAAAAAAGGACTGTCCGCGATATGCCATTTCATTGTCACAGTATACGTTAAGGCCTGGTTCATGGCTCCTCATGCTATACATGCAGCAAACCATGACCTCCAGCTCCTGAAAGAACTCTCCAAATACCAATCAGTGGACAAGAAAATATCCGAAGCAGCATTGGGAAAAATGGTGAATCATCTTTGGTACCTTAATCCTCAGCTAGCTTCAATGGCCTTTTTTGATGATCAGTTGGCAGTTGAAGTAAAAAAAAAAATGGTCCTCAAATTGAAAGTGAACTACGATCCACATAAAGAAAATTCGAAACGAATCGACATCAAGAAAGAGCATATCGGAAAAATACTCCATCAGGAGATGGATTATTTTATTAATCAAAAATCTCTCGAATTCTTTGATATATATAAAATAAATACAAGCTTTTTGGAGCTTGATCCAGCTTTGTGGCATCTGAATGAATTTTTCCAAGAAGGATTGAGAATTGTACGAGGTTTAAGAATCGTCAACGACTGCGCAGAGCGAGCTGTAAACTTGGTCCAGAGCTATAATAATGTTCTAACCTACGACGAAGAACAAAGGCAATACATCATGCGACTTGTTGCCTCGTATCGGAAATCATATCCTAATGCGAACAAAGAAACGACCATGAAAGAATTTGAATTATCAGCCTGATATTAATATTTTCATGCATTTTGAAACCAATAAATTCGAGTAATAAAATGTCAACAGTATGGAGAGATTTTTCATCACCCCTCCTCTTTTTATTAGATATTATCTTGATAATTGTTATAAATTGGAAATTTTCACATTATTTTTCGAAAACGATTCGTAAAACGTCACCTGTGCGTCACTCAAATCTAAATAATACCGAAAATATAAAGAATGACGAAATTTGGACAATTTTAGTTTTTTCGGCCATATTGAATTTATTCTTTGGATACAAAATTTCACTCCAGGAACCCAAAAAACCCATGTTCAACCACTTTCGATGCAATTTTGTGCATAATTTGATGAATTTCGATTCCTTAAGCCGCCATATTGGATCCGCCATTTTGAATTTTTGAAAAATAAAAATGGACAAAAAAAGTACGTGGATTTCTCTAAAAACCCGTACAAGGTTCATATTTTTCGCATGTTTATTGACCGTGCTGCATAATTATGAAAGAAAGTCAATAAAAATCCTATGTTAATCAAATGGGAAAAAGTAGGAGGCTGGGTGCACCCCTTAATATTGAGATAGAGCGGAATACTTTTGGGAGGATTTTTTTTTAATTATTTGGAAACATATTATCGGTGAGCGTCGTCAAAATTCGAAAGTCACTTGAATAAGGGCCAGTCTAATATATATATATATGTGCAAATATGCAATTTCCCTCTTTGGGTATTTTATGTATTCTAGAATCATCGGGAATTTTTAATATATAATAATCATTGGGTATTTTATGTATTTTAGAATCATCGGGAATTTTTAATATTACCTCCATATAATAATCATTGGGTCTCTCTTTGGGTATTTTATATATTTTAGATCAATATCATCTCTATTTTTACGTGGCACGATGCGATGAAATGCGCAGCGGCGCGTTGCAACGACAGCGTTCCCGCGCGTGCCGAATTCCCGATGTAAGGACACCGGGATGAGGCAGCGCGAGAAATCACGCGCCGCGGAAACGATCTTCGCGTTTTCGCGGACTCGGGGTGTAAGTTAACACCGGAATCGGGTGATCGCGAGACATCACGTTTTGCGGATGATTCTCGCGATTTCGCGGATCCAAAGTGTAAGTTAACACCGGAATCGGGTGATCGCGAGACATCACGTTTTGCGGATGATTCTCGCGATTTCGCGGATCCAAAATGTAACCGAACGCCGAGATCAGGTGAGCGCGAGGCATCACGCGCATCGACGATGACCTTCGTGAGGCGAGACGTTTCATACTATGCAATTTCGACGAAAAACCGAATGACCGAAAATGAGATCCGTTTCTTGAATTATTTTCTCTTGGCCCAGTCCCCGGAGACGCCCTGTATAGGACGAACACCAACTACCCCGCAGCAAAATTAAAAATAAACTTTTACGCTTCTCGTAGAGGGTTGATTAGACGCGTGCGAGACCGCTCCGCACGTCACAAATTAACTGGTGTCAGAAGTGGGATACCGATGATTTTTCTTTGGTGCGTGGGCTTGGAGATTTAATTTTGGAAATAGTTCTCAGGAGTTAGGACAAACTACCCTTGTCGATCTCCCTTCCTTAGGACTTGTCGTTTTAAATATCGATTAGGAAATAAAAATTTGAAAATGCCCATGGACGGCGTCAGTTCAGCGGCCGACCGGACGGCCGACTTAATTGCCAGCGTGACCTCAATGGCCGAAAACTTAGCCATCCAAAATAATTTTACAAATATTCCCGAGTTTGACGGGAAGAACATACCGTTGAGGGACTTCTTGCAGGATATACAAAACGCAGTTTCGTTCGTGCCGGAAGCGTCCGAGCCACAATAAATAAAAGCAGTAATATCACGGTTACGCGGCGACGTGCGAAATTGCGTCTATGGGGAAAAAATTGAAACCGTAGCCGGGCTAGTAAAAATATTAAAAAATCGTCTCGCCCGCGGTAAAACTTACGAGTATTATACGGATGCTCTCTCAACGGTTCGGATGAAGCGCGATCAATCCGTTAGGCAATTCTACGACAAAGTGCGGATTTTGCTTAGCGGGGGAAGAAGTACATTTAAATCCCATTTTGGCGTAGATCCGCCGGAGTTAAAACGGGATCCGCTACATAGATCGCGTTAAGTTCATTTATTAACGGGTTACCCTCTCACATCGGAGACGCTGTAGATTTGCGAGAGCCAGAAACTCTGGAAGCAGCTTTTAAAATCGCGGAAAAACTCGCGCTCCGTGAAATCCGACGGAAGGTTGGCGAAACAAGTAGAGGCGAGACCGCGCGAGTCCTTTATTTTCGCTACGATTCTCGTTCTCCGTCGCCGACGGCATGGGAAGACAGGCCTACGTACCGTGGTCGGTCGCCCCAGCCGTCTCACGGGATTTTAAAACCTCCGCGACCCTCTGATAACCGCGAGTGTAGTCAGGGAGTGTCATATTCTCGACCGGCGACGGCTTGCGGCTATAGGTACTGCTGCAATGAGAATCGAGGCTGTCCGTGCTGCCCGTTAAAGAATCAGTCTTCTGGAGGGCGTTCGCCGCAAAGCGAGGCTTTAAACTCCCCCAGGGCCCGCCGGGCAGATTCACCAGCGGGCCCGACGGGAACAAACGAGGCGAACCGGCCCCGAGAACCCCAACCGTCAGTGAGGTTCCTGGAGAACGATGCTTCGTCCTCTGGACTCCTACCACAGAAGAGAGCCCAGTAGTCGAGATGTCTGCTCCAGAACTTCGTAACGAGAAAGGGAAATTTTTCCTCGATACGGGTTCATCGGCCAGTTTGATCAAACTGAGTGCCCTCGATCAAGATTTAATTGTAAATACCGATGATAAAATTTGGGTAACTGGTTTAGAGGAAACGGATATTCCGACACTCGGTTCTGTTGTCCTCCATATTTTTAAAAATCCGACAAAATTTTACGTGCTGCGAAAATTGCCCCTGAAAAGCGACGCGTTAATCGGTAAACCATATTTTTTCGCGGAGAAAGCCGAAATTTCATTTAATCACAACACTTTAGTCACCTCGAGTGATCCGATACGACCGAAGCCTTTTGTAGGGTTGCCTCCCTCCAACGTGAATGTATGCGAGCGCGTGTTAGCAACTAAAATCAACTCGGGTAAACGAAGCTATAAATTGCGCGCGCGAATGAGTGAACAAATAAGCATCCCATTAAAGAATGCGAATTTAAAGGAGGGATATTTACCGCGACTCGAAACTCAACCGGGTGTGTATATCGGGGAAAGTATTGTTGCTTCTTCAGAGGGTTCGTGCTACGTTTTGGCAATAAATACGCGATACGACGACGTTGAATTAGAGATCGAGCTTCAGGAACTCGAAGATTTCGAGCGTTGTAGAGATGACGGGTATTCGAGCGGAGAGAGCTCCTACGGTAGCAGCACAGAAACTACTCTACCGACGGATCGGGTAGAGGCTATAATAAAATCGTTGCGATTAGATAGGCTCAACGATGTTGAGCGCGCGCATGTGATACATCTTGTCGAGGAATACCCTCACATATTCAAGTTACCCGGCGACAGATTGCGATGCACGGAACAAGTCCACCATCGAATCCCGACGGTAGACGAGCTGCCGGTGAACGCAAAACAATATAGATTTCCGGTAGTGTATCGGGCGGAACTGGAATGGCAAGTAGAGAAAAAGTTAACGGACGGAATAATTGTTCATTTTCGCTCCCCGTATAACTCGCCAGTTTGGATTGTTCCCAAAAAGCCCGATTCCCAAGGCAATCCGCGGATGCGCATGGTAATCGATTTTCGCAAATTGAACGAGAAGACGATTTCCGACGCGTACCCTCTACCGAATATGATTGAAATTCTCGAACAACTGGGAAAAGCTACCTATTTTTCAACCTTTGATCTAGCGAGCGGCTTCCAACAGATACCGATGGATCCGGGCGATAGCGCGAAGACCGCGTTTTCCACGATAAATGGGCATTATGAGTACGCTCGGATGCCCGAGGGTCTGAAAAACGCGCCTGCGACCTTTCAGCGCTTGATGGATCGAGTGCTGATCGGGTTGCAGGGCACGGAGTTATTCGTGTATCTCGACGATATTGTTGTGTTCGCAGAAACTCTAGACGAGCATAGAACCAAAGTCCGTCGTCTCATGCGACGTCTCGAGGATGCTAATCTCGTCCTTGAGCCGGACAAGTGTGAGTTTCTGTGTAGCGAAGTCGCTTATCTCGGGCATATTGTTAGTCGCGATGGGCTACGAATGGATCCGAAGAAATTAGAGGCCGTGCGGAAATTCCCGCGTCCGAAAACGCAGAAAAATGTACGCCAATTTCTGAGACTCGCCGGTTATTATCGTCGATTTATACCCGATTTTGCCGCAAGATCGAAACCGTTGTCGGACTTGCTCAAAAAGGGAAAAACATTCGTATGGGAGCGAGAACAGAAAAACAGTTTTCGCACCCTTCGCAAAGCACTGTGCCGAGAACCCATTCTTCAATATCCCGATTTATCGAAACAATTTATCTTAACCACTGACGCCTTGGAATTTGCACTTGGAGCAGTGCTATCGCAAATTCACGATGGCCATGATTTACCAGTCGCCTATCATTCCAGAATTTTCGCGAGTGCGGAGAAAAACTACGGAACTACGGAACAAGAGTGCCTGGCTATAATCGATTCAATTGAGCATTTCTCTACTTATCTTTATGGAAGGAAATTCAAGCTTGTAAGTGACCATGAGCCTCTCAAATGGATGCGCACTACGCTCGATCCAGGCAAGAGGCTCAGCCGATGGAAAATTAGATTGTGTAAATACGATTACGAATTTCAACATAAGCCGGGGCGCGAAAATATAAACGCCGACGCACTCTCCCGTAACCCCGTAGACCCAGCGTTAATCTTATCCTCGAGTGATTCGGACAAGGAATTAAAGATCACCCAGGAAGCACAAGTATTGCCTCTAGAAATAAATCCTTCCGGTACTCGCAAAGGCCTTGCGTCTACCACACGAGGATCAAATGTAGCCGCATCAGCAGCAGGCCTGCCGAAGGCCGATGCGTCGATTGTGGCCGCGCGCACACGCTCGCGGCTACGCAGCGCGTCCCCGGTGTCAACAGTACCTGAAAGGGGGGAGGGGAGCTCGGATAGTTCCGGCCCGGTGGCGAGACGCACTCGCGGGAAAATCGGTGTAAGGTCTGTGAGACGCTTACCCCCCGCCAAGGTGAAACCCGCCGAAACGGATTCGGAGAGTTCTGAGCCTCCTATACAGCGCATACATCGCAGCATGCTGCCTAATCCGTTGCTTCTCCTGAAAAGACCAATGCCTTCATCTCCTGCTCCAGTCAAACCCCTCGAGGACCCCCAAAATTCCTCGTCTTCATCAGCGTCCGTAAGCGCAACATCTGACCAGAAATCTAATGCAATTACAATCTCCATAAGCGCGCCTACTAATGAATCAGATGACAGCACGCTGGAATCTGAAGTGCTGAGCGAATTAGTAGAAGCAGCTGACGTTGAGGGGTCTATTAACAAATTTAATGAGACGTTGAGGCGTTTGGAGGAACGATATCATGCAAAGTCCCCCGACGAGCCCCGAAACGAGGATTTTGACGGGCCCAGTCACTTGTCGGAGGGGGATGAAGTCGAGGGGGAGGTTCGACAGATCCTTCAAGAACAAGACCCCTACGACGATGTCTCCGGAGATGCCGAACTCGCTAGTCGTTTGAAAGCGTTGGAAAAAAGATTCAAGTCCCCTTCGGACGAGGAACTAGTCCGGCGGCTGTGTCCGACGGAGAAAGCATTATCGCGCGCGGTTGAGGATGGGACGGAGGGAGATGACGAGAGTGACGAGCCGCCGGCTGAAAGAGAGGGAGCGTCGCGAGTGAGTGCGAGAGAGATGCCCAAGTCAAGCATGGCCGCGGGACTCGAGCACGCGCCTGTCCCCTCGCAGCCCGCTCGGACCTCTCTGCCGTCGGCTCCCCACCGCACGGTGAGATGGTCGTTGCCCAGCAACGATACGGCCCCGGCCGCTAGATCCACGCCGTACCGACCGCGTGCGTTGTCCCCACGTGCTCCGTTACTCGACAATTCCCGCGGAAATAAAAGCAATTTTATCGCTTGCCCTGATGACCTCATTATAATAGGATCAAATTCAACCTCGTCCTCGACTACGTCGTCGGACCCTTCCAGTGATGATGAACCTGAACGGAAAAATCTTTCCGCAAAAATGAGTACGATTATAGGTACGCGAGAATGCCTAACGTATAAACCGGATAATCTAGTCCATTTTATCTCTTCGGATGGAGAGCTACCCACCTCAATCGGAAAATTACTGACCGATTTAGGGAGGATAGACGGACAAATAATCAAGGAAACAAAACTAAAATCTGGACAAATAGCAGTAACCCCGTATGGGTCTAATAAAATTTATAGTATCGTTATCAAAAAGCGATATTATGAGGAAACTAACGCCGAGCACATATACAAAGGACTAGAAAATCTCAAGTCCGCCCTCCAACAAACGGCGGAGAAGTCGTTCCGTATCTCACGCTCGGGCGATTATACAGACGTATTGCCGCATACGAAACTTGTGGACTCGTTGAACCACCAACGACAAGTCAACAAGTCAAGTCGAGTTCGTCACTGGGTCGAAACAGGTGTCGCTGTATACGTTATAGTTCGGAGAATATCGGTGTACATTTTGATAATTTTTGTGGCATGCGTGTGGACTCTACAGTAAAAAATGTCGAAGCAGAATTCGGATCGTCCCGGAAAGGCTAGGGTAGCCTGCAGCCGCTGGCGCGTACAGTCTCATCCAAAACCTCACGCGGCCGGTCGGTAACGGCCGCTAGCTTCAGCGTCATATGGGAAGACTATAAGAGGAAATACCAAGAGATTCAAATATTCATGAGCTTCCCGGTGGTGTTTGGAAAGATTTTCTAGCTTTTCCGTCCCGAAGTTATCGATGTTCAAAGAGAGAAGTGAATTTTGCGAGCGCACCTCGTTAGTGGCCTGATAGGTGCCGCCAGTAGTGTACATCTTGTGGACAACATGACTCTAGCAGTCGACAGACCGTCACGCCCCTATCGACGGGCGAACGAACCTGACCGGAAACGACACTAGTCAAACGTAGAATTAATTTAGAATCTGTACTTCGGTGATACCACGCAAGCGTGGCTGCACGCTTTGGCTGCGCTTAAAATATATCCTTTACGAGAAAACCACGAATAAAGAAGAATATAACTTTCATACTCCACTCCGCATTATTATTTAAACGATAGACATCCCCCAGGATATCTACAATTGGTGACCCCGACGTGATTTAAGTGGATTACAATCCGAACAAAATCGAAAACTTACACGTGGTGAGCGCGCAGTTTTTTACGTAATACCAGCCACAAGCATAGCAAACCGTCAAATACATACGAGATGCCGACCGAACGTTCACCGCTTCGCGACGGTTCCGGAAATCCTTCGCTGATTGACGACCCAGAACTTCCATCGGGACTACCGCCCGCGGGTCTCGGGGGACCTGTTCTTAACCTCCCACCGCCTCGTCAACTTCCGATGCTGGACATGGATTACCTCGCCGCCGTCAGTAAACCTCAACTACCTGCGTTCATGAAGGACAGACCTGACGTTTGGTTCTTCCTAATCGAAGCTGAATTCGTTGCGACGAGGACTCGCAGCGATGACGTCAAATACAACGCAACACGGAGAGCGCTGGACCCAGACACGTTGCATGATATCACAGACATAATTTGTACACCCCCCCAAGCGGATAAGTATAACGCGTTGAAACAAACAATTATTAAGCGAGGTGCAGAATCCAGGCAGACACAAATACACCGTCTTCTCAACGACCTCGTTCTCGGGGACAAGAAGCCATCGCAACTCCTCAGAGAAATGAAAGATTTGGCTGCGGGCAGCCTCAACGAGGCAATGTTGCACAACCTCTGGGTGAGTCGTCTTACACTACAATCAGACCGTTACTGTTAATATCAGATACGCTGAACCTCGACGCATTGGCGGAAGTGGCCGATCGACTGATCGAGACGGTGACATTGGATAATCCGAGCATACCCACACGTTCAAGCACCGTCGCAGCAGTCCACCATCCGCAGTTGGGACAGAGAACACCATCTCCGTCGACACTGGAGATGAAGATGAACGAGCTCCAGTCCGCAATGGCATTTTGCATGAAAGAAATTCTGGAAATGAAGAAACAACAGACACAAACGTACGTAGAAACTGATTCGCATTCCCGTGGTCGATTGCGTTCACAGAGCCGAGACAGATCTCAACGAAGTTCGAGCCAACCAGGACTCTGCTTCTACCATCGCAAGTTTGGACAGAACGCCAGACGCTGTACTACGCCTTGTGAGTCGGCAAACACTGTCAACCAGGGAAACTAATTCCGCTGCCGCACGTTCATGCGGTCAACAACGGCAGCGTATCGAGCACCGCTATCCAATCCACGGATATTCGACTACATCTACACGACAGGAAAACACATCAACGATATTTAGTTGATTCCGGTTCAGTCGTTTCCATACTTCCAGCTCGTCTCTTCAAGAATCGTTCTCGCAATACTAATCTCACGCTATTTGCAGCGAATTCGTTACCAATATCGACCTATGGCCTTTACGCAGGCAATGTCGACCTGGGACTACGACGCAATTTTTCTTGGACCTTCATAATCGCCGACGTTCCAGGATCGATACTAGGAGCGGACTTTTTGATCCACCATAACCTCCTCATCGACCTGCGAAACAAACAACTGATCGATTCCATCACTGGTTGCACTTCGAAGGGAAAAATGATTCCAGCTGACGTACACAGCATCTCCACAATCAGCACTACTATGCCGTACGCTGATTTGCTTCAAAAATTCATCAGTATCACGAGACCAGGTCCTTTCACACCGAAAGCAGACAGCGAATTTAGTCACACAATCGTCACTACCGGACCACCGGTGACTGAACGTTTCCGCAAACTCTTCGGTGAAAAAGCAACGGCCGCTCGTGCAGAAATTCAACGACTATTGGACAACAAGGTCATCCGTCCATCCAAGAGTGCATGGGCCAGTCCGATACATCTTGTAAAAAAAAAGGACGATACATATCGTCTCTGTGGCGATTACCGGAGGTTAAACAGCATTACGGTTCCAGACAAATACGCGCCGCCACTGATTCAAAGCCTTTCCCTGGTCATTCACGGGAAAACTATCTTTTCGACGATTGATCTCGAGAGAGCATACAATCAAATTCCCGTTCACACTGACAGCATATCGAAGACGGCAATTACGACTCCCTGGGGACTGTACGTGTACGTTGGGATGCCGTTCGGGCTCAAGAATGCCACGCAGACCTTCCAGAGATACATCGATTACATTTTTCAAGGTCTTGATTTCGTCTTCGTATACATCGACGACATTATGGTTATGCCAGAAAACGAAGATCAACACAGAGATCATCTACAACAAGTCTTTCAGCGACTCTCGGACTTTAGTCTTTCGATCAACACGAACAAATGCATCATCGGACAAAAACGAGTAAAATTCCTCGGATACGAAATCAGCAGCGACGGGTTTCTTCCAAATCCTGAAAAAGTACGGGCTATCGACGAGTATCCGCTTCCTTCGACAGTCGTAGAACTGCGGAAGTTTCTCGGAATGTTCAATTATTACCGACCGTGCGTGAAAAATGCAGCAAAGCTCCAACTTCCTCTCACCGGTTACTTAAAAGATTCGAAAAAGAACGACAAAACGCCGATCAACTGGACCGAGGAGGCCAAATCAGCATTCGAAGCGTGCAAAGAAGCACTTTCATCCGTTGCACTTACCAACTATCCTGCCCCAGACGCACCTTCGCGGCTGACAACCGACGCATCGACCAGCGCCATCGGAGCAACCCTCGAGCAGGAGGAAAAAGGCGAATGGAAACCAATAGGTTTTTTTCTCCAGGAAGCTCACGGACACGGAAACACAATACAGTACGTATGATCGAGAACTTCTCGCAATTTTTGGCGCCGTTAAATATTTCAAGCACTTGTTGAAAGGACGCCTATTCATTATCAGAACGGATCACAAGCCATTAATTTACGCCTTCCAAAAAAAACCCGGCCAAGCATCGGAGCGACAACTTCGACAGCTAGATAACATTTCGCAATTCACAACAGACGTAGTCTACGTGAAAGGCGATGACAACATGGTCGCTGACGCACTTTCGCGTATTAACACAATAAGTATGCCGACGATACTCGATTTGGACACGATTCAACAACATCAGCAGGACGACGACGAACTTCTACAATTTCTCGAAGACAACCGATCATCACTGAAACTCAACAGACTGAATTTCGACAATAACGAAATTTACTGCGATATATCGACAGGAGTAGTACGACCATACTTACCGGAAACTCTTCGCAGAGCAGCATTCGACATAATTCATGGACTTTCGCACCCGAGCAGAAACGTCACTTCACGACAAATACGAGAGAAGTATGTGTGGCCTGGAATCAAAAAGGATGTCGTAACTTGGGCGCGAGAATGCATTCCGTGTCAACGTTCGAAAGTTCAACGACCACTCGCCTCCAACCCAAACACATCGATATGCCAGACGACCGATTCAAGCACATACATTTGGGCATCATTATGGTGCCGGAACACAAGGGATTTAAATACTGCCTAACCATCATCGATCGATTTTCGAGATGGCCCGTCGCCGTTCCTCTCAAAGACATCACCGCCGATACAGTCACGACCGCCTTATTCGACCATTGGATTGCACATTACGGAACACCGACTACGATCACTTCAGATCAAGGTTCCCAGTTTAAATCATCACTCTTTCAAGCACTGGCAAAATTCATCGGTTGCAACAAACAGAGGACATCACCATATCATCCGCGATCGAATGGCATCATAGAGCGCTGGCATCGAACATTAAAATCCGCACTGATGTGGTCACCAAAACCCTAGACAGAAATTCTCTCGACAGTGTTATTGGGTCTTCGTACGAGCCTGAAGGAAGACATACAAGCTTCACCGGCAGAAATGCTATACGGCACAACGCTGCGCGTTCCCGGAGAATTCTTCCTCAACGCTGACTTCGGAGCGGATCCACAAATCTTCATTGAGAAGCATCGCGGATATATGAGGGGCCTGAGGCCTGCACCATGTAAAATCAAGAATATTTGTCGCCAAAGATCTCCACACATGCAGTCATGCATTCATCCGTTGCGATCACGTGAAGGCTCCGCTCGAACAACCCTACAGAGGACCATACAGAATTACAGAAAGACTTACGGACGTGCTATTCGAACTGGACGTTGACGGCACGCTAAAAAACATAAATATTGACAGGTTAAAGCCAGCGGACATCACAAAGACTGACGCAGATTTTGTCATTGAACCCACAGCTACTGATCGAGTACCTGATCATCACCACCCACCACTGTTACGAACATTCCAATTAAAACGTATTCCGAAAAGAAAGTCTCTTTCAAACTTCCGCCTGAAAAGACTTAGGGGGAGTATTGTGGCCAACATGACTCTAGCAGTCGACAGACCGTTGTCATGTATCTGCCGAGGCGACAGAGCATGACGAGATATTCGTATCTATCGACAGGTGACACTAGGTGTCACGAACACCGAATCAACGATCTACGATGTCTGCGAGATCTTTGGGATCACGCAGTCCAAGCTCGACCACCGAGCACGAGCACATGTATCAGAATCAATTATATAGTTACGTTTCCGATTAACTGTGTATCAATTATTTATCCCCCAAACACATACTCAACATTAGCGACGAGGATTAAACCGAATTTTCAAGTGTGAAATTTATGAAATTCCGAGTTACATGGAAAAAATAATATTAAAAAAAGAAAAAATTGTGACCACGTGTCGGTGAATAAGCAAAATGGATGGATAATCGATGTCGGGCGAAAGTTCCGGCGATCCACCGTCTCTAGAAGAAGTAGAGGAAGACGAGGGGGTAAAGTTCTCTGGAAAAAAATTGCAAGTGGATATTAAACAAGACACTGAGGTAAGCGGAGACCTGTTACCTAATCAACAGCAAAAAATGTCGCGAATCGGCAAATTAACGGAGTTTAATTCGGCTTCGGAGAAATGGGAGGATTATATTGAACGCTTCGAATTTTTCGTCGAGGCAAATAAAATTATAACGGATGCCGAAAAGCGTTGTACGTTACTAACTGCAGTCGGAGCAAAAACGTACGCTATAATAAAATCTCTCGCCTCGCCTACTTCTCCAAAAGAGGTGTCCTATTCCGACATCGTAAAAAAATGCAATGGTCATTTCGGGAAGTCTATAAATGAACTACTTGCTCGCGTAAAATTCCAAAAACGGGATCAACACTCGGGTGAAGACTTGAAAGATTTTGTTCGCGAATTACGTAAGCTAGCACAGGACTGTAAATTCGGGGGGCGGGCGGACAAGCTGCCTCTCGATATTATGCTCCGCGACCGTTTTGTAGCGGGGATTCGCGACGAAGAATTACAGAGGTATTTGTGTCGACGTCACGAAGAGTCGGTCACCGATACAAACAAAGACGGATTGTCACTCGAAAAGGCTCTTGAGATAGCTTGTAGCGTCGAGAGCACCGAGGAGCAACAGAAACTTCTCAAACAGGGGAATACGAATAGGATACAAACCTCGAATAATAATAATAATTATAACAAGAAGTCTTCGAAATCGAAACCTCAAATAAAGGGGAATTCACAACGCGAAAAAAAATGTTATCGATGCGGAAAATCTAATCACGGGGCCGACAATTGTTTTTACAAGGAAGCTACATGCAACCATTGCAACAAAACGGGCCATATAGAAGCCGCGTGTAAAATTAAAAAATCGAAGCAAAGCTCGTCGGCAAAAAGACCGGACAAACAAACTAATAAAATAAACGTCGACTTGGACTCAGACGATGTTTACATTTACGATATTACCTCGAAAACACATTCGATTTCTATGGGGAAGAAATACGCGGTGGAGATTAAAATTAACTCAACAAAAATTACTATGGGCATCGATAACGGCGCGGAAGAATCGATGATCAACGAAACAACGTACAGACGAATCTGGCCGGATTCGGAACCAAAACGGTTAAAAAGAAAGAGTAATTTGCGAGCGTGGGGGAAACGTCCCATAGCGGTGAAAGGTACTACGATTGTTTGCATAGATTATAAAGGGATTCGCGTCGAGCTGCCAATTGTAGTTACTGAAGAAAACGCCGGACCAAACCTTTTCGGAGCAAATTGGTTCGATAGTTTTGGAATTCGTGTCACGGGAATTAACTCACTTTCTCAAAACGACACAGATTACAAAGCAATACTACGGGATTTCCCGAATCTAACGAAAAACAGTTTTCCAGGATAGCGCGGTAATCTAATAAATATTCAACTTAGACAAGATGCTCGACCGAAGTTTTTTAGAGCACGCAGAGTTCCGCACGGATTTTCGGACCGCGTTCACGAGGCGCTTTCGGATATGGTCCACAATAAAATGTTGAACCCAGTCGAACAGTCCGACTGGGCGACGCCGGCTCATTTTGTCCAAAAACCGAATGGGAAGATCCGAGTGGTAGGGGACTACAAAATCACGGTTTACCCGTTCATCAAGGATTCCGAGTATCCTTTACCGACAGTCGCTGAAGCATTAGCTACACTAAACGCAGGAAACATTTTCTCACAGATTGACCTCGTTAACGCGTATAAACAGTTGCGAGTCGATAAGGAAACCGCAAAAATCCTCACCATAAGCACCCCAATGGGCCTCTTCGAGGTAAATGTTCTTCTAGACGGCCTGAACATCGCGCCACGAATTTTCCAAAAGCTTATGGATTCCAGATTACAGGGTATACCAGGTGTCTTGGTATATCTGGACAATATAAAAATTCAAGGAGAAACGCGGACCGAACACGATGACCGGCTTCGCGAAGTATTTAAAAGACTATCGGATGCAAATCTGCGATTGAATACGGACAAATGCGTATTCGGAGTACCGAGCATGGAGATCCTGGGGTATCGCATCTCGGACGAAGGAATAAAGCCATTGGCTAACAAGGTCGCGGCGATCAAGAAAATGCCAGCCCCAAATTGCGTTAAAGACCTTCAGGCTTTTTTGGGGGGAATACTTTTCTACGAAAGATTTCTGAAAAATAGAGCAACAACGGCGGAACCTCTCCACAGATTACTCGACGCGAAAACCGAATGGCAGTGGACCGACAGTCATCAAGAGGCTTTCGTAAAATTAAAAAATCTACTCACCAACGCAGGTATATTGTGGCACTTCGACGAAAAAAAACCGATCGTCGTTTCAGTCGATGCGTCACCATTTGACTTGGGGGCAGTTCTTGCTCACACAGATGACCAGGGCAGGGAACACGCGGTAACATTTGCCTCAAAAACGCTCACTAAAACACAGCGTAGATACTCCCAAATTGATCGGGAGGCACTAGCATTAGTGTTTGCAGTCACGCGTTTTCATCAGTACCTAGCGGGACGTAAATTCATCCTCACAACCGATCATAAGCCGCTGTTGGGAATATTTAACCCGACAAAACCAACACCAGAAATTATATCAACGAAAATTTTGAGGTACTCAAGAACACTTAGCGCGTATGATTACGAGCTAATACATCGACCCGGCAAAAAAAACGGGAATGCAGACATGCTCTCGAGATTACCGTTACCGGAAATGGCCGACGAGAAGGAAGACATTGAGTTTGCGAACGCTCTGATGATCGAAAATTCATCCCGCAATTCAATAAATTCCAAAGAAATCGCGGTGGAGACAGACCAAGACACAGTTCTAAAAAAGTTAAAAAATTGGGTCAAAAAGGGATGGCCACACAAAGCTCAAAAACAATACGCTGGTTTTTGGAACAAAAGACAGCAAATATCAATCGAAAAAGGCTGTCTGGTATGGGGCAATCGCATAGTCATACCAAAGAAATTGCAGCTCAGCGTCCTAAACTTATTACACGGCAACCATCCGGGGATTGTGGGGACAATAGTTGCTGCAAGAATATTCGCCTGGTGGCCAGGAATCGATCGAGATATAGAGTCGCTCGTAAAAAACTGCAAAGAATGCATGGAAGTGCATCACGCGCCGAGAAAAACTCCGACAGAAGAATGGACGGCACGACAGATCCCATGGAGCCGCATACACTTGGACTTCGCGGGATCATTTGAAGGACAGCTGTTCTTGGTGATGGCCGATGCCTATACAAAATGGGTAGAAGTGAGAAGGGTACCGTCGAGACACTCACGTATAGTTATCAAAGAACTACGACTAGTCTTCGCGACGTTTGGAGTACCGGACACTATCGTATCAGACAACGATACGGCATTTTCGTCCACGGAAATTCAAGAGTTCTACAAGAGAAACGGGATCAAAAGCTTATTCATAGCTCCGTATAATCCACAAGCAAACGGGCAAGCGGAAAGGACGGTTCAATCAACAAAAAATTCACTCAGGAAGCTGAAAGACGGCGACTGGGAAACCAGGCTTTCGAGATTTTTGCTGAAACAACACTCCACACCGGTGACTACGACTGGCAAAACCCCCGCCGAACTGATGTTTGGCCGAAACCTGCAAACACTCCTCGACAAAATGAAACCCGGAAATGACGATGAAAAAAACGACAACGAATTACCTGGGATTTCTAAATCGATTCGGAGTCTAGATGTCGGAATGAGAGTCCGCATGCGAAATTACCGAGCGGCAGGTCCAAAATAGGTAATAGCTACAGTTATAAAGAAACTCGGAAAAAGAAATTACGAAGTAAAAGAAGTAAACGTGGGTATTGTTCACAAAAGAGACATCGATCAGCTGGTAGCACTTCCGCCGCCCCTCCAGGAAAAAACGAAAGAAGCCGACATACCAGACTGCCGCAAACCGAATAGGCTGCTCGATTTGGCAACCTATCAACCCTCTGAGGCGGAAGGGGATGATGATCCTGGCGATGAGCCGGAGCAAACCACTGACGAGGAAATACAAAATGAAATGCCTGAAAGACGCAAACGTCCTAAACGGAAATGCGTAGCCGGCAGCAAAAATCGATACCGTGATAGTATTCTCGACGCAAGCATCGTCGATGGCCTTCCGTAAATACAGATCGAGACAACCACCTAAATACTGCCCTGAGCGCGATGTTCCGCAGGAGCGACGAGCCGGGCTTAGAAGAAGGGCGAAGAAAAAGAACCGTTTTCGATACTCAAAACCCAAGGCGATTGACACCCCAACTACGGCGGGAGGGATGTCATGTATCTGCCGAGGCGACAGAGCATGACGAGATATTCGTATCTATCGACAGGTGACACTAGGTGTCACGAACACCGAATCAACGATCTACGATATCTGCGAGATCTTTGGGATCACGCAGTCCGAGCTCGACCACCGAGCACGAGCACATGTATCAGAATCAATTATATAGTTACGTTTCCGATTAACTGTGTATCAATTATTTATCCCCCAAACACATACTCAACAACCGTCATGCCCCTATCGACGGGCGAACGAACCTGACCGGAAACGACGCTAGTCAAACGTAGAATTAATTTAGAATCTGTACTTCGGTGATACCACGCAAACGTGGCTGCACGCTTTGGCTGCGCTTAAAATATATCCTTTACGAGAAAACCACGAATAAAGAAGAATATAACTTTCATACTCCACTCCGCATTATTATTTAAACGATAGACATCCCCCAGGATATCTACAATCTGCTCAACACCGAGGGACATAATGACAAACCAAGGACGAAACCGTATCTCCAACATCGTGCAAGCGTTCGTAAGAAACTTTGACATCAGACACATGAGAACGACCGCCTGTCACCCACAATCGAATGGTAGCCTCGAACGAGCGCACGCATTTGACAAGGACCTTATCAAAACTAGCCTTTAAACAAGCGAAAGGTACCTGTTTCGTCTCGCTGTGAGTGGGACTGCAGTCGGGGTCGTGGTGACAGCTTGGGCCGCGAGGTGGCAGCACCTCGTGGACCGGGAGGTCGCTGTGACTCCGGCGGTGGCCCTATTCACTAGTGAGATGGTCAATAAACTCACGTAGTGAGTCTATCCAACACGCAACAAGTGGCAACTTAAGTGCTTACACCGTTTTCCGGCCTCAATGTGCTTTATTCATCGTCCATCTTGGCTTCTTCTTCATCATCACGCTAGACTGGGTGTTCATCGTAATCATGTGTTCTTGATCAGTTTTCGCACGTTATATTCGTTACCGCGTGTTCATTGTAGATTCAGTGCAGCAATCATAGTGTGCAGTTCAGGTTGCGGTCGGTATTGCGACTCGTCGTGAAATTCTGCGTATCATTCGTTAAGCGTGTTCGCACGGTTATATTCACTTCTGCGTGCTCGTCGGAGCTTCTGTGCATCGTTCACTGTGCTCATTCGAAGTTATGTTCGACCGCGTGTTCGTCGTAAATTCAGCGCATCGTCAATTGTGTGCGCTGAATAAATCGTGATCGTTCTCAAGAGAGAACATTAATTCGAGCGATAATTATTTGTACGTTTTGTGTGATCAAGCAGTTAACCGCGTTCGATTAACTGCGGTGTGAAACTCAACACGTGGCGTGAGCCATCGTGCTTGACAATAATTGTACTGTGCTCTCGGTTAAATCATTAAGCATTGTTGTTTAATTCATTTCTTTTTCATCAATTGCGATTCAAATACGTTTTTGGCTAGTGATTAGCATAGTTCATAATCGTTTCAACGGCTTGCTCAACGATCAAGTTTTGTTTCTATTTCATCATAGCGTAACCATCACTGCGTGGCAGTTAATCATATACACTTTGACTCATAATTCATCTGAAGCCACGCTATCAATTTATCTTTATCTCATCAGTAGCGTCACTCACCGTTTACCTATTACTGTAGCAATGATTCGAATCGGTTCATTCAATCAACAGTGCGGTTCACCCTCGTTTACGTAGCATTCATGCTTTGATCATTCATACTTAAAGTGTGCCTCATCATAGCACACATACGCTTGTTAAATATTTACTTAGTATATTGAAAATATATTTGATACAGTTTATTGAAAACAAGATTGTTCAAATTAATTGCTATGACCCCTTGCATCCATAACCGGCATTAGTTTATTTGTTTTCAGCAACATCGAAACAGTACCAATACTGCGACGAATATCTGCGAGCAATCAGTTTAAGGAACAATACTTCAGTTAACGAGACCCACGGCTCCACGCCATTCGATTTAACTTTCGGAAGACGAGCAAATCTGCTCTCAAGCGACTAAAAACATCAGAGAATAACTAACAACAAACAGCAGAGGAATAACGTACGACAAGCTTCTGGACAATGGAAGACAGCACATCATTTTATTATCCACTGAGCTAAGGAGAAAATCGACGAGTCAAAACAAAAGGCAAAAGTATGTCAAGACGGAAGTATCACGAGAAGCTTTAACGTATTCGACATTGGAGACCGAGTCCTGTTCCACGAGGGATGACGCGTTTGAAAACTTCACAGCTAATGGCTAGGACCATACCCAATAACCGAAATTGACGAGAATAATAACATCACTGTCAAGATCAGTGGTAATAAGACCACGAGAATGGACATCGATAAAATAAAAGCCTTCAATCACGTTGCACACGGGGACGATGGTACTACTACTCATGGCACTAGCAACCACGATTCGTTCGGAACTCCAACTGCCACGCCCAAATTAAGGTATTACTGGATGGTTACTAATAAGTGTCAGGAATTCTTGAAAATTTGAGACATGATAGTTTTTGATTGAATAATAATGCATGAATTATTCCAGATTTTTTCACTAAATGGTTTAGGAGTTATAAATTTGTGTATTCAACACGGTCTCTTATGGGAGAACCGCTTCTGCAGACGTTAAAGACTGCAAAATGAATGGAACTAAATGTCAGAAAATTCTAAAAATATTATATCATCAAGATTTAAGATCGACAGATCGATTATGCTTAGTTTCAAATTAATCGTCTGAGTAATTGTCGAGAAATAAATAAAAGTAATGAGGAAAATCGCCTGAAACAGTTGAAACATTAGTCCGAAAACGTATATATAGATTGTAACGTGGTGCTTTTCGAGGCACCCCGTTACTGCGCTTTAGCGCTCTCAAACCTACGCTGTCAGCTGTCCACCGCCGACCCTCCCTTCGGCAGCCTTAGAAATATAAAAGAAACTTATTCAGAACCGATTATTAGTTGAAATAGTTGTTATATTTTGGCGTTAATTTTTGTATTTCACGCACACCTGATCCGAGTCATCGCATACATCGGAGATTCGAGAGGTTTCGTTCCACAGCCGCTGTCATACGTCGTTCCTTTTCTCCCGTCAAGGAGCGACATAGCCCCCCGGAAGTGAGGCGACCGGGATCGGTGTGCAGACTGCCTTACCGTCTGATGGAGAGAATGCCATCAGCGGTCGGATCCAAGGACGGAGCATTCTCCCGCCCTGAAGATCCGAACTTTGAGCCAGGAGCTGCGGTGGGCCAAAATTGAGGGTCCACGCATCTGCCTCGTGCCGCCCGGGTATCGGGGCTTGCCGTAAGGCCCGTTGCCCGGTTCAGATGGGAGGATTAAACATCTCGGAGCCGCCCCTGCTACCCTCCGCTCCGCCGACCATCGGGTGGAGTCTCGAGGACGGGATGCTGTCGTCTCTCCGCTGCTGTATCGCGGGGACGCAGCATGGGCCGGGTGTCTAACACCGCAGGCGGAGGCGAGATTCAAATTGCTGTCCACAAGCACCTGAGGGGCATTTACCACGCTGACACCCAACTGCGGGATCCATAGTCGTCCGTCGATAAGGACGAGATCGGGATCCCGAGTATACCAGTGTTGTCGACATTTATCTTATGAAGAGGCGGCGGATCTGTGGAGCGAGCCAACGTTCAGCGTCGCCGAGAGAGCGAGCACGTCTCGGCCGAGCCAGCGACTTGGGGTGGGGATCACTCGGACGAGGCCCCGCACGGCGAGCCTCTTTTTTCTTTCAATGATGTTTTATTCTGATTTAATTTTACAAGTAATGCATTATTTAATTGCTCCTAGAGTCTCTATACTATTATGGGATAGATTTTTTCGTTAATGTACAATGTGTGTGTGTTTAGTGCCGCATGGCTCGTTTTCGTTTTTGTATGTCAAACTCATTTTATTAGTATGTTTATGCTAATATGATGTATGTATGCTAATATGAAGGGTTAGGGTGTGAATTTACAAAATGAGGGTTTGGGCGATATGATTTTGAGAGGTCCCTATTCGGCAGGGAGAATTCGGCAAAGAATATTGTTCTTGGCTTCGGGACGTTGATATGGTTGACGGTCCGCCGTTGTCAATCCTCGTAGGTACGGGCAGGCGTGAGACGGTAGTTTTTCCAGGTTTCCATTATGCATGTTGCGAAGTCGTTAAAGGAATGGGACCTCGTCGAGCATTGACCAGAGATCGTTCGTGGGAAAGCACATCGGCAGACCGGCGGCGTTCTTTAGCGCTTTCTTGTACACAACCTCGAGCTTTTTGAGGTTTGTTTTGTTATAAAGTGGGAGGAGGCACCCGGTGCCGTAGTCCAGTGATGGGAGTATGCACGCTCGTATTACTCGCCATTTGACGTGGACGTCAATTTGTGTGTGTCGACCGATAATACTCTGGAGGGTTGCTATTACGTGTCTCGTGATATTGAGTCTCTTCAGTCCCAGCGGTGTTACTTTCAGAGTTCTTGATATTTTTGCGCCGAGGTATTCTATTTCTCGGTTCATATCGATGTATTCGTCTTGGCTTGTCGACGGGTTGGTTATTCTAATTGATCTCTGCTCGGCTCGCTGGTGTTGTCGTCCAAACATGATTACTTGTGTTTTCGTGTTGTTACATTTAAGGCCCCATCGGTCATAGTATTTGATAAGTTCATGCGTTTTAAGTGTTTCGCTCCAAGATTATCTGGTCCCGGTGCTTTATTATTTTTAAACCTCTTGAGAGCTTTTTTCATCTCTCGCAACGATGTCTCTCTAATTGGTTTTGATGGCACGAATTTGTTTGTGGTTTTGAGTTCATCCTGTAGGGTGCTGCCAGAGATAATCGCGGCATCGACCAGTTTGTCTGCTACGTCTTTTTGACTGTTGGCGTCTTCGAAAAAGGGGACTACTTTTTCAGGTGTTTTAAGCGATTTTTGGATTTGCCAGAGTGTTTTTCTGTGGTCTGTTTCGTCTTCGATGATTTCTATCCATTTGTTTTTCTTGTGTTCCATGATTTTTTGGTAGATTTCTGTTTTAATTTCGGCGAGTGCTCTTCGCCATGTCGGTGAGTTATTTCTGTTGTGTCGACGCATCATGTACCTCATGCGATTTCGTTCTCTAATCGAACGCTGGATGTCATCTGGCAGTATCTCGCTTTTCTTTTTTATTGGCTTCGTCATGTTGCTGTTAACTGTCTACAGGTGTTTAGTTAGCATGTCAATAGCGCTTTCGACGTCCTCTATGTTGTTAATTTCCGGTTGCTGCCGAAGTTTGGTTAGTTCCTCGTATTCGAGCCATTTTTCTTCTGTTTTAATTCTTGTTCTTCCAGCGGTAGTTGTCTTCGCTGCGAGTTGAATTTTTACAATAATTGGCACGTGATCGCTTCCAATGTCTTTAGTATTATTACATGTGATGATATTGTTGCCTAGATTAGTTAGTGCATAATCGAGGTGGGAATTGTGCAGATTTGCTGTCGGTCTCGCGCCTGTGGGGTCAACGGCAATATCGAGGTTTCCAGAGTTAATGAGGTCCATAATTATAGTACCTCTACGGTCATTATGCATGTGCCCGAATGCCGTATGTTGCGCATTCCAGTCACCCACGTTCACTGAATCTTGTTGTCCAAGTATTTCCACGATGTCGTCGTTAAGAGTAGCATCGTTTGGTGCTGCATAGACTCCATTGATGTTGATTTTCCGGTCATCGTTCGTCTTCAGTGTGATTGAGCAGCACTCTAAGAGATCAGGTGATTTTCTGCGAGTCCAGTAGAGGTCATTTCTTACGTACATAAATGTTCCCCTCTTTGCGTTTCGTTCTGCAGCGACTCCAATTTTCTTATCCATGATTTTTGAGTATCCCATGATGTTATATTTGTATATACTGGATGGTTTTACCCTTACTTCATTAACAATTACAATGTGGGGGTTTGTCTCCATAACGAGGCTGCGAAGTTCGTTAATTCTTTTGTGAATTCCATTTACGTTACTCTGCAGAATGACTATGAATGTTGCTGCATTTGCCATAATCGATCGATTATGGTATTAGCCGCACCGATTATTCCCCCGAATGTGCGTTGAATTGGTTGAATTGAGTTGATTTCTTCGACCATTTGGAATATTTTATCAACGTAGCTTTCGTCTATAGTTTCATCGTATATGTTAACTATCGTGCTACATACCCTTATGCCTATGGGTTTCGTGTAGTTATATTGTTGGTCTCTTCGGTTGAGGTTCAGTTTTTGAGCTCGTTCATTAGTTAGATTGTTTTCAGGTTGTCCAGAAAAGTTGATTTTTTCAGCGGGTTCCGTGGTGGAAAGTATGTGCCCGTTTCCGTTGCTATTATTTTGCCACGCTCGTGTCGGTTCCGGTTTTGATTTTGGCTTAGCTTTTTGTGCCGTCGGCGCATTGAGTATTTGTTGAGTTTGCTGAGACGTCGATATTGCTGGTAGCTGAGGGAAATTGATATCATCACTTTCGAAGTTCCTCAGTGGTTCTTGTTGCACCGATGCAGCTAGTTTCGGTCTTTGGTAAGGTTTCGGGGCTTGTAGTGGTTTCATTCTTCGCTCAATTTTCCTCGACATTTTCGCTCTGAATTCAGGGCAAGCGGGTTCGTCACCGCGATGATCAGTTGCTCCGCATAAACTGCATAATATCTGACCGTTTACTTCTTCCACGGGTTCGACTTTGTCGTATCCGCATTGTTCCAGAATGTGGCCAAATTCGAGGCAGTTTTTACACTGCGGTATTCTTGGCTCTTTCGGCTTATATTTTTCTACACGAATAATGCAATTTCCGAGTCTCGTTTGTTGATATATTTTCGTTAATTCGGTTTCTTTGTCGAGCATCACCATCATGATAATAGCGTTGTTCTTGAATGGCACAACGCGCGTTGGTTTTGCCCTCCAGCATTCTTTTATTAGTTCGAGGATTTCTTCCATCTCGTAGTCACCGTGGTTGAAGCCTTTCACGATGCATTTTTTTGAGTTGTCCATTTTCGTCGGATAGGTGTGGTGTTGAATTTTATTTTCTTTCAGAAATGAAATTGTCGCTTGGTGTCCAACGATGTTTGGGCATTGGAGTCTCCAGTTACTATCTCCGTCGCTCTTGTACGTGATATTGTATCTTATACAGTTGACTCTCAGTGCCTTTCTCAGGTCTGCTGATTTTCCCACTCTCTGGCATTTCACCACAATCGGAGGGGGTTTCTTGTCAGGCAGTTTTTCTTGGTCTGGCTTTCGTTTGCGGCTCATGTTTACATTATCGGCTTCCCTTGGCCTCTTGGTTAGGCGTGTCTCGACTTGAGGTGTAAGAGTTTCGACTGTTGCGCTAGACGTTGAGGTAGATTGTACCTGCTGGTACGTAGCTTTGTTTACTATTTTTTTGTTTCCGGAGTTCGCACAATTTTCTTCGTTATCGTTATCATTCGCGGTTCTCATGCCTGCGTTGTTATTAACGTTCTCTTCGCTTTCTTCAGGCCCCTCGTCATCACTTTCTTCGTTCGATTTCACAGCTTCTGTTTCCATAGCAGTTTCGTCGTCGGTTTTATTGTTTTCGGTTAATTTTACAGACTCAGTTTTTTTTGGCTTATAGCTGTTGGTTATTAGTCTTTTTCCCTCCCATTTTCCATACAGGTATTCTATGTATTTACTGATAGCCCCCTGGTAGGTTGTATTTATTTTTATCCCGTGTTTTAGTAGCACGTCTTTAATTTGTTCGCAGTTCGTTTCAACGCTGTTTTCGTCGAGGTTGATTTCAAAGTCTTTTGCTATCACTTTCCACTTGTTAAGCTTTATTTTCGCACCAATATGGGCGGCATTTAAGGCTCGGTAAAGCACTTTATATGGTGTTGGCTCAGCCATTGGCTGGCCTTTTGATTTTAATACACTCACAATAGTTAGTTGTTTGGGTAATTCACTTATTTCCCGAAAATGGTTCGTGTGTGATCAATTCGGTATGGGCTTTTCGCACGGGCTTGTCGCTATAGCGGAGCGTAGCAGAAACCCGTCCGCACTCGGCCGCGGTCCGAACGAGACTCACGGCGAGCCTCGAGTCGCTCTCTTCTCGTCCAGTTTTCGTCGGTGGTGGACCACCACAGCGAACTACCACATCATACCTCCCGAAAAGGAAGCGGACATCAGCGAGACCAGGTCCGGTGTGTCGTGAGTAAAGTAGTCCGTACTTGAGCCAAGCAAATCGATTCAGAGTTGGAGTTAGCTATCATTCGTACCAAATTATCAAAATTCTCGGAGTAAATACTCCGTCGGCTATCATTCAGGGTGGTCGCATACCTGATCCGGCCCCGTGGCCGACAGGCTACCACGTTGTCGACCAGACCGCTCATTTTGAGTTGGTACGGGCTATCATTTAGCTTATTTGAAATCAGTTATCATACGCCTTATTGCGTGCTGTCGAAGGTGAGTGTGCGGACGAGAAGGGCCCACTCCAGAGCGAAAGTTAGGTTAGTTGTCGCGTGTGTGATGAGTAGATTAAATTGTTAGATCGATTAACAGTGAGTTAGATAGGGCTGTAATGAAGATTTGATGAGAAAGATAGTCAGTTATTGAAGTAGCGTATGGTATCAAATTTATAGTGTGATTTTGGTTGGATAGAGTGAATGAACGGAGTGTAAATAGGGTAAGGTTGTAAAGTGTGCTGTAATTTTGCCGGTCAGTTTTGTGATCTTTCTATTTTTGTATGTCGTATTGTCTTCTCAAGGTATTGTAAAGATTTGTCAGACTGTCGGCATTGAATGCGAATTATACCACGAACGACCGAAATTTCATCAACCTTTGCTGTCTTTGGTCTTTGGCCGGGCGAAGCCCGTGCATGTTAAAATTTATTGTAATTCGGTCGCTCGAAACCCCCTGATCTACGCGGTTGGACGATTATCCGACCGCAAAATAAATTAATTTCTATCATTTGCTGCTGTCGTTATCATTGGACCGTATTGGCCTACGCCCCTCTACCCGTGTAGGGCTGAGCTACCGTTGAATTCCGCATCGCTCCGTGCTGTCGCGAAACTTTAGTCGGTCCCGGTTCGCCCCGGGAATAAATTTCAGGGCCGTCTTGTGGCAGCTGGCGCCCAACACGCGCAGCACAGGAGCGGCGAAGGTACCCGGGTAAAAACCGGTGTTGCAAGATATAGTGGTATTGCTCGTTGTAGCGCGTGAAGATGGTTATTTCCGTTGTACAGTCATTGACAAAACGTCAGTAAACCACACGCCAATATCGTCGAATTTGACTTCAATTCTTATTGAAAGAGGATAATTAATATTTCTAAGTGTTAATTTAATATTACTTTAGCTATTTGTAAGGCCAAACATGTACGGCATGATCTAGAATTGCTAATCCACGATTCGCCGGTTTTGGACTAACGTTTTGCCCGATGATCCGTCCAGTAAGACCTTAAACGATGATGTACGCAGAAAATTTGGGTATAGCAAAGGTCTACCACGTCACTTCGTGACGGATCGTCGCCATCTATACGGCAGGGATCAAGGTAGGGTATGCCGAAGTATCGCAAATACTACTCCATATGGAGACACTCTGCAGATAATAGTGCCGAAATAAAGCTGTCATGGAGTCGCCATGGACCGGTCTAGGAACTTACCCGGGCATTGCAACGGATGGCAAGCACGTCGACGCGTACGACGAACACGAGGCCTCATCAACGTCGTTCGAACAGTTCAAAAAGTTCTTTTCGGGACACTTGACAACGACGACCTCGACCACATCAATCAAGAAGGCGACAAATTATACGCAAGTTCAACCACATTGGCACACGGAATATCAGAACAAAATAAAACGGAACAGAGTAACAAAATGAAAAATAGCGTGAATAATAATACTTTAGATATCCACATTCCGGACCAATTGGTTATTTTCTCGATGGTCTTGAACGGACTCCGCGAAGACGCCAACTCTGTGATTAAACGCAATTGGCGGAGGAAGACACGAGTAGATAGATAATCCACTCTCAAGTATTTTCGCTCGCGACCAACATTTTTAATGGAAAAAAAATTGCATCATCCATTATTTTGACTGAGCAATAAAGATTTACCCCATTATTCATTAAAAGTGATGAGTAATGTCCATTTTTTACCATAATTCGTAAAAAGTATTGAGTAATGTAGATTTTTTCCATTATTCATTAAAAGTAATAAGTAATGTAGATTTTTTTCCATTATTCATTAGAAGTAATGAGTATCGTAGATTTTTGAAGTGAAACTTCTTTAGCGGGAATATGGAAATTTCAAAGAGTGACAAAAATTAAGATCGCGTGAGGGGAATAGGCCGATACGTGGTGGGGGGAACGGCGAGACTGGGGAGTCTGACTCGGCGGCGACACCACTCGGACGCATACTATAGCGCTCGGAACGCATACTGTAGCAGCTGCTCGTCGTAGCGGTTGGTCGGGGATACGTTGGTCGGTGGAGAGAAGAAAAGGGCAGGGGCAGGGGTTGGAATGACGCGTTAGTATCTGGCAGTAGGCATAAAGCTAGTGAGCAGGGCCTGGCCACTAGTATAGGCGAACGTGAAGAAGCATAGTCTGATTCTGCTCCGGGAATACGCTAGATGACGTTGGCTTCCGCACTCCCCTTACTTCACCCCTCTGCCCGTACCCAGCTTCCCGACCGCCAACGAAGACCCACGAATATGCACGAACGTCCCGCATCCTTGTTTCCGTTGCTTTGACATCATCATGACAAAATCATGTTCTGAGTGCTTGCATTCGTTTAACAAAGCGTCCGTAATAAGACGCAATAATACGATTTTTGGGGTATCCACATCCAAGCTAAACGTGTTCTGGGCAAGAGATTTACACCAAATATCGCGCACAACAAAATTGGATCGAAATTGCGACGGGCTCTTCTAGTTCAGAATTTTTTCATTTTTTACATGCGTCCATCACAGGATTGACGTATTGCGATTATTCAGAAAAGTATGTACTAACACACGTACTAAAAACAATACGAAAAAATCGAAGACCAACATCGTCGTTAGGTTCAGTTTAAATTGCAATAATAATTTGCATTGTATAAAGATAAAAAAGTGTATACATTGTTATATCAGAGAATAAATATGTGTGTCAATCGTACTTCCAATGTGTCACAGTTCTTTATGAAATACTCTTTTCTGGGAAATTCATAGAAAAACATACAGAAATATATGAATAGCTAGTTCGATAACTACTCATAAATATCTGTATGTTATTCCATGAATTTCTTCATTGTGTTCCATTTATTTTCAATTTACGATCACGCGGTGAAGGGAGGGGAACGGGTACCAATTAGGGTTCCGGAGATACGCTAGACAGCGCTAGTGGCGACTATCTTTCTGCACGCCAAATGCATTGCGTGCCCAAAGCCTGCTAGTGAGTTTTAGCAGAGATCAGAGGAGAGATCGCCAGCGCCGTGGAGTTCTGTTGGCCCCGAATTTTTCCGATTTGTAGCGGGATCCGCCGAGCCGAGGTTCCAATGGAGCCCAACAGAATATACCGGGTGTCACGCTCAAGCGTGAGCCTCAACGCGAGGCTAGAGCCCAGTGGAGCCCAGCGGCCAGCGTCGATCTACGGCCCGATGTACGGGGGGAGCGGGCGTAACGAGACGCATGGTTGTGTGGCGTATATGGCGTGTACGACGAGTGGGAACGCCCGAGTGTAGATGAGCCATTTCGATCTACTCAACAAAAATGAAACGAAACGCTTCAACGGCCGTCGGGCCGGGCATCACGGGAATGGGCTATGTGCATGTGTATGGGTGTCTGTGCGTACGTATGGGTCTGTATGTGTGGGTGCGAATGGATGAATCGACCATCCAAAATTCAAACGCTTATAACTCAACAACGGTGTAAGCTACAGCCCCCAAGTTTTGCACACATTCTGTGCCTTATGCATATGAGGTATTCCTGGGAATTTCGGCAATTTCGGACAGTTGGGTCAAAATTTTTGCCCCCCAATTTTTTAAATTAATATGTGTTAAAAATAAAGCCACACGTATTTCGGCGTTTTTTATTTTGAGCTCCCACTTTCGAAATACAGTCAAATGAAGTTTTTGAAGTATTGACCACATTCGGTCATTCAAATCGATATATCTTAGCAACGGTTAGTGATAACTCGGAAAACCACGGGTCTTTTTTTTCGTTTTTGAACGCTCTATACAATGAAAACATTTACGATTATGTTGAACAAATTTAACAATTATTTATAAACAATTTAAAATTGAAAATGAAACAAAACAAAAAAAGTACCCTTAATTTCTGAAATGTATTTTTTTTTCAATTCCTTGAACAAAAACGAAAATTTAGCCACCTTGAACTTTTTGGGCCGACGCTTCGTTCGGGAGTTATAGATTTTTTTGTCACAAACCCGTAAATGTTTACCCGGTTGTTAAGAAAAAAAGCTATAACTTTCGAACGAAGCGTCGGCCCAAATCCGGCCGGGTCTTAAAATTTTCGCTTTCGTTCAAGGAATTTGAAAAAAAATAGATTTCAATAATTAAGCGTACTTTTTCTTCATGCAATTTTTTACAAATAAAATACGTATATTTACCGGTTTTTTATGACAAAAAAAAATATAACTTTCGAACGAAACGTCGGCCCAAGTCCGGCCGGGTCTCAAAATTTTTCTTTTCGTCCAAGGAATTTGAAAAAAAATCAATTTCAATAATTAAGGGTACTTTTTTTCATGCAAATTTTTACTAATAAAATACGTAAATTTACGGGTTTTTTGTGACAAAAAGATCTATAACTCCCGAACGAAGCGTCGGCCCAAAAATTTCAAGGTGGCTAAATTTTCGTTTTTGTTCAAGGAATTTAAAAAAAAAATACATTTCAAAAATTAAAAGTGCGTTTTTTGTTTTATTTCATTTTTAATTTTGAATTGTTCATAAATAATTGTTGAATTTGTGCAACATAATCGCAAATGTTTTCATTGTATAGAGCTTTTAAAAACGAAAGAAAAATACCCGTGGTTTTTTGAGTTATCACTAACCGTTGCTGAGATATATCGATTTGAATGATCGAATGTGGTCAATACTTCAAAAACTTTTTTTGACCGTATTTCAAAAGTGGGGGCTCAAAATACAAAACGCCGAAATACGTGTCTCTTTATTTTCAACACATATTAATGGAAAAAATTGGGGGGGCAAACATTTTGACCCAACTGTCCGAAGTTGCCGAAATTTCCAGGAATACCCCATATATAATTTTTGCAATAGTCGCGATTTTTTAGCTAAATCCATCGAGAAACCTGGGTTTTATGATATTTTTTATTTTCCGACAAATCAACTTTGTCTCTGTAACTAGCGATAAATTCATCGAACCGAACATCGATCGAAGTGAATTGAATTCACCACATGTATAAAATATCAATAAGCCTCCAATAATTTAATAGGACGGGTATAAAAAAATTCTGTACGATAATACTTTGTTTTGATATTGATAACCGATACCCATAATTTTTTTAGTAAAAAATATGGATTATCGATCGAAGAATAAATGTTATCCTCAAATAATGAATAAAAATTAGCTCTCGATAAAAAAATGTATTGTTTAAAAATAATAAAAAAAATTTTCCTTTATTTTTGTTTGCAATCATCAACATTTTCCGTCGGAAACATATGGATTATTGACAAGAACAAAAATTTCATCCTCGAAAAATTAATTTAACAAAAATTGACCCAGAAGTCTCATTGACTTTTAGCGAAAGCGACTATTTCAATCATTCCGATCACAACGAAAAAAAAATTGCAGCAATTTGGAATGCTGGAATCGTGTCTCTGGAACATTATTATTACAATTCACCCACAATTACACACTAACGAACTCAATTTTGCTGACTGTTTAGCCGAGTGCACTGATCTGTACGGAATACCACGAATTGTGATAGTTGTATAAGTTTACAACAGATTACGCGTAAAGCGTACAAAATAATAATTACTATATATTAGGATGGTTCTTAATTGGGTGATGTCGGAATTTTTTTGATATTGCCCTCTAAAAGTAATCGACATGAATAGAAAAAAAATTGGTCGCAATCGGGAATTTGCCCGATAAGTCTAACCCAGGGTGACAAGCAATCAAATTTGAGAAGGGAAAATGCATGCATTTGGAATTTTGTTGGGGACATTTTATATTTCTTCAAAACTACTGTAACGATGTCCCCTACTGCGTATAGCTGTAGCTTCCCATCTGCGTAAACCCATGCAGTCACTTCGCCTCAACACGTCCCATTTCTCGAAACATCGACATCCAGAATGTTCGAGTCCGCTTCCACGACCCCGAACATTCGAATTCCTTCTTTTTCCAGATTATTCCACACTATTCCCAGCTGGGCCCTATTCACTATAAAAGACCGTCTCCCGACCAGCGCCAGTCAGTCTATATCTGAGTGTACATCTAACAGTACCATACGGCAACATTGTACCGTGTCCACGCCGGGACCATCCGTCCGACCTTTTGTACGAAATAAACGTCTTCTAACTCGTTATAAAGTGTAAACCGAGTCTTTTCTTTCACAACCGTGTTCTGAAGCGCGAACCAGTCCCTCGTACCGTAATTAATTAATCCACGATTAAACTTGCGACATAACAAACTGGTGCTAAGTGTGTGGGGTGTACTGGATCGACAACGCTGGGAACTTGGAAGCATCGACGACACTACAACGCAGTAGAAGACGAAAAATTCAACGCTGGCACAACAGAATAAGTGGGTGAGTGAAAATTCATTTACTCAATACCGCAAAACGAAATGAATTGGCACGGACTCTGAAACAAGTTCGACAAGCACCAGCGAAATGGCGGAAAACAATCGGAACCAAATCACGAAAAACAAAAGTGCTAAACAAAATACAGAAAAACAACTAATAGACAGTGAAGGTAATATAATCGACGAATCCATGGCATGGCTCACGCCCATGGAAGCAATAGAACTTTTAGAAGAATTTGATGGTGAGAATGTTGATGTAGAAACATTTATCGGTTCAATAGAAAATGTGCGTCAACGATGTGCGCGTAAGGATTATCTCCGCCGTCTGATCCTCGCAAAACGAATTACTGATCAGGTGACACTGGAACTCGCAGCGTACAAAATTAGTTCGTACGAGGATCTGTACAAGGCCCTTCGCGCGGAGTTTAGACTTTCGGAACGTGTCCGTGCAGCGATCGCCAGTGCCTACGACGCCGAAACTTACCACACCACACGGGGAGTGATGACTGGAGGCCGAAATAGTTTCAAGAAACGCCACTCAGTCCCATCACGTTACTTTCCACCATCATCAACAGACCTTCCGTTTTTATTATCAGAACAACCGACGCAAATAATACACATATCAACAGGAATTAAAAGAACGTTTGACGATGATTTGTCACGCCTCAACTTGGTGGAACTCGGATCACTGTCTAAGGAAAAGCTCCTAGGAACACCGAAAGACGTGGTCGCAATCGACGATCCTCTTAGCGAATCCGATCACATTAATGACGGAACGTTAAAATCTATGGTAACTTGTGTACATGCCGCCAAGGACCATGAAGCCCGAGTCCCAGGTAGAAACGGCTCGGAAGAACCCGGATGGGTTACGATGGACTTACTGCGTGGGTCACTGTTACAGGAAACACCCTTTATACCTGCGGAGGAGCGCCAAGACGCACCAAAGGGCGCAGTAACACCCAACGAAATTACGAATGCTCTGGTTATTGGAGCCGAACCAAATTCTGATCCCGTAGCACCTTGTGTCCACACGACTAAGGACTATGAAGCCCGAGTGCCGGTCATGAACGACTCGGAAGAACCATGCATGGTTTCGACGGACTCGCTGCGTGGGATCCTGCTACACAGGGAACCCTTTCTACCGAAGGAGGAGCGCCTAGACGCACCAACGGACGCATCGAAGCCCCGCCACATAAAACAGTCAAATTCTGCCGAAAGAATTCGATTATTTGGAGAAAACATGCGGCTGCAACACGCGCCCCCACAACGAGCAAAAAGGGTGTGGGCCATCGTCCCGTGTGACCGCCGTGCCCAGGCGCTACCTGATATATTGTCGGGAACAACAGCTGGTGACCACCGCATGTTTACTGGCAACGAAGGAAAAATAAACACCGAGTGCTATTATCCTCCAGACCAAAAGGAGATGCCCTACCGACAGTTAAATGCACCTTCTGCAAAGCAAATAGAAAAGACATCACGATGGAAAGAAAAACCAAAAGCAGCCCATGGACGAGAAAACAAAAAAGATAAGGAAACAGAAGAACCAAGAAAAAACGAAGCAGCAGAAGAAGATAAAAGAGTACGAGAAAAAGAAGTAAAGAAGAAAAAAAGAAGAGAACGAAATGAAGAGGAAGTAACTGAAGAAGAAGAAGAACGCGAGGAGGAAGTAAGGAAACGAACAGGAGAAAAATCAGATCGAGCAAAAGAAGTAAGAAAACGAGAAGTAGAAAATTCAGAACAAGAAGAAGAAATAACAAAACAACAAGAAGAAAAATCAAATCAAGAAACAGAAGTAAGAAAACGAGAAACGGAAAAATCAGAACAAGAAGAAAAAATAAGAAAACCCGAAGAAGAAAAATCATATCAAGAAAGAGAAGTAAGAAAGCGAGAAGAAGACAATTCAGGGCAAGAAGAAGAAATGACAAAACAACAGGAAGAACAATCAGAACAAGAAAACGAAATGAGGAAACGACAAGAAGATAATTCGGAGCAAGAAGAAGAAATAAAGGAACGAGAAGAAAAAGCAGGCGAAGAAAAAAGAAGAAACCAAGATGAGGGAGCCACGGAAGAAGGAAAAGGCAAAGCACACCTGGGTTACCGATACCCCGGAATTTCGGCGATACAAATATTCAAAATGCGGTTGACGACTCAGGTCGCCGGCGCTACAAAAAACAATCTACCGTCGTTACACTCAAACCGTTGCTGCTCCGTGCCTTACGACCCAGGCATCGGAGAAGAATGCCTCACGAAAAGATGCTGCTCTGCTTTATTATTCTACACCTGTCGAGCTGAATAGGATCGAAAGGATCTACCGATTCACAAATCACTACACGCATCTCGTTAAAGCATCAAAGAAAACGGACAACGAAACGTATACCTCGATGGGCTTCGTCAACCTCACAGATATTGAAACAACCGAGATTAATCAATCAGCATCACTATTAGCCGTATGTAATACAATACTAAAAAAAAAAAAAAAAAGTTACAATCTGTTTGTATTTAAATTATACTTTAATCATTACCGAGAATTCAAACCAAAGTATTTGCCTCATCTGTGTGATTCATTACGCTCCACGATCTACGATAAGATTGTTTGATTGCATTGAAAAAGAAAAATATCAGTAACACTTCACGTGGTACCTGTCAGATATCGCTATACGGAATATCATAATTTCAAAAGATTCGTAAGCACAACGAAACTGATGAAAACATCGTCATCTCCTGGTACCAACGAGTCAAACAATTTACGGACAGACACTAGAACTTGATATAAAGCAGTCTAGTGCTTTGGTTGCTACAGATGATACTCGAAATGAATTTAAATATTGAATAAGTAAATAAATAAACACACGAATAAATAAATAAATTAAAAAAAAAAAAATTTTTTTTTAAAATAAAAATAAAAAAATAAATAAAGCGATCAATCGTTCGCAAGTCGAAACTTTTACGAACTCTTGCCGAGTAATGCAATAACAAAAAAAAATTCGTTAAATTCTATGGCAAAGTGTTACGTCCAGACCCGAATATCATAAGTATTCGGTGACCGAAATACACAGAGGGGCGGTCTCTTTTTTACGTCAGGGTGTCAGCCCTTTACTGTGGGGACGGAGACCTCGCCTTATCACGTACGAATTAATGACTTTTACCTAGATTAGTAGAAGAGCGGTGTTTGATTACAACCGATCTCCACTTATAGACTACAATGTCTTGTTGAGACTCTACCGAACGACCAGATGTTGGGGGTCAGGTAGTTGAGTGAGTCACGAGCGGTCTTACGACACACAACGATTTTTAATGTTCGGTTTTAGAGTCAAAATACAAATTCAATCATTCGTCGTCCTATTGTACGCGCATATTCAGAGCATCTGCCGATATTTGACCGTGATTTTAATTATATGCGTGGCTTAGTCGAAAACAATTCGAGGAACCACGGCTTGCGCCTTCTTCCTTCGAGTAGCGAAGAAAACAGCCATCGGATGACACTCTAATCATAGAACAGCCTTTAGTATTAGGCCCTATGCATCGAAGGTCGAGAGTTTGAACGGCGCGTGGCAGCTACATGCATTTTCATACGCGTTAGGAAAAATATAATTTTATCTTTGCTTGCTCAGCGAGAGCACGATTTATTCGCCTCTAAGTCGCTCACACGCGTTTGGGTACGAGCGAGGACGTAACAAAACAAAAATGTGCAGTTTCGAATGCTTGGGTTAATCATTCTAATACAATTATTCTTGTACAAAAAAAAATGGTTCATGGAGGTCTCATTAACATAGTTTAATCAGCAAAATCCAAACGTCATGGATAAGAATCAAACCGTCGCATCAACAACATTACTATGCGAACCATTGATTTTTTTTAGCGAACTTTATGCGTCATTACCTTGAGATCATAAATACCAAAATAATATGCGACAAATCACTGGTGTTGTCAAAAAAAATGAAATTGCAGTGGACGAAATAATCGAGATCAGCGAGGTTAATGTCACGATAGCGAAGAATCGATTCGCATACATCATTGACTTACTAGTAGCAAAAATACAATACTCCAGACTTACAGATTAATTCCAATGCTTTAACGGAAGCCTCTATGCTAATACATTCTATTATCTTAACCCACCGGACACCGTAGTCATTCTTAATGATATAAGGAATTTGTTCACACCTAGCAACAAAAATGACCTAGTTCAATGCCAAACGGTTGCGTCAAAGCTTCTTTGTAAAAGACAAAATCCCGATTATTCAATTAAAAAACGGAAATTCGTGGATTATTACTTCTCCTAAACCCGAGACGCTTTATCTCGCTTGCGAAGATAATGAATTCCGCCAAATAACATCGCACGGCACTAATAAAGTGACTATTTCCGAAAACTGCCTTGGACAGACAGACCACATAATCATTCGACCTAGACTCGACAAAAAAGTCACACAGACGACAGACATAATGATCAATAAGACAATTAAAATACCGAGGCTAGACGACATACTAAACAACCATTCGATGTCACTACAAGACTTACAGTTAACTACGCTAGGAATACCAACTCATATAGATCTAACCCAACTGAAATCCCTCGGACAAACTCTCGATGAAATATCGGAAGAAAAAAAAAAATTGGAAATCATAAACGTAACAAAAGTCTGTTCGAAGCTGTCTATGACGGACTCAAATACTTAGGATATGCGTGTATCGGAATTGTAATGTCTCTAGTAGCTTTTAAGTTCGGATTGTGTAATTGTCTCGGTAAGATAATTGGAAAAATCATGTCATGTACTTTTTCGCCTTGTATCAACGTTTACAACAATTGTTTTCACAATAATACTCGCGATCATAGTAATTATGAAGTACAATATCCACAAGACGAACTAGTAGCACTGGCTCATCTAGATCGATCTCATAACACTCACTCTTCTGTAAGACGCACCAATAGACGTAGTAACAATGGTTATAAAATCGAAGAAAATCCATTTTTTGTAACATGGATTTTCTTGAATAAGGGGGGAGATGTAACGATGTCCCCTACTGCGTATAGCTGTAGCTTCCCATCTGCGTAAACCCATGCAGTCACTTCGCCTCAACACGTCCCATTTCTCGAAACATCGACATCCAGAATGTTCGAGTCCGCTTCCACGACCCCGAACATTCGAATTCCTTCTTTTTCCAGATTATTCCACACTATTCCCAGCTGGGCCCTATTCACTATAAAAGACCGTCTCCCGACCAGCGCCAGTCAGTCTATATCTGAGTGTACATCTAACAGTACCATACGGCAACATTGTACCGTGTCCACGCCGGGACCATCCGTCCGACCTTTTGTACGAAATAAACGTCTTCTAACTCGTTATAAAGTGTAAACCGAGTCTTTTCTTTCACAACCGTGTTCTGAAGCGCGAACCAGTCCCTCGTACCGTAATTAATTAATCCACGATTAAACTTGCGACATAACACTACACATGATACAAAAATTCTCCATAAAAATTTTGTAGGAAATTTGATGTTCTACAAAAAAGGTTACTTGTAAAATTTCTGTGAATCTAATATTTACTACCTAAAAATGGCTTCTCGTGGCTGGCTCAAAAAAGCCATTATCGGACAAATTCCCGATTGCGACCAATTTTTTTTTCTACTTATGATGATTACTTTTCGAGGGTGATACCAGGAACGTCTGTGATTTGTTTTAGATTGTTTTAGGCGTGCGTTCACAATTTTCAATTTTTTCATGACGAACTTTGTATCTGAAAGAATATTCATCGAACGAAAAAAATATAAGGATAAACACTTTTTAATTTTTTCCGCTTTATTGAAAAGAATCAAAATCATAATTTTTCTGCATTAACAAAATTGAAATTTGGCAAAAAACTAAGAATAAAATTTTTTAAACCTCATAACAGAATTTCGATTTCAGTATAAATTCAACAGGATGTCTGTCATTGAGTAAAAAAACTGTATTCTAATTTTCTTGCCAAATTGAAATTTTCGCAATGTAGAAAAATTATGATTTTGCTTCCTCATAGCGGAAGCTTTGTTTTCGTGACAACATTTTTTTCGAGACGTTCATGAAAACGTGTTCAGAATGTCCCAAAACATCTAAAAAACACAACTGGAAAAAATGTCCGGATGTATGTGTGTGTGTGTGTGTGTGTGTGTGTGTGTGTGTGTGTGTGTGTGTGTGTGTGTGTGTGTGTGTGTGTGTGTGTGTGTGTGTGTATGTAACATTGGTTGAGCGTTCATAACTTGAGAACGGCTCAAGATATCAAGCTGGAATTTGTCACACATGTAGAGGGTCCACGGCGCATAGCATGATTCAATTTTTAGAAAAATCCATACAGTTTTTTCGTTTTTACGCGATTTTTAAAAAATTCAAAAAATTATTTTTGGTCTCTAGTTTCCACAATTTTAGAGGTATCGACCTCAAATCTAGTATAATGTTGTACGACCACAAGGTGATGCTCGTCACTAAATTGGAAAAAAATCCATGCAGTGCTTTTGTTTTAAGAAATTTTAAAAGGTGTAAAAAAACGGTGTGCGCACTCTAGATGTCACAATTTTCTAGATATCGGACTAAAATTTGGTACGTAGCTGCACTATTATCAAGAGACGTTTCGGATTGAATTTGGGCGAAATCCATCGAGCTATTCATATTTTGTCATTTTGAAAATTTTCAAAAATGAACCTAAGTGCTCTAGCTTTCACAATTTTCGAGATATCTGGCTAAAAGTCAGTACAAAGTCGAACTATTATTGAAAGATCTTCCGGATTGAATTTGGGAAAAATCCATCCAACCATTCATATTTTATGTCGTTTAGAAATTTTTTTAAAATCGTCGCGCGCGCTCTAGCTTCCACAGTTTTTGAGATATCGGATCAAAACTTGGTACAAAGTCGCACTATCATCAAAAGATGTTTCGTATCGAATTTGGGCAGAATCCATCTAGGCGTTTAAATTTGATGCGACTTTGAATTTTTTTAATTCGACATGGAATTCACTATGTATTTATTCTGGACTAGATCGATTTACGAACCGATTTTATATAAGAACAAGGGTGCAAAGTCGAACCTTGCACATTGCTTCCTCATAATTTTTTGAATTCGACAAAGCTTCCTCTATGAGGAAGCCAAAATTGATCGACACAGTTCCTCATAGAGGAAGCTTTGTCTAATTCAAAAAATTATGAGGAAGCAATGTGCAAGGTTCGACTTTGCACCCTTTTTTTCGATACAGCGGTGAAAAATAAAAAAGTTTTTATTCTTATGTCTTTTTGCGATGAGTATTTTTTGAGAGACTTTTAAAAAAAAATCACAACAATCACAATATTATTATTTCACTCCCATTTTTATTATCTATTTTTATTTCTTATTATTTCAATTCCATCATCATCTTAATCAACATCACTTTACACCTTTCTGTTATTTATCCCGTTCGTGCCCATTAATCGTCAGCCTTGATAGCCAAACGTCGTTTTATTCTCGAACTTCTATACATATACACTACCCGAGAAAAATCGGTCAGATCTGCTCAAATCAATTTTGATCTGGTCAAATTTGCTATAGATCTGATTTAATCTGGGGTAAGTTCGACTGAATACAGTCAAATCTGAAGCTATATTTGATTATATTTGGATTGAATCTGCTCGAATTTGAGTTGACTCGACGTAAGTTGACACCAAATATGGTCTAATTTCGCAACAAATTTGACCATATCTAATTACATTTGGTCAACCTTGAGTTAACTCGACGTAAGCTTGGACCAAATCCGACCTAGTTTGGAGACAAATTTGAACATGTTCAATTAAATTTTGGCAACTTTGAGTTGACTCGACATACACTTAGACCGAATATGACCTAATTTGGAGACAAAGGGCATAGCCGGATAAGCATACCAAAACTGCCTTGAGCGAGTTTTTAAATGACACTGAGCCTATTGTATCCTTACTAAAAAAACAATTTCCCTGAAAATTTCAGCTCTCTAACCCAATTATTTCCCGAGTAATCGGAAAAAATGTGATTTTCAGTTTTTATTTTTTTTTAACTTCGATATTCGCTATGGATTTTTGTCAATTTTTTCCCAAATACTTATTGACAAGAGCCATCGAACGAATAGCTTTACAAATATTCCGGTCCAAAATTTGATTTTTAACAAAGAAAATAAAAATGAAAATGGCCATTTCACTGGGTTCCTTTCGGAGTACAATTATAAAACTCTTACACAATATCGATTTCCTATGTCCCTTTACTCCCGATTTTTTTCAATTTTATTGATTTGGTGCAACATCGTAAAAAAAATTAAATCGGTTTTTTTCGATTTAGCTATGTAATACTAGAGTGATCCTTATACAGGGCTCGGACGAAAATTGACCCACTTGCCTCGCAGATTGGCTCTAAATAATTTTAAAAAAAGTTCCCTAAATTGGCAGCCCGCCATCTTTAAAACCGGCCATATACCAGCATGGGTCATTTTTCCCCTTTAAAATACACAGGATTTATCGACTCTCTAGTAATATTCCCATTCGGGTCTCTTGAAATCATCTTTAAAATCCAAGAAGTATCTCAATGAGTCGTCGGCACCTTTGTGCAAGAAAAAAAAATCTTACGGTTTGACTTTGAAATAGTTATGGGCCGTTCCACGCCGATATATTAACATGTTTCTCGGTTTTTTCTTATTCCCGGATAATTTTGTGAGATAATTTTTTAGATTTGAAATATCAATCCTAAAATTCACAATACTGATCTTGAAAGTAATATTGGTCATTCCGACTCAATTTGTTTTTTTTTCTTGTTTCGTTTTTCCTCTAGTAGCCAGATAATTTTATCAAAAGGAAGTTCAAAATATCCGATCTTATTCTGAAGATTAAAAATACTGGTCTCGGAATTTATATGGGCTATTCCAACTCGTAACACTATTTATTTTCGAAAATTTGAAGAAATGGCTGTTAAGAATTTTAAAAATGAAATATAAAGAATGTTTCTAATTGGAATGGCCCATATTAATTTCAAAACCAGTAATTTCAATTTTCAGAATGAGATCGGATATTTTGAACTTCCTTTTGATAAAGTTATCTGGTTGCTAGAGGAAAAACGAAACAAGAAAAAAAACAAATTGAGTCGGAATGACCAATATTACTTTCAAGATCAGTATTTTGAATTTTAGGATTGATATTTTAAATCTAAAAAATTATCTCACGAAATTATCCGGGAATAAGAAAAAACCGAGAAACATGTTTATATATCGGCGTGGAACGGCCCATAACTATTTCGAAGTCAAACCGTAAGATTTTTTTTTTCATGCACAAAGGTGCCGAGGACTCATTGAGATATGTACTTGTTGGATTTTGAAGATGATGTCAAGAGACCCGAATGGGAATATTACTAGAGAGTCGATAAATCCTGTGTATTTTAAAGGGGAAAAATGACCCCTGCTGGTAATGGCCGGTTTTAAAGATGGCGGGCTGCCAATTTAGGGAACTTTTTTTTAAATTATTTAGAGCCAATCTGCGAGGGAAGTGGGTCAAAATTCATCCGAGCCCTGTATAAGGATCACTCTAGTATTACATAGCAAAATCGAAAAAAACCGATTTAATTTTTTTTCACGATGTTGCACCAAATCAATAAAATTGAAAAAAATCGGGAGTAAAGGGACATAGGAAATCGATATTGTGTAAGAGTTTTATAATTGTACTCCGAAAGGAACCCAGTGAAATGGCCATTTTCATTTTTATTTTCTTTGTTAAAAATCAAGTTTTGGACCGGAATATTTGTAAAGCTATCCGTTCGATGGCTCTCGTCAATAAGTATTTGGGAAAAAATTGACAAAAATCCATAGCGAGTATCGAAGTTAAAAAAAAATAAAAACTGAAAATCACATTTTTTCCGATTACTCGGGAAATAATTGGGTTAGAGAGGTGAAATTTTCAGGGAAATTGTTTTTTTTAGTGAGGATACAATAGGCTCAGTGTCATTTAAAAACTCGCTCAAGGCAGTTTTGGTATGCTTATCCGGCTATGCCCTTTCACCATACAAATTTTCTCAACCTTGCGTTAGGTCGACATAGACCAAATATAACGTAATTTGAAGACAAATTCGACTATAAATGATCAAATCTGCTTAGATATATGTTTATTTTTGATTGACAATATGTTTGATACCAATCGGAAAGTGACGACTGTAAAATCAGAAAAAAATGTCAATGATAGTTCTTATTAGACCGAAAAACTGATGCCCAGTGGATTGTTTCACGTGCATATATATATATATTGTAACGGTAGATATTGCTACAGTAATTAATTTAGGGCCAAGGGTACGTAAGAAAATTCGTGACACGAGAAAATAGGTAAAATCGTTTTTATTTCGCCGCCGTGTGTATACAATTTGGGTGTATCGCTTCCCCTACATGCACCTGTCGCTTCGCTCTTTAAATTGTGGGGGACGTGGGGTGGGACGGGGGCTGTGTTTCTCGACGCGATGTTCCTCTTCACCCCGCGGGGCCACGGAGCTGGAGCGCTGGTGCTTGCAGCGGCGATAGGGGTAGCCCCTCTCCAGCCGCTAGACGCTCGATCGATGGTCGATACCTCGGTGCTCGCTGTACCCCCTCCGTGCGGCCTGGCTACGGCTGATCGGGTTCTCGCGGTGCTCTGGTTGCAGATCCCAGGGGGCCACAACTCAAAGCGGAGAGCCGGGATCCAAGTGTTGCGAGAGCCAAGCGGTAGTTAGCGCTGGTGTCGCGCCTACAGCAGCGTCGCGCCCCCGCCGGTCCCCTTGCACCCCCTTGGCGCCCCCACGAGCCAAGAGGCCGCTGCCGTGGGCCCCTTGGCTCCTGCCTGTCGGCAGGAGAATACATATAGATTATAATAGGTTATGCATAGGTTTTTATAAATACGTATAGGGTTGAATAACGGTTGCTACAAATTTGATAAGTTTCGTTTTTATTAAATGACCTGAAGACTCAGGTTAACCCTGGAAATACAATGTATTACAGAGATAATGTCGACTGTATTATATTTACACGCCTATAAAGCATTTATTACGCAAGTAAACAATTATTCGATAACAACACTGGATATTACATTTTTTCTTGAATAAAAATAGAAACCTCACAATAATTCAGCTCAAAATTTTTTAACTGACGTCTTCTTGTATTTCTTTATTTTTATTTATCGTACTTCATGAAAAATAATAAACGAGTTTCCAAATGAAAAAACTTCTAACGGCAAGAACCTCGCGAAGCCACATTCAAATGGGAACTGACAGGCAGGCAGGAGCCAAGGGGCCCACGGCAGCGGCCCCTTGGCTCGTGGGGGCGCCAAGAGGGTGTAAGGGGACCGGCGGGGGCGCGGCGCTGCTGCAGACGCGACACCAGCGCTAACTACCGCTTGGCTCTCGCAACACTTGGATCCCGACTCTCCGCTTTGAGTTGTGGCCCACTGGCAGATCCGTCAGTATCGATCCGTCAGCGGATCCCGTTAGAAACAGGGGTGCGCTTCTCGCTCGGCCGGTGACGGATAGATAATCGATGCGCTCCCGATGCGCCTCCACGTGATTTTGATGCTGTAACAAATCTAGCAGAAGAGGAGGGAACTTGGAATCTTTTCGATTTCCAACATAGATTGATGATGCTTCGAGTGACTTCCTTCCTCCTTGGAAATTGCGGTTTCTTCCGTCTGTCCTTCTGGCTGTTTGCTCGTACTCCACCCTTTCTCTAGCTGGCTCGGTGGCTGACTCTGTGGCGCTGGTACGGCGATGGCTGGAGGTCCGGAGGTTTCTGAAACAAATAATTGATTGTCCTCCTCCGGTCTTGGCGTGCCCTTTTTATATGATTTCGGGTGCCTCCGCTCGTTCGATCTCGTCTTTTCATTGGGAGTCCCCTCCTCCACCGGTGTCTCGTCCGTTAGCACGTGCCCGAGATTTTGACCGCGGGACCTCCAAGGCCGCTGGGTGTTCGCGTACCGAGGTAACGTTCCTCGTATTGTTGGAATAACTTCGAAATATTATAATTTCGAAGATATTACGAACGGCAGCCGTAGTTTTCTGAAGGCCGTTGGGTCGTTTACGTGGCGTTGGACGATTCTATTTACGCGGTGATATTTCGGAAGGAATGCGGGTTCGGGAGATCCCCCCTCGAGGGCCTGTTATGGTGCTCGGTTTATCGACATATTTTAATACAATTTCTTTTCGGTGTGCTTTCGACGCTCGCGCTCGAGTCGGTCGGCTTTAGGCCCGATGTGACAAACGTATTATTTGTCACAATATGTAATTTTATCTGCTAAAGTCTGAATTCAATCGAATCAGACCATACCTGATCAAATATATAACTGTCCAAATATGATCAAATTTAATCAGATCAGACCATATATGATCAAATATATAACTCCCCAAATATGATCGAATTCAATCAAATCAGGCCATATATGATCAAATACAGGCAATTTTCTAATTTAATCAAATTTGATGGAAACAAATCTAATCTAATTTGGACGGATCTGATCATTTTTTCTCGGTAGGGTGGCTTAAATACAAAATTTTCTTCTGATTTCAATCAAAACACACTTACTGCAGAGTATCTTCCGGAGAATTCACCCCGAAGATGAGCTCGATCGGACTATTTTTAGAGGTGGCGCCCATTTTTCAAAGTTTTTACGTTTGAATAAGATGGCGCAAAAATTTTTTTATCGACTGGACGCTCATTCTGAAGCTTTGACAAGATAAATTCTAAATGATTTCGTTGTATTAGGGTCAAATATAGTTCTTACGTATGGATGATTCCACCAAATAGAGTACTACGATTCGGTCTCAATATCTGGGATGTTTATAATATTTGCGGAGCTTGAAGTGCAAGTTGAAAAACAAGACCCTACATTTAAAAATAAAATTTTCTCCATTATTTTGATAGTTGCCAACTCGGCGTTTTTCGAATTTTCGTTTACTTTTTTTTAAACAATTAGAAAATTCAACGACTTCTCCATCGATTTTCATTTTTTTTCTCATAGACATTTATTCTGTGTTCAATTGAAAAGATTTTTCCGTTGGAAAAAGTTCGGAACTTACATTTTTGAAAAAGTTATGAGGATTTTCTGTTTAGTCGCGCGTCAGGTGGCGAGGAATTCACAGCGCGCGACGCGCATTGTGCGTGCATATATAAGTAAGGTTTGCGTTACAAACAACAATTTAATAAAACCAAACGCATATCTTTATTTTTCAACGCTTACAAATATATTATTTTCTTTTTTTGTTGATTCTTGTTTTTACTAATGTGCTAATGACAAACTCTTCAGAATCCGAAAAAACTTTGCACAAAATTATGTTTATATCGACTGGAACGTAGCAATGGTACTGTCGAGTATTTTTCAATGTTTTTGCCATTGTGTACCGGGTCTTTAATAATTCTTCATGCTTATTTCGTGCAAAGTTCTTCCCGATTCTGAAGAGTCTGTCATTAGCGCGTTAGTAAAAACAAGAATCAACAAAATAAAGAAAATAATATATTTGTAAGCGTTGAAAAATAAATATATGCAATTGTTTTCATTAAATTGTTGTTCGTAATGCGAACCTTACTTATATATGCACGCACAATGCGCGTTGCTCGCTGTGAATTCCTCGCGACCTGACGCGCGACACAACAGAGAAATCCTCATAACTTTTTGAAAAATGTAAAGTACGAACATTTTCGAACGGAAAAATCTTCTCAATTGAACACAGAATAAACGTCTATGAGGAAAAATATGAAAATCGATGGAGAAGTCGTTGAATTTTCTATTTGTTTAAAAAAATTGTTTATATTTTAGGTAAATTTTTGCTGTTTTCACTGTTTTCAAAAAAATGTCATTGAATAGAACAGTTTGTTAGAAATATTCCCTGAAAATATTATTAAATTTTAGCAAATAGATCGAGAGAAAAAAATTTTCTTCTAGATTAATACAAAAAAATTTAAATGTTAATAACTTTTAGAAAAATGAAAATTTAAAAAAAAAACAAAAAATACGTATTCTTGTATCTTTGAAAAGTATCAGAATATTTTCATTACTTTCATATCCCCGAGTGACGGATTTTCAAGGGGGCCACTTATTTTATTTTCGCTCATTGTGATTGATCTTCAAGTTTTTCGTTCATTTTGAACATAGTCTTGGACTGGTGAAGAGCTGGACAGGTGCAATTAATTTTATCGTGGACATTGTTTTTTTATGCTCGTTTTTGACATTTTATACAGTCCAATAAATCGTGTAATCCAACATCATGACTAAAAATAAGACAAAGAAAGAAACGAATCAGGCATATTATCAAAGACAACGTGGAACCGCCAAAACAGGCGCCAAAAAGTGCAAGTGAACGGATGCGAGAGTACAGGGCGCGAAAGAAGACGTTATTGAATGCAGCCAAGGCGAGTGAATCAATTCAGAGTTCTGCAATACCGGCTGTTGAGGCAGAATTATCACAAACCATTGAAGCTCCATCAAGGGATGATGAACCTGATTCAATACATGGAATTTTACCGTACAGCGACTTTGCAGCTCATGAAAAGAATTCAGAAAACAGTTTTTAGACAATACTTTTGGTGAAGTGTGCTATATTTGTGATCGATTATGGTTCAAAAACGATATGAAGACCATACAAGAGCCACATTGCGAGTTACTACAGAATGACTTTCTGCAGATGGACATTACTAATTTTAAAGCATGTAAGACTCGTTTTTCTTCATTGAACCGCGAAAAAATACCAACATTGTCAATATCAAAGAGATTCAAATATCCACCTAAACCAGCACATTTACCAGAATTGGATTTGGTATCCAAAAGACTTATTCCGCCTCGAATTCCTTTCATGGAAATAAGAAGACTGCGACACATGAGCGGCCAGTACGGTATTCTTGGACAGTTAATTAATGTTCCTGTGGATGTGAAACTCATGGTGAATGCACTACCAAGAGATGTTAGTGATGACTATTGCATCACGTGCACATCAAACGTAAACAGATGCATAAATCAAGCTATTTAACAGGTTTCGTGAACAAAAGAAATATAAAAATCTGGTTGAAGTATCTGCAATAATCCACTGTACAAATTCTACAACATAACAATCAATGATGATTTTTTCACTGATATGGCGAATAAGCAAATTCCAATTGACGAAATCAGTGAAGATATTCCTGATAAAGACTGTCTCACTGCTCAACAACAAACATTACTATGGAACGAAGAAAAATATTTGCGAATTGCACCTGGTGAAAAAAACGTGCCCCATAGTTTACTCTTTGATGAACACGCGGAAGAATTAGCATTTCCAGGAATTCATCAGGGACATTTAAGAGTTTTTAAAGAAGAAATACATGTTACATCATTCATGATGGCCACCAGCGAGCTAAGGCGTGCCGATCGTCGTGGAGTCACTCCTCATCACTTACTTAATGTTGCTATGAAAATAATGCGACGAGTTCGCGATTCCCTGTCAATTGCATTCAAGCATATTGAAAATGATGTGAAAATGACTCGACAGCAGATAGTCAGAAGAATAGATCAATCGTTCAATTGAAACTAATCTCGCCTTTTTAAAATGTATACCAAATTCAGCCTATTACTGGGCTGACAGAAAGAAGGACTTATTCTTTATAATTATGCAATTGGGTGAATCGACCATGTTTCTGACGCTGACAAGGGGGAGGCCTTAACCATGAAACTTACTTTTCAATAAAACTATCATAAATCGATAGTACATTGAAAATTATTAGACACCTGCCCCGGCTTCTTTGTAGGTGGGCCCTAGTTTAATTATTGCTAATTTTTTTAAATCACGGTTGCGGCGGCAGATGAACTTGGTGCCAGTTGCGTGCTGTGCTCTCACCAAGCGCCGATGGCGCAGGGCAAAAGTGTAAGTCCAGCAATCATGATGTCGCTGGTTCGGATCCTGGTAATTTCATTTTTTTTTTCTTTTCAGTTCTTATTATTGCAATCGTGCTTACAATTATTTTATGACGCTCTCCCGGTGATTCAATTTTTTTTAATAGTTAGATTAACGGAAAATAAAAGTCATGCAGAAGTTTTTTGGATTATTTTCGTACGTACTTGTGATTTATTTTCATTCACATACCTTACCTTATTCACGTTTCTTTTCATATGTATGATAGTCGTCGTAGAAACATTCAATAAATCGTTTAACATATAATTTAATATATCGTAATAACATTCAATATATCATTTGATATATCGTGATAACGTTCAATATATCATTTATTATATCGTAATAACATTTAACAAATCGTGATTTATTTTTATTTGCATATTCATGGATGATAGTCGTCGTACAAATATTTAAAGCACAACGTTTTCCTACAACGAGCGCATTTTATAAATGCAACCCCGTTGCAATTGCAGCTTTCTCGGGTAAGCGTTAGCGGGAAGCAAGCTTCATTCACGTTAGTAAAAGCAATTTTGTCCGGCAACAATTTTGACGCATACCAAGCGTATTTAACTATATCGTTAAATATCGGAGCGTTCAATTGGTGGTGGATGATCGAATGAATTTTTATCGCATCCTCGCGAGTGTTTATTTCTCGTTTTTCTTTCAATAAATCTGATGCATTTTGCAGTTTTTTAATTATGCTCTTCATTTGTCGGTAAAAATATACGTCGCAGGGCTGACATAAAGGCGTACATTTCGGAGGAATGACTTTAACGGTGCACGTTACTTCTGATTCATTGGTAAATATGTCATCGTAAATGAGCGAACCTGCATGTCCTCCCCACGAATCGAGAAGTAACCGGAATTCGTTGTCACGAACGTAGGGCTTGAGGACTTTCTCGAGATAGTCGATAAACAGCTTTTTCGTTAGCCATCCCGATTTTGAGCATGTAACAATGACGTTTCCGAATTCTTCCGACAATTGTTCCACGGTTTTCGTGACCCGGGGGCCAAATTTATTTGCTGCTTCTTGTGTGCATATAAAAACGTGAGGCAAAAAAGTTCCAGCTGCAGTCAAACTGTATTGCACGGTGTAGGAATGCGTTATCTTGTTCAAATTTTGCTTCTGCACAAGGACAGTTTTGGAGCCTTGGAAATCAAGAGAACGATCCATAACCATTTCGTATTGGCAATTCGCTTCTTTACCATAACCTCTTTACTAACGAATCGGACGGAGCTCGTTGTGTTGTAAATGTTTCTACGATGACCATTAATCACAAGTATGTGAATAAAAATAAATCACGATTACGTACGAAAATAATCCAAAAAGTGTCTGCATGATTTTTATTTTCCATTAATCTATTTAAAAAAAATTGAATCACCGGGCGAGCCCCATAAAATAGTTGTTAGCACGATTGCAAAAGAAAGAATTTAAAAAAAAAAAAAAAAAAAAAAAAATTAAATACGAGGATCCGAACCAGCGACATCATGATTGCTGGACTTACACGTTTGCCCTGCGCCATTGGCGCTTGGTGAGAGCACAGCACGCGATCGGCACCTCGTTCATCTGCCGCCGCAACCGTGATTTAAAAAAATTAATAATAAGTAAACTAGGGCCCACCTACAAAGAAGCCGCGACGGATGTCTAATAATTTTCAATGTACTATCGATTTATGATGGTTTTATTGAAAAGTCAGTTTCATGGTTGAGGCCTTCCCCTTGTGAGTGCCAACGAAACTGGTTGGATTAATTTGCTGAAATTACTTTACAATTTGAAAAATGATGGTATCGATCTCTCCGATGAATTACTGGAGCAAATGAATTATGTTCAAAAATGCACCCTCGTAAATAAAGACGCAGTAACATATGCTATCTATTGTAATAAAATAGTGAATGTGATCATTAATTTGCTTACTTAAAAAAAATGAATCCCTTCGGAGAGTAGTGGCAGCCCTCATGCTCACATTTTGCTTTGGATTAAAAATACTCCTGTTGATGCACTTTACGTCAATAAAGGTGATGCAATTGCAATGATTGATAAATTGATAACAGTTTCTGCTAAAGAGGCATCGGGAAAAGTACATCTGCAAACACACAAACACACTTTCACGTGCTTCAAGAGAGTAGTCTACAATCAACCACAGAAATGCCGATTCGAGGCTCCATTTATGCCTTCCAGCAGAACGACAATCATGATCCCAATGAAGGATGCAGAGGATGATTTCCGAAAATATCGTCAACATTATGGAAAAATAAGGAAGAATTTGAAGAACCTTGACTACTCAGACATGGATGCGTTCTACGAGCAGAACAATATAACTTCAGATCAGCACTATGCGAACATTCGCAAAAGAAGAGAGAACTCGATGTCAAATGATCGCTATTATGATTTTATGAGAATGGCTGATACAAACAGAAGGATTTACTAATGCACGACATCCACAGTATTCTCGGTACCCCTTTGGAACCATTCCACATTTTCCTTACTGGTCCGGCAGGTTGTGGGAAAACTTTTGTCATTCGACTGTTGATGGAAATTTATAATCGCTATTCGCCTACGGGCCGCTGTCGCCATCGACGGTACTACAGTTCACACAGCTTTAAAAATATCTCTCTCGAAGATTTTACCACTTTCCATTGAAGTTGTCCAACAATATCGAGCTTCGTTCAAGTACATCAGAGTGCTAATTATTGACGAAATAAGTATGATTAGCGCTGAACTCTTATCTCATATCGATCCTCGTTTAAAACAAATAACTGGAAAATGTGACAAAAATTTTGGAGAAATTGATATAATTCTTATTAGAGACTTGAGACAATTGCCACCAGTAAGAACACCAATTTTTAAACAAATGAAGAGGACGATTGCCGGACGCACTCTGTGGCGTGAGCTAAAATTCTATGAATTGACTAATGTGATGAGGCAGTCTAATCGAATGTTCTTACATTAATTAAAATTGCAGTTAATTGAAGCCCGATTTTTCACCACGGAAGAAGCGACGAGATTATGCCCTAACGGAATCAGATTATACCTGTCAAACAAATCGATGAATGACTACAATTCATCGATTCTCAACTCAGCTGAAAATAAAATTACTTCTGTTGCTAAGGACATCTTCGTTAGTTATCAGAATGCAGAGCAAGAGGCTTCCTGCCGACAAAGATTACACAAAATGTCAGTGATTGATACAGGTGGTCTCCCATACGAAATTGTTTTGGTTTCGAATAAACCATACATGCTTACAACAAATGTAGACGTCGCAGATGGGTTGGCGAATGGAGCGATGGGAACATTGGTTCGCATTGATTTTGATGCTGAAGGAGAAGTGACACGTATCTTTCTGGAATTTCCTAATGCATCGAAAGTCGGTGCCAAGGTGAGAAAGAAAGTTAGTGCTTATGTACAAGAAAACAATATTAGTTGAACTGCAGTTGCTATTCAAAGACGAACTACGACAGTTTATTTGAATAACAGTAATATTGCGGCTAAGAGGAGTCACCTACCGATTGTGTCATGTTGTACAGTTACAATACACAGATCGCAAGGAGGGACCTTCGATGAAAGTGTTTACGAAAACGAGAAATCTCATTCACAGCAGTACATGACACTATCCACAGTCACAAGCATCGAGGGACTGTGTGGACTGTACATTGTCACACCTAAAAATGAACCGATTTTTTATCATGGACGAAGGTCATCGACATCAACAACACATTTACAAGCCGAATTCAGGAGACTAAGTATTAACAAGTTACAAACAGTAGGACATCAAGTACTAGACTTCATCTCTGGAAAAAAGGTGATTTCTGTGTTCACACTAGATTGTCGAAGTTTGGAATTGCACGCAGCAGATTTACAAGACGAAGTTGCCAGAAATTCATCGTTTTTGTTACAAATTACGACTGTGTCGTCACATTCAAACGAGAAAAAACGAGATCTGGTGGTGTCGCGATTTATCGGAAGTCGGATAGTGCAATCACTGTGTCTCCACATTTGGCAGTATCTCTGGGACAAATGAACGCGATGGATGTGGGTACATGCGACATTGGAGATATTTGTTCTGCAAGATGTACTCTTGATAATGGACAATTCGTACTGATTGATGCTGTTGCTATATCACCTAACAAGAAAGTCAATGACATTATCGAATTTATTCATCACGCACTGTTATCATACACACCTGCTGGTGCAGCATTACTGAAAAAGGACTGGGGGAATTTATCCATGATAATGAGCGGAGACTTCAATGTCAACTTTGCCAAGCCAGAGAGTCAACCTCTCATCGCCTTTATGGAGAATTAAATTTAAAAATCAATAGTAGTGTTAGTACTCCAACAACCAGGTGGGGTACAACGATTGATGCTGTATTCAGCAGGCATTTAACAAATATCAAGTCACGGACATTTGTGTCCTATTTTAGTTATCACAAACCAATTGTCACAATGATAGAGTCCGATAGTTACAATGAAGACATGGAAATCGAATCATAAAAATCAGAGAAGAGTTTCCATAAATCACAAGAATCATTTTTAAATATAATTACAAATTTTGTATAAGCCATATTCAAAATACAGAACTCAATAATCAATAATAAACCTTCGAGACTTGTAAATGCAAAAATTAGCTAATCAATCATTGATTGATGTCATTTCCATATAATTTTTCAATGTTATCACCAATTCATGTAAAATATATATCCACAGAAATGAATCCTAAATTGCCTTTTTTTAATTTATTTAAAATCATAGCTGCATTCTATGCTCATAAAATATGGGGGATTATGTATACTACTATAACAGGCGCGAAGTTTTGATTCAGTCGCGCGTGGTTTCTACGCACACAATTTTTTTGTTTACAGGTACAGATGCTCTTTCTTCTTCCGTTTCCCCGATGTATGCACGGAAGTAACTTACTTCGGAGCAGACACCGAGGCTTCAGAGGAACAGGCCTCCTGATCGCCGATCCGTATGCTAGCTGGCGCACGGCTAATCGGTCACCCACCCAAGTACTAATCGCAAGAGCAGCTGTTTAACATGTGTGATCGCCCGAAGCCGCGCGCCGACCGTGCATTGGGGCCGTTTAATATTATTCAATATTAGTTTTATTAAAATGCATCTGTACCTGGAAAATTTTTTTGTTTTAAATGTCAAAAAAAATTCATTGACAATAATCGGTACTAAAAAAGATTCCATTAAAAATAATGGGGACTGAAAAACGTTCCATTAAAGATAATGAGAACTGAAAAACGTTTCATTAAAAATAATTGGGACTGAAAAACGTTCCATTAAAAATAATATAGACTGCAAAACGCTCCATTAAAAATGAAATGAATAATGGAAAAAAATTACATTACTCATTAAAAATAATGAATAATGGAAACGATAATGCATAACTTACAACCTTGCCCCCGACACTCATAGGGGGATTGGAAGATATTGAAAATCAGATTTTTTTAAAATATTTGATACCATTCAAAGAAACAAACCATAATAGCTTTAATAAACAAATAAACTTCAACGTAGTCCCGTCCATCACCAGGAACCCACGCCTTTCAGAAGCAAAGCAACTCTAACACCGGGGGTGTGCGGGAATTGACAAGAGATCCCCTCCTCCCGGTGACACCTGCCTATGCATACCAGAGCGCAGAGCAGCCTCATTAGTATTTCCGTCAACAACTAACCTTTAGAAGCCCTGACGCTATGTGCAATAGACTGCGAACGCAACATTCATGTTTAACAAAATAAATAAACGTTCATAATAAAAAATTCAGAGTTAATTCGCTAAGGCAAGCTGACTCTTTTTCTCTTAATACTCGTACAAGGAAATTTCCCTGTAACACGAATACTAGACAAACCATTTGGCGCGTTGGAGAGACTGGAATATTTGAACAAATGTTGTTGCTTTGAATTGGATGACCGATGCGGTTTTCTACTCGTCGACGATTGATAACAACAGTACGAAGTCTCTTTCGTCGATCTGTTGACATGAAATTTTGTTCAAATGTCCACCGGGATTGGGCATTTTGACAACTGGCGCAACGTGAAAAATCAGTCTATGGGAACCAAAAATCCAATTTGAACTGACGGCTCAATGATTCTACATACTGTCATTCCCGAATTTTGCAAAACTGTTTGAATTAATATGTTGTTTCTAGTAGCAGATTTTTGAACAGGGAAATCTTAGTAGATTTCGCGAAATTTTATTTAAGATTCAATGCCAAAGCACCCATCTTCGTGAATTGCCTGTGTTAAATTGTCCAGCTTTAACACATAATTTCTTAAAAGCTGAAACCACTAGGTCCACTCTTTCCCATTAAAAGATGCGGAACAATGCGCTGTTCAGGTTCATCGTGAGAAAAATGATCTTTCTCATCGCTAAGTGGTATTGTACCTCAAGAACTTGGAGGTTCTTGACCAGCTTCGGCATATGTTAGTTGTCCTTGGGCACAGCTCCATTGCCTTAGCCAAGTGTCGGATGGTGGATTGTTGAGCAATGCCAATTAAAGCCTTGACCAGCTGTCAGCGCATTTGACTTGCCCTTCTACCTGGTTGTCACTGATTACCAAGGTATTCAGCAAGGGAATGCAAAACGGCTGCCAGTGCCACAAAGACCTTTCTACGATCGTAAAAAAATTATATATTTTGCACCCCAAGATGCCACATTTGAATGCAAAGCCTTTATTTCTATTCACTACTGTTCTATTGTATTTCCGCTTGACAGTAATATTTGTGAGGCTGTGCTCATCGCTCTCTGTCAGACAAGATCGTCAAATAGTAATTCTTACAACGAACAAACTCACAAGCAAAATACTCACTCGACTATTTGGAATGAAATATTACAAAATTTTCACTACGAAGTAAATCAAAAGCAATTCATACCATGCAATAAATGTTCGAAGTAAACACGTTTTTTCACAGTTGACCATACACGTACATTACCAAACATACACGAGACTGTCGAAGCAAACAGCACGGGATAGGCAGGGAGCCAAACTATAGACCAATAGACAAAACATTAGTAATGGAACCGTTTACTATGAACATTGTTACATGGGAAATTATATAACCGTCGTCTTTTCCACATTTATGATCTCTAAAAGTTCACATTTCATCATAAATATTAGGATCGGTAAATAATATTTGTGACAAATAGCACAGATATGAAGAAATCTGTTAAAAGGAAAATTAAGGTGGGAAACTTCACCTCGTATTAGCACATCATAAGAGTTGAGACTAGGAAGACCAAATTGGACTCATAATTTTTTTGTATCGATTGATACCTGGCCGTAACCAAAATAGGAAAATGATCTAAATAAGAACTACTCTACGACCCATACATTGCAAAAAGATTTTCACGGATGTAGGTCACCACGACAAAAAGTATAATCCCATTTTCAGGCGGAAGCTGAACATTGAAAGAGAAAGAACGAGAGGCGACAATTTGAAGGGTGGAACATTTTAATAATTTTTTGATATACACAGAATAAAGAGTATTTCATATAAAATTTTCAAACATCCATTCATATCCATGTTCCAAGATTTTCATATGATTAGCCATCTATCGTCAATGGACTATCCAAACCTATACAGGCATCGGATTTTTATAGATAATAGGAATCTGATAAAAGTACAAATTAGAAATTTTGATTTTCGCTTTACGAATTGTATACTATAAAAAAGTACTTTTGGTCCCAACATTGGAGTGGGTTTCAGCTTGCTTGTATATTCTCTCTTTTTTGCATATCTCCAAAATACGAAGAAATTTGGATTACAATGACCATTATACGAATGATAAAGAATAAAATCTTGCTCTCTATCCATGTTCCTAACTCAATGAAGTGTTAAAAGTCTAACTCGAACGTTAAACACTTCAACCTTATATGAGAAGTCTCAACTTAGTAATTTAAACAGAATCTAACTCTCACATGGGCTCATCTAAACATAGATCGATATATGCGAACGGATACAGATTATAACATCCCAGAACCTTCAGGGTCATTTCCTTCAACAGCTGTTTCATTCTCCGTGTAAAATTTCTTGTCGTTATGTTGACGAAGCGAGTGAATCGCGCGATAACATTGGGTCACAATGCCGCCGCGACTGACAGAATGCGATGACGGTTAACGGTAAGTTGCAAGTCTATTGGATCTTATTTTGTAAACGTACTCAGATGAGCAACTTAACCGTATTATTTCGGGAGGACTCACCGTCCGGTAGTGGCACAGGTGCAGCAGGTGTTACGGGCATCAATAAGGCGTTTGACTCATAACCCTCGAAGGGGAATCCCTGACCGGCCGCTGTCAGCAGCGGATTTTTGACTTTTCGCGATAGTTCACTCATTACTTGCAGTGGCAATGATGTCTGACACCGCGCGTACCACTCGACACCGCCATTACTGATCGTAACGAGACCGTTTTCCTTCCAATTTCGAGATTTTTTTTTTTTTTATAGCCTGATTCGGCTCGTCCCACCAGAGATTAGAGGAGAGATGTACCACGGAGCCTGTTTTGGTGGTGGATGTTTTTGCAGCGCCACTACCCGTAGCGGCGTGCCGCGAACTAAAAAAGGTAGATGTGAAACAATCGATGCTGCAGATTCCGGCCTACCGACTTGTGGATGTAAATTGTCGGTGTTACAGTCCTCGCGAATGTGGACGTGAAAAAAATGGCTGGCTTCCGGTTCTAAACAGCTGAGCCCGGAGGCTCCGCCCCGTGCACGTGGTGGACAAGATTTCGATGTTATATATGAGGCATTCCACGTCAACTCAGACGGTCAAAACCCTGACCCCTGCCAATTTAGTTCGTGATTTTTCGTTGGCTTCCATTTCGCCCTCAAAGCACCCCCGATTTTTTTCAGAATTTTCGTATCCCCGTACAACCCTTAAAAAAATTCAAAACCACCCCCAAATGAAGAAAGACGTACTTGGACATAATTAATATCTTTGATTTTTTTTGTGTGATATCAGTACCCCTACAGCACAAATTATTGCATCAGCATTGCAGCGATGTTTTTAGATTGCAGTTGCAGTAAAATATTCCATCAACGCTGCATCGACATTTCTAATTTCAAATATTGTAATGTTGCACTACAACATTGCAACAGCGTTGTAGCGACATTTTTTTCAAAGTATGGTTTCTATTTAAAAAACACACGTTGTGCACCATAGTGCCACAATTTTAGAATTTTCAACAATTTTTTTTTGTTTTCGGATGTCCCCCTCCAAATCCTAGAGGCTTCACTGGAATTATATTTCAATTGGACCTTTATTTTTCATAAAAACCGAAAGTATAAATAAAAATGGAACACCCTGTATAACGTGCGTTGATTACAATCAATCCAGGTAAAATGATATCATATAGACTTAGAATTCAAAATATTTAATTTTATTGCTTCTCATACCAATTAATGTCGTAGTAGTATGTCGAAAAATGTCGCTTTTGTTGAGCGTTTTAATTTGTACATTTTTTTTTACCTGAGATATAGGCCATGGGGGTTTGTGGGCCATGTTGCCCCGTCTGCGCGGCAGAACACGAATAGGATATGAATGAAAAAACTGTCGAGATTAATGTTCAATTAATGTCAAACAACGAGATCCTTACTTCTATTTCATTGTGTATGCTTTCATTATTAGCTTAGTTGAAAATAGCACTAGGGTTTCATTATGTCGTGTCGATTAATTGTCAAATTTTTTGGAAAAACATAATTCAGAGGTGTAATCCGTAATTTCGTCATGCGGATGCTACATTTGTATTCACCCCCACGACGGAAAGAGAGGTTGGGTCGTCGAATAACGCGATTGGCCGCGGCTGAATTGCCAGCGTCGTCCATCTTCTTTGTCCATCACTCCTCTCCTGGCAACTCCCCTCCGCTCTCCCCTTCACTGCCTGTTCATGCCCGTTCAACGATCGTGCGCAATACGTTTGGCGTGTGAAGTGGTTCGAAAAAAATGGAATTCACGTGTTGTATCTCTGAAACGGAATGCCAACGGAGAAGTTTGCCATCGTCGAATCCGACGATGGTTTACAAATTGTTTCGACCCTGTGGCTCTATGAAGATGCGGGGAAAAGCTGGTGGCCGAAGTTCCTAACCTCAAAATGGTCAATTGATAGAGCTATCCATCGTCAACTGCAACCCACAAATGAGCCCGATCATTGGATAAAACTGAATGTAAAACGGATCTTTGGAAAGACAGGTAAGTTTGAGGCAATCTAAATAAAATAAATAAAGAATAAATACTCTATGGTATAATAAAAAAATGTTTCATTAGTCCACGATGAAAAAGTTGTGGACGGACCCGCTTGCCGAACTCTTCAGCTGGGACGGACGAAAGAAAAAAAAGCCTTCAAGTTATCGCGGACGGCCAAACTAATAATAAGTTAGTAATTTCGTTTCATAAGATAATCGTTTGCTACAATTTTTCCGTGATCGTATAACATTTTTTATTTTATATCATTTCAGAAGCCGCACATATCATGTGTGCACCCCACTGCACAGACGCAAGTATAAAAAACGTTACATCGAAATGGTTTGCGCAACCCAAAACACGCCGCATCCGTCAACAAAGCCGAGAATTACAACGTAATGATAACGATAACGTCGATAACTACTCAGATGCTACCAACGATGCCGCTGAATAAAACTTTGTTACGCGTTTATTATGAAAAATAAATATATATATATTTTTTTAATCAATTGCTCGTGTTAAATCCTTTGACATATCATAATTTCAAAGGATGGCTACAGTCTGGCAGACTTGAAACACGTCAGACTAGTCTGCCCAAGAATACCGATGCAGACTGTTCCGGGGAAGACTGTTCCGAGGCAGACTATAATCATCCCTTTTTTTAATATGATCAACTTTTGGAAGCTTGTACGACGTCGCTGGAATATTGGATCAATGCTGTGCAGCATTGCATCAACGTAGCAAGTAACTGGCGATAACTTCCTACAACTTTAACACAATGCTGCTGGTATATCGCGATAACGATGCAAGTAATATTTCTGCATCGTTGTGCAACATTGCTGTAATGTTCTGAAGCGCGGACATAGAGACATTTTAGTAATGTTCTGGGAATATTTCGAGCAACATTGCAATCTTGCCATGCGATGTAGCTACAACGTTCCTGGAATCTTTCGTGCTGTAGGGGTAGGTCAAAAAATAAACTTTGCTAAAATTCCAGAGTGGGCTCTGTATTGCAACTATATTTTAGAAAAAAATAAATCGGACGGTCAAAACCTGATCTTTGCTGATTCAGTTCTCGATTTTTAGTTGAATTTAGTTTCACCCCAAAAGTACCCCTGATTTTTTTCAAAATTTAAAATTTCAACAAACTCTACTATTCAATGTACTGAAATCATTAAAAAAATTAAAATTTTTAATTGTGTCCAAGTACGTCTTTCCTTATTTGGGGGTAGTTTTTAATTTTTTAAAGGGTCGTAGGGGGATCCGAAAATTCTGAAAAAAATCAGGGGTACTTTTGGGGTGAAACTGAATTCAAAAAAAAATCGAGAGCTAAATCAGCAAAGATCAGGTTTTGACCGTCCGGTTCATTTTTTTCTAAAATATAGTTGCAATACAGAGCCCACTCTGGAATTTTGGCAAAGTTTATTTTTTGACCTACTGAAATCACACAAAAAAAATCAAAGATATTAATTATGTCCAACTTACGCCTTTCTTCATTTGGACGTGGTTTTGAATTGTTTTAAGGGTTGTACGGGGATTCGAAAATTCTGAAAAAAATCGGGGGTACTTTGGGGGTCAAATGGAAGCCAACGAAAAATCAGGAACTAAATCGGCAGGGATCAGGGTTTTGATCGTCTGAGTTGACGTGGAATGCCTCATATATATGACCAGGCCAGATTGACATTTCTGATATTTTTAAGATGTGAGATCGAATAAATGTCAGATGTAGGATGAAATAAATGTCGGATGCAAGATGGAATAAATGTAAGATGTAAGATAGATTTAATTGATTTTTCATAATAGTCGCTATTTTAATTATACATATCGCGACACAACGCGGCATCCCCTACAGCACGAAAGATTCCAGGAACGTTGTAGCTACATCGCATGGCAAGATTGCAATGTTGCTCGAAATATTCCCAGAACATTACTAAAATGTCTCTATGTCCGCGCTTCAGAACATTACAGCAATGTTGCACAACGATGCAGAAATATTACCTGCAGCGTTATCGCGATATACCAGCAGCATTGTGTTAAAGTTGTAGCAAGTTATCGCCAGTTACTTGCTACGTTGATGCAATGCTGCACAGCATTGATCCAATATTCCAGCGACGTCGTACAAGCTTCCAAAAGTTGATCATATTAAAAAAAGGGATGATTATAGTCTGCCTCGGAACAGTCTTCCCCGGAACAGTCTGCATCGGTATTGTTGGGCAGACTAGTCTGACGTGTTTCAAGTCCGCCTAACGATGCCGAGGCAGACTGTTCCGACGAAGACTGTTCCGAGGCAGACTGTAGCCATCCTTTGAAATTATGATATGTCAAAGGATTTAACACGAGCAATTGATTAAAAATATATATATATATTTATTTTTCATAATAAACGCGTAACAAAGTTTTATTCAGCGGCATCGTCGGTAGCATATGAGTAGTTATCGACGTTATCGTTATCATTACGTTGTAATTCTCGGCTTTGTTGACGGATGCGGCGTGTTTTGGGTTGCGCAAACCATTTCGATGTAACGTTTTTTATACTTGCGTCTGTACAGTGGGGTGCACACATGATATGTGCGGCTTCTGAAATGATATAAAATAAAAAATGTTATACGATCACGGAAAAATTGTAGCAAACGATTATCTTATGAAACGAAATTACTAACTTATTATTAGTTTGGCCGTCCGCGATAACTTGAAGGCTTTTCTTTCTTTCGTCCGTCCCAGCTGAAGAGTTCGGCAAGCGGGTCCGTCCACAACTTTTTCATCGTGGACTAATGAAACATTTTTTTATTATACCATAGAGTATTTATTCTTTATTTATTTTATTTAGATTGCCTCAAACTTACCTGTCTTTCCAAAGATCCGTTTTACATTCAGTTTTATCCAATGATCGGGCTCATTTGTGGGTTGCAGTTGACGATGGATAGCTCTATCAATTGACCATTTTGAGGTTAGGAACTTCGGCCACCAGCTTTTCCCCGCATCTTTATCGAGCCACAGGGTCGGAACAATTTGTAAACCATCGTCGGATTCGACGATGGCAAACTTCTTCTCCGTTGGCATTCCGTTTCAGAGATACAACACGTTAATTCCATTTTTTTCGAACCACTTCAAACGCCAAACGTATTGCGCACGATCGTTGAACGGGCATGAACAGGCAGTGAAGGGGAGAGCGGAGGAGAGTTGCGAGGAGAGGAGTGATGGACAAAGAAGATGGACGACGCTGGCAATTCAGCCGCGGCCAATCGCGTTATTCGACGACCCAACCTCTCTTTCCGTCGCGGGGGTGAATACGAATGTAGCATCCGCATAACGAAATTACGGATTACACCTCTGAATTATGTTTTTCCAAAAAATTTGACAATTAATCGACACGACATAATGAAACCCTAGTGCTATTTTCAACTAAGCTAATAATGTAAGCATACACAATGAAATAGAAGTAAGGATTTCGTTGTTTGACATTAATTGAACATTAATTTCGACAGTTTTTTCATTCATATCCTATTCGTGTTCTGCCGCGCAGACGGGGCAACATGGCCCACAAACCCCCATGGCCTATATCTCAGGTAAAAAAAAATGTGCAAATTGAAACGCTCAACAAAAGCGACATTTTTCGACATACTACTACGACATTAATTGGTATGAGAAGCAATAAAATTAAATATTTTGAATTCTAAGTCTATGTGATATCATTTTACCTGGATTGATCGTAATCAGCGCACGTTATACAGGGTGTTCCATTAATATTTATACTTTCGGTTTTTATGAAAAATAAAGGTCCAATTGAAATATAATTCGAGTGAAGCTTATAGGATTTGGAGGGGGACATCCGAAAACAAAAAAAAATTGTTGAAAATTCTAAAATTGTGGCACTATGGTGCATAACGTGTGTTTTTGAAATAGAAACAATACTTTGAAAAAAATGTCGCTACAACGCTGTTGCAATGTTGCAGTGCAACATTACAATATTTGAAATTAGAAATGTCGATGCAGCGTTGATGGAATATTTTACCGCAACTGCAATCTAAAAACATCGCTGCAATGCTGATGCAATAATTTGTGCTGTAGGGGATATGTGAGCATATACATGGACGCACGTTCACTCTCGTACACATTCACACACGTTCTCTCTCGCTCCAGAGCAAGCGCTGATAGCGCTGTCTCTCTCGCATTCGGCGATGTCGTCAAGAACATCGTAGCTGCTCCAGCTACATTAGACTGGTCCTTAGCAAGGGTCATTTTTGAAAAAAAATAGAAACGCCCCCCAAATAGTTTCCAAATAATTAAAAAAAAATATTCACGAAGTCCCTCCTCCCTATCTCAATATTAACCCGTGCCTAAGTAATTTTATATTTTTTGTTATTTAAGAGCATGCAATGTTTATCGGATTAATTAATTGCAGCTAAAATATCGACAAAATAAAAATTAATCCAATATGCTTTTTTCATCAGAAAGATGCGTCCTTCTTAACCCTAGATTGGTCACCCTATGAGGGAATCCCCGCTGCGCATCGTTTTTTTTTTTACGTGCAAGCTATCGGCAGAAGAATTTTCAAAAAATTAGAGTTTGTCCTTTGAAGCTTTTAGAAATTAACTATATTTTTTTTAAACTAAATAAAACGTACAAAATGGAGGTATACAAATAATTAGTTATAAGGAACGTCGAAATGCGGGGATTCCCTCATCAGGTGACCAGATACGTTAGTGGTTTCTCTCCGGCAATGTTGCCGCACTCGCCGCGCCGATGAGGCATGCCGAGAAAGACAAGCCGATTGGCGAAAAATCAGAGTGATGCTATTGGTTGAGCCTAGCTGCGGCCGCTGTACGATGCGCGAGGCCGAGCCGCCGTCGGCCGACATGGGCGATGGGAGAAAACGTTCGTGCGCGGGAATTCCCTTACAATATGGCAGCTCTGATACAACTGACGATTCTCGTAGTTATAATCATCCCGATAGAAGAGAGGAAGTAATCAGCGCATTGAAAAATAAGAAATAAATTACAAGTTCACATACAAAAATTAAAATAAATAAACCGTTCCCCAGGAAATAATAAAATTAATTTGAAACAAACCATCACGAAAAAAACGTGGATCATGTATGATGATTTTTCTTATGGTTCACAATAGAAAAATATTTTTCACTGTTGTGGACTCTTTTTTTTCTGTGAAATTTACGGAAAATAAATACAACGGTTATTCGGAACATTGTGGACATTTACCGGTGACAAGCCCGAGACCAAATTTGAGGTTATGGTAACAAGCCCGAGACCAAATTTGAGGTTATAATGAGGTATGTATCGAGTTCTATTTACTTTTGGGGTCTTCATCTCACAGGGATTCTATTCTAAAGTAAAAAGGTAAAAACCCCTACAGCCTGAATTTTTTCAACAATCTTGCAAGAATCTTTTTATGAGATATTGAAATATAGCACGGAACGTTAAAGCAAAACTGCTGGAGTGTATCTATGTCCGCCCCTTCGCAACATTGCAATTCTGTTTCAAAAATATTGTGGGAATAATGCAGACTCTGTATACAAAATTTTGCCATAATCCTTTCAAAACATTTCAATGAAATATATCTTGCAATATCGAGGCAGGACTGCACCAATTTAGAATTGATTCAACGATTTTATCGTGACGAATTGAAAATAGGTGTATAAAGTAGACAAATAGAGATGTGCATACAAACAAATCCACACTGTTATAATCAGTACAAATATGATGTTATAATAGTATGATCCATAAGGTTTATTACATTACATTTTTACATTTATAAGTAGAGAATGATTACATAATACATATATATTTTATATTTATAGAATATATGTTTTTCTTTAAATTAACAATAGTTCTTTTTGCACTGATTGACAACTGGATACATCTCATCTATCTTCGCTGATCATTCAGCACTGGAAAAAGACTCGTTATCGATGTCGTTTCGACAATCAGAATCCGAATTTTATGTGATACCATTACGCCATGGTCATAATTTGTAGGAAAAAAGCTAATAATAAATAAAGATAATAAAAAGAATTTCGTTTTACATGTATGTTTTGCATGAAACTTCAAAAAATCCTGTAGTTCTAATATTACTGCAAATTATAAGCAAGGTTTTTGCAAAATATTGCAGGACAGTTTCCAATATAATATCGCTGTAATATTTAAGTGCAATATCGTACACAAAACTTAACCACAATAAATGTGCAACATATCGTTGCAACTGCAATATTGGAACATTTTGGCAGCACTGCCACAATATGATGTGCTGTAGGGGAATTCCGCGATTAATTCAGTAGAGTAGTAGCAAAGGGTAATAAGTCGACTTTTCACATATTTTTCGACTTTCTCATATCATGAAAAATTAAATTTTAGAATTTCATTTAACCAAATTGCATTGTTTTCATTGCATCAATGAATTTCAGATAAAATGGCTGCGAGAAAAAAAAACACATTTTCTCATGGAAGACGAAGAAACCTGGGAGTTTGACGATGATGAAGATACTGATTATTCCGATGCAGAGCCTGAGGAACGTGAATCTGTACTAGATGAGGATTCGCTTGAACGAATATCTTCAAATATTCAACTACATAGTCCCGAACTTTCTTCATCTGATGATGAAATAGAAAAATTATTTTTCAGTAAGGATGAGTCCATCGTTTGGGTATCAAAATTTCCTCGAGCCGGTAAGAGACAAGCCACGAATATTGTCACCGTTGAACCAGGTGTCAAGGGACTTGCCAAAGAAGCTACGACGCCCATGAAGTGTTGGGAATTATTTTTTTCACCAGAAGTAATGAAAAAAATTGTGGATCACACGAACGAAAAGTTGACAATTATCAGGGCCAACTACCAGCGCGAAGCTGATTGTCTGCCTACAGATCAGTGTGAAATGAGTGCATTCTTTGGTTTATTATATATCTCGGGCCTAAGAAACCTCTCTCATGTAGATATACATGATCTATGGAGCAATAATGGCTTATCACCAGATTATTTCAGAGCTACAATGAGGGAAAATCGATTCAAACTTTTACTTCGTGCCTTAAGATTCGATGAGGGCGAAACACGATTGGAAAGGAGAAAGACTGACAAAATGGCTCCAATAAGAGAGGTGTGGGATGATTTTAACGAAAAATGCTTGAGGTTCTACTCCCCGGGTCCTAATGTTACAATCGACGAAATGATTGCTGCATTCCGAGGCCGGTGTAGTTTCAAGCAATACATTCCATCCAAACCCGATAAATATGGCTTGAAGATATTCGCGATGGTAGATTCTGAGTCGTTTTATACGTGTTCGATGGAGCTTTATGTGGGAAAACAGTCCGGAGTTGAGAGAGCAGTGAGCAATAAGCCATATGACGTAGTAAAAAGAGTGTGTGGCTCAGCGTTGGACTCAGGAAGAAATATCACAATGGACAATTGGTTTTCATCGATTCCACTCGCCATCGATCTCTTGGAGAATCATAGGACTACAGTGGTAGCGACTCTGCGGAAAAATAAGAGAGAAATTCCTCCTCAATTTTTGGTGGTGAAAAATCGAGAGCCTAGCTCCTCGTTATTTGGTTACTATCGTAGAATAACGATGGTGTCATATATTTCAGACAACCAAAAGAAAAAATGCACTGTTTTGCTCTCCTCTATGCATCAATCCAGTATTGACCCTGAAACCGGAAACAAGAAGAAACCGACTATTGTTACTTATTACAATAAGACAAAAGGCGCGGTCGACACCGTCGATCAAATGAGAGCAAAATTTAATGTGGCTAGAGCCAGTCGTAGGTGGCCTCTCACTCTATTTTTTGCAATCATGAATATTGCAATGATCAATGCTGTAGTCATCTACAATTGTAACTCTCCGACGAAAATCAAACGTAAGAATTTCATTGAGCATATTTCTCTAAAATTAACGAAGCCTCTACTTTCAAAGCGCGCTTCAAAAACCCATATGCCCATTGACCTACGTGTGCTAACACGAAGATGTATGGGATTGCCTCTGGAGGTACCATCGAAGGAGTCAACGTGCCATGGTATTTGTGCTTATTGTCCTCGTCGTAAGAACAGGAAAACGAAGTCTCAGTGTGTTTCATGCTCACGATTCATTTGTATCGAACACACAGTTAAAATATGCACTGCCTGTTATAGAAATGTAATTGTTCTCGAAGAAAATCACGAAGATTAATATTACATGTTCTCTTTTGAAGATATTATTGCTTATTAAGACTGATAAAAAGACTGATGAAAATTGCGTGATTGTTAGTAGTTTGAAAGTTTATACTAATAGATATAAAGATGAATGTGTCGACGTACGTACCTATGCGTATTAATAAATGAAGAAAAAAAATTCCTGATAAATAGATTTAAGTGTTTGTAGTTGGAAAGTTTATATTAATAAATATAAAGATGAATGTACTAACGTACGGAACTATGTGTATCAACAAATAAAGAAAAAATGTTCGTGATAAAAAGATTTACGTGATTGTTCGTAGTTTGAAAGTTTATATTAATAAATATAAAGATAAATGTTTCGACGTACGTACCTATGCGTATCAATAAATAAATAAAAAATTCCTGATAAATAGATTTAAGTCATTGTTTGTAGTTGGAAAGGTTATATTAAGTATTAAGATAAATGTACTGACGTACGGAACTATGTGTACCAACAAATGAAGAAAAAGTGTTCGTGATAAAAAGATTTATGTGGTTGTTCGTAGTTTGAAAGTTTATATTGATAAATATAAAGATGAATGTACCGACGTGTATCAACAAATACAAAAAAAAAAAAGTTAGTTATAAAAAGATTCATGTAATTGGTCTTAGTTTGTAAAAGTTAATGCAAATGAATAAAGAGAAAAATGATCAATAGAAAACCGAAGTACGTACCTATATATATCAACAAATACAGAAAAATATCTCTGAAAATATTTCTTCTAAGATATTCCTGCAATATTTATATTGATGCAATTGTCAATTTTAAAAAAATGAAAAATGGTGAATCAGTGTGGAGAAAAATATTTGGTTCTAATTCAAATGCTCCTCCACGCGCGCGCTTTAGGAGTAAAAGCTCTGCCCCACGCACGCGCTATAGGAGTCGAGCGATATGGCAACGCTGCCGCCTGGAAAGCATTGCGGCTTTTCCCTCATCAGGTGACCAAAGTCGTTAGGTCGCATATGGTGACCAACCTAGGGTTAAAAAAAACATTTCCACCACCAAAAACAAAATGGCTGAACTAATATGGTAGCCTGAAAATTAAAAATCATTATAATGACGCTAAGAGTTGGTTTTTCACTTTGCTGGGGTCATCGGATGGGAATTTGGGACTCAAAATAGGACAGACACTTAAGTGTAACTCATACGACGACGTAACATACCAAAAAAAAAATCTTTACTCCAACAATTTTTATCTGTGGTTTTTTGTGTTTTAATACTTTTATTTAATATTCAAAAGTATCATCATGAATTTCTGGTCTAGAATCGGCGTAAACGCACTGAATCTTGTTGTGGACGAATACTTTTTTCTTTTTTAATTTATTTTGCGCGTCTCACGGTGACCTGTGCCACAGTCTTCTCAAATACCATATTGTCCATATTGGGCAATATGATATTGTCTAAATATAATATTGGCCGTATAATCAACGCCAAAATCAACAAAACAAAGAAGAAGAAAAAGACGAGTGTAATATTCATTGGTGTCTTTGTTACCGACTGAGAAAACGTCCCTCCGCCCTGTTTTCGTCCAGCCGCGCGGCTGCCTTTACGCGACCGCGCCTGAAAGTCCCTAGACAGTGTCCATCTGTCTTTCTGCACCAGCCACGCTGGGGGACACTAGCGACACCTACCGGCGTATCCGCACAGCCCATATACAGAACTGAACTAGATGTCACTGTGAACATTTACTCTCGAAATACTATTTGAAAATTTCTGTGGAAAGAGTTAAACGTTCTTGAGTGTGGGCTTTTCAAATGTGAACATTTTTTTGCGTATCACTCCAATATTTTTCTGCTCGTGTACAGACAAACTCCAAAAAACTTTTGGGTGCATCGAAAGGAGCTCATCATGAGTTCCATACCGCATTCACGCGAAAAGATTTTCTTGATTGGCGATATTGAGCCCCAAATTTCGGGGAAAAAGCTGCCATCAAATTCTCCAGTTTTGAAATTTCTTTTTTTCCATCTCCGACATCTCAATTCAACACTAGCCGTTAGCAAAGTGCTAGTGATCAACGAAGTAAAACTTTTATGGTGTAAGGCCGGGATCCCGACCCAAAATCCGTCACGGTGTTACAATAAGCTGATCAAACTATATGAAAAATGGCGCAGCATCCATAGGAATGCTGGCAAGCCTTCAAATGTTGAGAAAGAAGAAAATTTTACTTCGAAATTGAATGATCTGTTTGACATTGCTCATGGAAATGTGGATCAATTAATTGATGGAAAAAGGAGGCATATTTTGTCGCGTCAACGCACAACTGGACGAAAAGGATACATAAGCGATTTCCAGACGGTGTCCGAAACTGAAAAAAATTCTCGAACTCAAAGGGAAGAAGATGAAAACGCAAGAAAAAGAAAAGCAGAGATGGAAGAACATCGCTTGGGTAAGATTTTAAAAAATTAGCAAATTTTTTTAAAATTGAAATTCTCGTCTAATTTATAGCAATTAACTGATGGTTTTTCTCGAATCGAAAATATAAAAGTAAACAAAAAAACGTTGGAATATGCATCTGCGCATGATCGTTGTTCGACGGAAAAAAATTCATTTATATCTGATAAGCTTTATCTGCTAAGAATAAAATTCATATTGACATATAATAAAATAGATTCTTCATTTGATTGTGTGACATACATTACATTTTTCACCAAAAAATTAGAAATTTCATTTAATCTAATCGTTTTTATCTAAAGAATTTTTCTTTCTGTTTGTTTTAGATGAAATAGCGCAATTAGAATCCGGTACTTCAAATTTGACCTTGAGTCAGGAAACCATGTCTTCCTATTCACTCTCTACCGAACCTCAAGCAGGACCATCCGGAGTGAAAAAATCGCGAGGATCGATTCCTGTGGTGAATGAAAAATTAGTAGCTGTTCTGGACCGATCTAAAGTGACAGACAGAAATGCCGTTCATTTAATCACTGCGACCGCTCAAGCCCTGGGTTTTGATGTCGATCCGTTAAATATCAATCGAACATCAATTCGTAGTGCAAGGATGATGTATCGAGAAAGACTTGCTCAGAGAATCAAAGAAGTTTTCGCGAATACTGAGTTAAATTCAGTGACGGTCCATTTTGATACGAAGCTTCTTCCAAACTTGCCAAAACGTGAAACACTGGAACGATTGCCAATTGTAATTAGTGATGGGGGTACAGAACAGCTCTTGGCCATACCAGAGCTCGAAGATGGAAAGGGTTCAACTCAAGCAACGGCTATCTATGAGGTACTTGCGGATTGGGGTATTTGCGATAAGATCAAAGCTGTATGCTGTGATACAACCAGCTGCAATTTGGGATCTCATAACGGTGCTACTGTTATATTGGAGCAGATGTTGGAGAGAAAGCTTCTCTACTTTCCGTGTCGGCATCACATATTTGAATTAGTCTTGAGAAGTACGTTTGAAGAAAAGATCCCAGCAGTTTGTGGGCCCAACGTACCCTTGTTCAAGAGGTTTCAGGCAAATTGGAAAATGATTGATCAAACGAAATACGAAAATTCTGAAGGACTACTGGATGGAGAGAGAGATGAAATTGATTTTTTTGTAAAAACTCAGTTCGAAAACCAGCATGTGCGAGGTGATCATAAAGAATTACTGATATTGACGCAAATCATAGCATTCATAAGCATTCATTGGGAAACGTCCAGCTGCTGAAGCCAACTTTCGGTACCCAGGAGCTGTTCATCATGCTCGCTGGATGGCGAAATCCATCTATTCGTTAAAAATATATTTGTTCCGGAAACAATTCCGGTTAACGGTACCGTTCAGGAGGAGAAAGCTCTTTCGTCCGTATGCCTGTTCATTGTTCGCATCCACATCAAAGCTTGGTTCTTAGCTGTACATGCTCCACAAGCCCCCAACCACGATTTACAATTCCTCAAGAAACTCGCTGCTTATCAATCGATCGATAAAAAAATATCCCAGGCAACGTTGAAAAAAATATCAAATCATCTGTGGTACCTCAACCCAGAGACAGCTGCAATGGCATTTTTCGACGAAGAGTTATCAGCCGATATCAAAAGGAAAATGGTTCTAAAACTGGACGGGACTGACGATAACAACGAAGAAATTTGCAACAGAATCGTTGTAAGGAAAAGCCATGGTATTGAGAAGTTGCTGGATAAAGAAATGGACTATTTCGTGAATTCGAAATCGAAGCTATTTTTCGGTCGATATCAAATACGTACGGATTTTTTGGATATTGATCCATTGCTGTGGAAACAAAATGAAAACTTTCGAAAGGGCCTGTCAATTGTAAAAGGCTTAAAAATAGTGAATGATTGTGCGGAGAGAGCTGTTAATTTGGTCCAAAATTATAACAGCGTATTGACGACGGACGAAGAACAAAAACAATACATTTTGAGAGTTACTGCCTCGTACCGAAAGCAATTCCCGGATGCAAAAAAAGAAACAAGCATCAGAGAATTCGTAACGTAAATAGATCTGAATATCTGAACTGATCGGTCTTCGCATTTTTCCTGATTTTTCCCTGATTCTTCCCTAATTTTCATAAATCAAAATCTTACACAAGAACTAAACACAAAAAACCATAGATGAAAATTGTTGGAGTGAAGATTTTTTTTTCGGTATGTTACGTCGTCGTATGAGTTGTACTTAAGTGTCTATCATATTTTGAATCCCAAATTCCCATCCGATGACCCCAGCAAAGTGAAAAACCAATTCGTAGCGTAATTTTAATGATTTTCAATTTTCAGGCCACCATATTAGTTCAGCCATTTTGTTTTTGAAGGTGGAAATTTTTTTTTTTAAAAGGACGCATCTTTCTGATGAAAAAAGCATATTGCGTTAATTTTTATTTTGTTAATATTTTAGCTGCAATAAATTAATCCGATAAACATTGCATGCTCTTAAATAACAAAAAATATAAAATTACTTAGGCACGGGTTAATATTGAGATAGGGAGGAGGGACTTCGCGAATATTTTTTTTTAATTATTTGGAAACTAATTGGGGGGCGTTTCTATTTTTTTTCAAAAATGACCCTTGCTAAGGACCAGTCTAAGCTACATCTATATTGCACTATCGCCGAAGGCCGAAGGTTCCCGAACGACCGTCGGGTCCCGCTTCGGGCATTCACACGTAGTCATGCACAGAACGGTTTATCTTGCCCCCGAGTTTTACAACCCCCCTCCTTATTGATGGTGGTTTTTTTGGAGAAAAACTCCCGAACCTCCGAAACAAGAAAAACATTTTTTTTTAACCCCCTGCCGTGCCATTTAGCTCGACGAAAATCGGGCCCAAGTGTTACGCGTCAACGCGTGGTAAACAAATCAGACTGATGCGCGATGTTTATGTTTGATCCGACTATCTGTGAACGACCTCGGCTCGTGATATTTACGTTTGGCCCGACGATCTATTTACGAGCCTGGCTCGTTATATTCATGTTTGGCCCAAAATTTTCATCACACGAGTCAGACTCGTTAAAGCACGGCAAGGGGTTAATTTCGAAAATACGTAAAAAAATATATTTTTGATAACATTTTCTGACCTCCCCTACCTCATTCTTCATGTAGAGAACCAAACAAACATTTTCGAAAAAGAAAAATTTTAAAAAACTGTAGAATTCGGAAAAGCCATGAAAGTAAATAATTACCACAAAAAATGTATTTTCGATCTCACTGTTTTTTGATTTAATAAAACCTAGAAATAGTCGAATACGAAAATTCGTTGGACAAACGAAAAATGTTTCAGGTCCGTGTTACTTCAACCGTTGGGTCACGAGATATTTACTTTCAAAGATAAAATAAAAAGATCCTGAAAGATCTTGAATGTGTCTTACAATTTTCTATACCCGACTATTTCTAGATTTTATTCAATAAAAAACGACAGTTGCACCGGGAAAAAAATCCACCATCAATCAAGATTTGAACCCGGGTCTCCTGCGTGGCGATCAGACACCATCATGATGTTGCCATCTCGAACCTTGAAATCAAATTCTTTTTTATTCAACAGACCAATCCGGTGATTATACACTCATCAAAAAAATTAAAGGACCACTTCAGAATAGTCGAAATTTGTCGAGATTTTAGGCATCTGTATCTCCGCGAACAATAGTCGGATTCAGATAATTCACAGCTTGTTTATTAGCTTAAATCTTTGACTTCTAGAATCAAAGGTTGAACATTTTTTATCATGCCCTGCTGCTCTGTACCAAGGGCAGAAACGAACAAAAAACGGTTGTCTCAATTTTTATGAAATTCGGGAAGGTGCGCGGCGTTCGACACATTTTTTACAGAAAATGTATTCAAAACATTTGATAGCCTGTCTATTTCTGTGCAAAATGCTTCTTTATTTATTGCTGTGCGATTTTTTTTGGACTGCGTTATTCACTCCCAAAGCAAAAAACACATTTTTTTTCGAGCGCCCGTATCTCCTGAAATAATGATCGTACAACAATTGCTCACATATCATTAGAAAGATAAACGTATCTTCTTAAAAATGCTTATACGAAATTTTGCAAAAAAAAATTTTTTATTCGCAGTATTTACACTTCAAAAACATACACTTGAAAAATGGCTCTCTCTCTTCGCTTCGTTATGTAGCCGCCATTGTGTAAAAAATCTCAAAATCTCAAATGTGGACCTAGCATTTCTTAGTTAATACTGTCATTAACAATCGTGCCAATTTCCGAGTTGATACGAATTTTTTTTCTGCGTGTTCGCAGCTGTCAAATGTTTGACCCAATTGAGGGATAATTTTTTCGTCATTTTTATTGATAAAAAAGATCCGAAATTTTTTAAATTACTGAATCTCTGCAAAAAAATTATGCATCTTTTATGAATCAGACCATTTTTTAGATTCTTAAGGCAGGATTCTACTTTGAAACCATGAAAAAAAAAACGCTATTTTCGTGAATTTTTTCTGAGAATACTATTAAAGATATCGATATGGGGTTTAAAATGTTCGATAAATACACTCTTTAAGTACATAAAAAAATTTTTTTAAATGTATTTTTTTCATTTTTTGTACATGTAAAATATGTTTAAAGCCAACGCCTCGAAAAGAAGGTCCCGTTGCCGTGGTCGTGAAATCTTCCCAACGGATGGTCTGAAACAAAAAAAGCAAATAGTTTCATGTTCAGTATGTCTTCAGAAACCGATCTAACTAGAATTTTTTATTTACGTGCAAAATTAACAAAATGGCGGCAAAAATACAAAAAAAAATGCGCTTTTTTTGGGTCTTTTTTTGCAATAAAAAAATAGTTTCATTTAAAATTTTAAGTTGATTGTAGTTAGGTCGGTTGGTACAAGCATATAGAATATGTGTTCCAAATTTCATAAGGATCGGTTCAGTACTTTTTGAGTTATTACGACCACGGTACTTGAAAATGTCGTTTCGAGAAAAACGCGTTTAAAGTTTTGGTAAGTGACAAATCGTAGAAAAAATTATCTTACCCTCAATCAGCGATGCCTGGGCCATATAATATGCCTTCGACGCACATTCTTGAACATATTTACTTTCGAAAAATGTAAAAAAAAAAAAAAAATTTTTTTCAAAGTTTTAAAGTAGAATCCTGAGTTAATTTTCATGAATAAAAAAAAATTCCGAAATCTCTTTCGGTTCTTGCTGCTACATCTTCAACGGTTAAAGACCTAAAAAAGTCATTTCTTAATTTTAAGTAAAATTTGGAAACATCTGTAGGGCACACATTTTTTTTTCTTTAATGGTTTTTAAAAAAGTTCTTTACGATTTTCCCTGACTGGATTTTAACCATCAAATAAGGAAGATTGCATTTGCGTGTGATCGCGACTTCCGTATCATGATTACCTTACTGAGAAACAATTACCAATATTTACCAATATTTAGCCGTTTTTTTTACATGTTTTTGAAGTGTAAATACTGCGAAGAAAGAAATTTTTTTTGCGAAATCTCGTGTGAGCATTTTTAAGAAGATAATTTTATCCTCCCAATGATATCGAAGCAATTGTTGTACGATCATTATTTAAGGAGATACAGGCGCTTGAAAAAAAATGTATTTTTTGCTTTGGGAGTGAATAACTCTGTCAAAAAAAATCGCACAGCAATAAATAAAAAAGCATTTTGCATGGAAATAGACAGGCTATCAAATGTTTTGAATACATTTTCTGTAAAAAATTTGTCGAAGGCCACGCACCTCCTCGAATTTTCATAAAAATTCAGACAACCGTTTTTTGTTCGTTTCTGCCCTTGGCACAGAGCAGCAGGGCATGATAAAAATCGTTAAACCTTCGATTCGAAAAGTCAAAGATTCAAGCTAATAAAAAAGCTGTGAATTATCTGAATCCGACTATTTTTCGCGGAGATACAGATGCCTGAAATTTCGACAAATTTCGACTGTTCTCTGTTCTCTGTTCTCTGTTCTATTCTGTTCTGTTCTGTGGTCCTTTAATTTTTTGATGAGTGTATTATAAAAAAAGTCAACGCCAAATCAAAGTCAAGTTTTGGCTGAAATTATTAAAAACTTATGGTCATGTGTTCTGCTCTAACAAGGAAACCGCGCGATGTGTCCCCCTCCGATCTTGATAAAACTTTGCAAGATTGTAGAGCAGGTCAAAATATTCGACACGTATTTTTTTTTATCTTCTGAGTCCCATATTTAGGGGGTGAAAACTGCCCTTGAAAATCAAGGGATTTTTCGTTTTTTGATTATAACTCGTGAACGAGGGGACATAGGAAAAAAGTTTCAATGAGGAGATTATTGCATTTAATACGCACTAGACATTGGGGATAAGAACGATCAATTAATTGAAAGAATTGACCATTATTTATTCAAAGAATGGGTTCTTTTTTTACATAATTCCGAGGGTTTTAGTTCGGACGAAATGTGACTTCGTCAATGTATACATGATGAAAAAATAAAGTTTACGTGTTTTTGGGTTTTCTAATATCTTGCATATATGGGGGTGTGAACCACCCTTGAAGTTTTTGACGATATTGTATCATAATTGGTAATTCCATTCGTAATATTTACATCATTTCATGTCCGTAGCAAGTGTTCCATAATAATGAAACACTTAGAACTGCAATTTAGTAGACCGACTCGCTCAGAGACTGAAAACCACCCCTGAAAATCGTAGGATTTTTCGTTATTCGCTTATATCTCGTAAGCGGGATGAGACAGAAAAAAAGTTGCAATGGCAAAGTTACTGCATTTTACGCGCACTATACATTGGTGATAAAAACAAACAATAAATTTAAACAATTGAATATTATTTATTTAAAAAATGGAGTTTTTTAACATGTCTACGAGGGTTTTAGTTCGATCGGAATGTGACTTTGTCAATGTATGAATGATGGAAAAATAAAGCTCACGTATTTTTGGTTTCATTCATAATTTGCCCTTAAGGGTGTGTAAACCACTCTCGAACCTTTCGATAATAGTGTACCTTAATTGGCAATTTCATTCGTAATACAAAACCTACCAAAACTGTATTTATCTCGTTGCGGAATTGGAAACGTATTCTGAGCTAGCGACAGCCCGCATCAAATGTACATTCGGATTATGCGTTTCCATAAAAATGTTAGACGCGATAATGTACAGTACTGGCGGAAACTATGAAGCTACTAAAGAAGCGCGTTCGCAAAAATCACGTCTGCCTCTGAACGTCGAAAACTTCGCGACAAAGAAAGCTAGAAACTTTTTGTAAGCACCGTTCTAAAGCTTATAAATATCTGAATCTATTGATATTCAAAAAATAATATTTCTATCATTCAGCACTGATGATGAAAATTTTATTTCAAAAATATCAATGGATTCAAATTCAACCTCGCGAAGTTGTTGACGTTCATAGGCAGAAGTGATTATCACGAGCAATAAAATATAATCCGTAGAATAATCCGTTCGTGTTCTTTTCCGAAGCATTTTTGTGATTTTTTCATTTACCTTTACGGATGCGTCATTTTGTTCACAATCAGTGTGATATATCGACAGAATTAAAAAATACGTCTGAACTAAATCTCGAGAAAACGTGGTTCTGGCCTTTCTGTAACCCTAATAAAACATCTTTCGCCGGATCGTTAATTTTACTGGATACAGTTTTGTGAGGTTTTGTATTACGAATGAAATCGCCAATTATGGTACAATATTATTGAAAAGTTTGACAGCGGTTCACACGCCCTTAAGGGCGAGATATGAATAAAACCAAAAATATGTAAGCTTTATTTTTCTATCATTCATACATTGACGAAGTCACATTCCGATCGAACTAAAACCCTCGTAGACATGTTCAAAAAATCCATTTTTTAAAGAAAATAATATTCAATAGGTTAAATTTATTGTTCGTTTTTATCACCAATGTATATAGTGCGTGTAAAATGCAGTAACTTTGCCATTGCAACTTTTTTTCTATCTCATCCTGTTTACGAGATATAAGCGAAAAACGAAAAATCCTACGATTTTCAGGGGTGGTTTTCAGTCTCTGACCGGGTCGGTCTGCTAAATTGCAGTTCTAAATGTTCAATTATAATGGAACAGTTGTTACGGACATGAAAGGTTCCGGGGGAGAGCGTCGTGAAACTTGCGGACGAGACAGAATCGAAAAATTCTGTTTTGCTGGGGTCGAGCGCAAGCACATCGGAAACGTTCGGTAACTCTCGGCGTATTCCGAGCGTTCTATTAGACCGTTCTGTGCATGACTACGTGTGGATGCCCGAGGCGAGACCCGACGAGCGTTGGGGATCCGTCGGCCTTAGGCGATAGTGCAATATAGATATAGCCGGACGAGCTACGATGTCCTTGACGACATCAGCGAATGCGAGAGAGACAGCGCTATCAGCGCTTGCTCTGGAGCGAGAGAGAACGTGTGTGAATGTGTACGAGAGTGAACGTGCGTCCATGTATATGCTCACTGTTGTGCCCCGCAATTTTCAAGTATATTTTTGTCATTATAGATTTATATAAAAATAAATTCACGAAACAATAATATGTTTCTCACGATATAATTGTTTCTCACGATCGAACATCGCTGACTCCAAGTCAGGCGACACGATACTTCCTTTGCAGACAGATAAATATTAAAATTATAAAGAATAAAATAAAACTAAACCGCTTACGCGAAGTAACGGAAATACGGATTTCCGTTACAACAACTGAATCCCTTTTCGAAAGACCGTGCCCTGACAGTGCTGACAAAGAATCATGCGACTGGCTGGGAACGGTCAGACCATAAAACTGCAACATCAGCTTTTCGACGACGAGCCTCGAGGAACGGAAAGCTCGCCATCGAAGAGTCAATCTTGAACGAAAGATCAAGTCGAACGGTCCTCTGATCATCAGACTCCCGTGCCGCGATAGAATTTCCTCATCGATACTTTGTAAAAGCGCGAGTAGAAATATATAATAGAAACCCGCGGCGCGGTAAACGTGATACGTCGCACCGCGATAATAAAGTGTTAATCCGAGTCATTGAGAATAACATCTGCTGTGTAAAAACCCTAAAACCATAATAAATTCAAAGCGTGTCTGTATTTTATGAGTTAATACTTATTTGTGGCAAGAGATCCCGACATATCCCTCCTGACCCGTAATCTGAAGATTCGAAGAGACACGGGCCATCCGGGGACACAACATATCACATATGCCGCGTTGTGTCGCGATATATATATTTAAACTAGCGAATATTATGAAAAATTATTTGATTCTATCTTACATCTTACATTTATTTCAGCTTACATCTTACATTTATTCCATCTTGCATCTGACATTTATTTCATCCTACATTTGACATTTATTCGATCTTACATCTTAAAAATATCAGAAATGTCAATCTGACCTGGTCATATATATATAACATCGAAATCTCGTCCACCACGTGCACGGGCCGGAGCCTCCGGGCTCAGCTGTTCAGAACCAGAAGCCAGCCATTTTTTTTCACGTCCACATTCGCGAGGACTGTAATACCGACAATTTACATCCACAAGTCGGTAGGCCGGAATCTGCAGCATCGATTGTTTCACATCTACCTTTTTTAGTTCGCGGCTCGCCGCTACGGGTAGTGGCACTGCAAAAACATCCACCACCAAAACAGGCTCCCCCCTACAGCACAAATTATTGCATCAGCATTGCAGCGATGTTTTTAGATTGCAGTTGCAGTAAAATATTCCATCAACGCTGCATCGACATTTCTAATTTCAAATATTGTAATGTTGCACTGCAACATTGCAACAGCGTTGTAGCGACATTTTTTTCAATGTATGGTTTCTATTTCAAAAAAACACGTTGTGCACCATAGTGCCACAATTTTAGAATTTTCAACATTTTTTTTTCTTTTCGGATGTCCCCCTCCAAATCCTATAAGCTTCACTCGAATTACATTTCAATTGGATCTTTATTTTTCATAATAACCGAAAGTATAAATAAAAATGGAACACCCTGTATAACGTGCGCTGATTACGATCAATCCAGGTAAAATGATATCACATAGACTTAGAATTCAAAATATTTAATTTTATTGCTTCTCATACCAATTAATGTCGTAGTAGTATGTCGAAAAATGTCGCTTTTGTTGAGCGTTTCAATTTGCACATTTTTTTTACCTGAGATATAGGCCATGGGGGTTTGTGGGCCATGTTGCCCCGTCTGCGCGGCAGAACACGAATAGGATATGAATGAAAAAACTGTCGAGATTAATGTTCATTTAATGTCAAACAACGAGATCCTTACTTCTATTTCATTGTGTATGCTTTCATTATTAGCTTAGTTGAAAATATCACTAGGGTTTCATTATGTCCTGTCGATTGATTGTCAAATTTTTTGGAAAAACATAATTCAGAGGTGTAATCCGTAATTTCGTTATGCGGATGCTACATTCGTATTCACCCCCGCGACGGAAAGAGAGGTTGGGTCGTCGGATAACATCTTTTTTGTCCATCACTCCTCTCCTGGCAACTCTCCTCCGCTCTCCCCTTCTCTGCCTGTTCATGCCCGTTCAACGATCGTCCGCAATACGTTTGGCGTGTGAAGTGGTTAGAAAAAAATGGAATTAACGTGTTGTATCTCTGAAACGGAATGCCAACGGAGAAGAAGTTTGCCATCGTCGAATCCGACGATAGTTTACAAATTGTTCTGACACTGTGGCTCGATGAAGATGCGGGGAAAAGCTGGTGGCCGAAGTTCCTAGCCTCAAAATGGTCAATTGATAGAGCCATCCATCGTCAACTGCAACCCACAAATGAGCCCGGTCATTGGATAAAGCTGAATGTAAAACGGATCTTTGGAAAGACAGGTAAGTTTGAGGCAGCCCTATCCGACTCCGCCGAAAATCGTGTTAGGGACAGAAACTGTCGCTACTGCGGCGCTTGAAACATTTGGTGCCACAGTGCCCACCAGTCCTACCTCACCTCGCATGCCCCTCGCCTATCGGACACCAAACCTTCCTCACTCCGCGTGCCCCTCGGCCACAGCCAGCGGGGTGAGCGGGGGTTACGTATTTGACGCCATCTACCAGTCAAGATTTTTGAGGTGGGTTTTGGAAGGCTTGAAAGCTGAACGCGATTTCGGCGGAGTCGGATAGGGCTGGTTTGAGGCAATCTCAATAAAATAAATAAAGAATAAATACTCTATGGTATAATAAAAAAATGTTTCATTAGTCCACGATGAAAAAGTTGTGGACGGACCTGCTTGCCGAACTCTTCAGCTGGGACGGACGAAAGAAAAAAAAGCCTTCAAGTTATCGCGGACGGCCAAACTAATAATAAGTTAGTAATTTCGTTTCATAAGATAATCGTTTGCTACACTTTCTCCGTGATCGTATAACATTTTTTATTTTACATCATTTCAGAAGCCGCACATATCATGTGTGCACCCCACTGCACAGACGGAAGTATAAAAAACGTTACATTGAAATGGTTTGCGCAACCCAAAACACGCCGCATCCGTCAACAAAACCGAGAATTACAACGTAATGATAACGATAACGTCGATAACTACTCAGATGCTACCGACGATGCCGCTGAATAAAACTTTGTTACGCGTTTATGATGAAAAATAAATATATACATATATTTTTAATCAATTGCTCGTGTTAAATCCTTTGACATATCATAATTTCAAAGGATGGCTACAGTCTGCCTCGGAACAGTCTTCGTCGGAATAGTCTGCCTCGGCATCGTTAGGCAGACTTGAAACACGTCAGACTAGTCTGCCCAACAATACCGATGCAGACTGGTCCGGGGAAGACTGTTCCGAGGCAGACTATAATCATCCCTATTTTTAATATGATCAACTTTTGGAAGCTTGTACGACGTCCCTGGAATATTGGATCAATGCCGTGCAGCATTGCATCAACGTAGCAAGTAACTGGCGATAACTTGCTACAACTTTAACACAATGCTGCTGGTATATCGCCATAACGCTGCAAGTAATATTTCTGCAGCGTTGTGCAACATTGCTGTAATGTTCTGAAGCGCGGACATAGAGACATTTTAGTAATGTTCTGGGAATATTTCGAGCAACATTGCAATCTTGCCATGCGATGTAGCTACAACGTTCCTGGAATCTTTCGTGCTGTAGGGGTGTAAACGTTTATCCGTAGATTTACTCGTTCACTCGGGAACGAAATTCCATGGGTTTCCGTACCCTTAATATATTTAAGAATTCTTTTTATAGCATTCCAATGTACTTTTCTCGGAAACTCGGCGTACTGACTTACTGCGTTCACTGAATAGGCTATGTCCGGCCTCGTTACAGTTGCAAGGAATAGGAAACTACCCACAGCCTCCTTGTAAGGAACGTTGAGAACTTCCTCTCCGAAACTCGGGTCTTGCAGACTCAGATCGGTGTGTTGATCTGCCGGGATAGCAACGGAATTGGCATGCCCCATGCGGAAACGATCGAGCACCTTTCGGATATAAGATGCCTGGCTGACGAAAATAGATCCGTCTCTGTATTGCTGGATTTCCATGCCCAAGAAAAATCCCAAGGGAGAGACTGTGATGTCCAGTGCCGATGCCAAGTGCTGTAAAAGATTGTTAATTTTCTTTTCGCTCGTTGAAGCGATTAAGCCGTCGTCAATATAAATTGTCAAAAACAAGGTTTCGCCATCATGGTGAGATATGAAGGCGCATGGGTCTTCCGAAGTAGCGATTAGTCTGAATTTCTTCAAACAATCTACGATTTGTGATTCCAGCATCTTGTGGCTTGCTTTAGGCCATAAAGGGCTTTCCACAGTCTACACACTCGTCCGGTGCCGTCATCGTGTCCGCTTGGTTGCTCCATGTATATCTCTTCCGTGAGATCACCATTTAGGAACGCCGTTTTTACGTCGAATTGTACCAATCGCATTTTTGACACTGCAGCGACAGCGAGGACAGCTCGGATTGAGCCAAATTTTACTACGGGGCTGAAAGTCTCGTCGTAGTCGATCCCAGGTCTCTGCGAGAAACCTTTTACCACCAGCCTCGCTTTGTATCTCGCTTGACGAGACCCAACAGCCTGTTTGTACCGAAATACCCAACGATTCGGCAGTATTTTTGCATGAGGAGGAGCCTGCACCAGCTTTCAGGTGCCGTTTCCATGGAGGGATGCCATTTCGTCATCCATTGCCTTCCTCCAGGCGGCGTGTTCGAGACTTTTGATTGCTTCATCGTACGTTTTTGGTTCTGCATGCTCCGCAACGAAGAGATCCTCGATGTTCATCTCGAAGTCACCCATGCGAATCGGTCGTCGCAATGCATCACGATTACGTAAATGTCGAGTATTTTTTTGAGGCGGTTGGACCAAATTCTCGCTATCGGCTGCTTCGAATTGATGGTCCTCTTGTGCTGGTACTTCTTCAGGCTGTGCTTCGATGAACTCCTCTTCGTCGTCGTCTTCTTCAGAATCCTCTTCCCTTGCGTCGTGTAAATCTTCCTCGTCGCTCGCACAATCCGGTGTGCGAATGGTTGCGTATTCTTCGTCCTTTTGGTTCTCGTCCTTGCGAGTCCCTTCGGGTAAGAATTTCACATCGCGATGAACTTCTACCTTTCCCACCGAGGGAAACCAAATGCGATATCCTTTCGTATTATCGTCGTATCTAACGAAAAAACCTTTTTTCGCTTTTGCGCTCCATTTTTTGCGCTTCTGCTTCGGGATATGCGTCCACACTTGAGTGCCAAAGATTTTGTAGTCGATCCGTTCAGCTGGTTCCCGAACCATAGCTCATGAGGCGTTTTCCCCTTAATGCTGCTCGTACCTGTCCGATTTATCACATAAGTAGCTGTGTGAACGCGGCTTCAGCTCACAGCTCGAGCTCCAACGTTTTTGCATGAAGCATACTTCGAGCCGCTTCAACGATTGTTCGGTTCTCCCGTTCGATGGTTCCATTTTGCTCCGGAGTGTAAGCGACGCTGGTCTCGTGTTTTATGCCGTATTTCTTCATGATGTTTCGCATCCCATCGTTCGCAAATCCCGTACCATTATCCGTTCGAAGCGTTTTAATTTTTCTGCCGAATTGCGTGTCGAGACTTTTTAGCAGACCTTTGAACGTGGTTACCACTTCTGATTTCTGTTTCAAGAAGAACACGAATTTGTAGTGCGAAAAATCGTCTTTGAACAGCAAGAAATACCTTGACTTTCCCATGGACAAATTTTCCATGGGTCCGCAGAGGTCAGCGTGCAGCAGTTCACATGGTTCTTTTGATTGTGATTGACTGGCTCGGAAGGGTTTTCTGCTCATTTTTCCTTGAGCGCAGCCGTCACAGCTCCAATCCTTTTTTGCTTTCGCCTCGATGTTCCATTTTTTCAATACGTTGCGGACGTGAAGGATGTTTTGATGCGCCACACGCTCATGCCAGGTTTCTAACGACCCGCTCTCAGCGACTTGGGCTTGGTTTTGCACCGGATGGTGCTTCGACTCTTTGCTGCAGACTCTGAACCGCATTCTGTACAAGTCCTCGTAGCGGTCTCCCACTGCAACTGTGATGGTTCCTTTTTTTTAATCTGCATTTCTTGTGATCGGATTCAATTTTCAGGCCTTTGTCAAGTGCTGCGGACATAGACATGAGGTTATATTTCAGCAAGGGCACGTGAAGTACAGAAGACAAATGATGCTGCTCCCATTCGATGCCGTTGAACGATAAGATGTTGATGTCACCTACGCCTTCTGCCAGGATGACATCGCCATTGCCAACCCTTACCTTGACTGGAACAAGAAGTTTGGTATAATTGATAAACCAACTGCGTGTCGGAGACATGTGCTTGCTTGCGCCGGAATCCAGAAACCACCCCGAAGACAGCTCTGTCGAACACAGACCGTGTGCCGTGACGTTGGCAGCGAAGAACGCGCTTCCACTGGCTCGTTGATTCGTATTCGACTCGTGTTGGTTCAGATTCTTCTTCTTGCTGCGATATTCTCTGTGCCAATGACCGGCTTTGCCACAATTATGACAGTTGCCCGGTTTCTTACTCTTGACTCCACGTTGCTGACTCACTTTCATCGGAAACGCATTGTTACCTTGGTTTTCGGTAGCGCTCATCCTCAGCTCTTGCATTGTAAGTCGTGCCGTTAGGTTCGGCAAGGTCCGCTCCATCCTGACATCCTGTGCATCCTGACTCGTCGATTCCCATGCTGTTGCAAAATGCTGATAGGACGACGGTAAGGTCATTCATATTTTTGTCATAATAGAGCTATCTGATACCGGCTCCCCGAGCATCTTCAGTCTGCATGCGAGATCATTAATTCTTGCAATGTGCATCGAGATGTCATCAGCTGCATCCTTTTTGAGAGAATACCAAGTTTGTTGCAACAAGTGTTTCGACGTTTCACTTTTGTTCTCAAAAATTGCGTGCAGCTGATCCCACATTTGTTTCGCAGACTCACAATTAATAATATGGATGCATTGTCGACTCACCGTTTGAACTATTATTTTCTGAGCCAGGCTGTCCGATTTTGTCCATTTTTCCATCTTTTTTCCGAGCGCTGCCGTGGCTTCCGCGCTCATGTGTTCTCCAGCCATTGGTTTCGAAAACGCTCCGTTCACGACTTCCATCGCACCACCCGCGGAAATAAGCACACGCACTTCGAATTTCCATAATCCCCAGTTCTCAATCCCACACAACTTTTCGACTCTTGTGAGCTCTCCGTCCGGCATGGTTGTTTTGCACTGTTGCACGCGGCTGGCTAACCTCACGGACACGCGCGATTTTTCGAACGCGCGATTTTGATGGAGAATGAATTCTACTCACGGTAATATTACTCGAAACGTTTCTCTGGGCCCATAACCGGTTGTGTGATAATAATATCGAGCAGGATTGCAGGGTCGAGTAAAGAAAAGTCAGTGGATAAAGATGTTACGCGAGTGTCTTTATTCGTCGTGGTTTCACAAGTAGAAACGGAAGTAACGCTCGGACACGAACGTCCTGCCGTTGTCGATAACGTCGATACCTAGAGGCGTAACTCGTCTTATCAGACCGCGCATCACAGAGGCCCTCCACCGGCATGTCGTCCGAACTAGGGCGTCCGAACTCAAGCTTTATTTTCAACAAGACTTAAATATAATTAAGCCAACTGCAGGTTGGTCTGAAGAGTCGCAAGTTTTTACAAAGTTCTGGAGATTCATTGTTTCGATAATATGGTAAACAATTTAGTTCAAAAACATAAATTTCACAGAATACGCGATATAATTATAACCAAAATGAGGTAGATATAAATGCAAAAACATCGATGTACGGGGAAACTGTAAAGAGAAATACATGAACGCTCGCTCATCGTTGCGCAGCAAGCCAAGAACGCTTGTCAAAACGAGATATTCACGGCGTTTACGGCCACGGCAGCATCGAAAATCCTCCCCTCTACTACTATACTCCTAGCCGGCCTTCCTGTACATGCACACACACACCACTCCGAGCTATGCTCGTACGTGAGCGGTTCAATGCGGCCGAGAATTTGCTTTCGGCTACCCAGTATACGCTAAACAAGCGAAAACGACGGCGTCTTTTCCTCGTCGACCACGAGCCGTCGCCTCTGCACGACCAACGAATGAAACGCAGCCGGAATCAACGATATACGGCTCTGTACCAATCTCCCTACTCATCTCTGAAGCAGCACTTGGGCCTCGTCTCGTACCTTTGGGTTGGTGCCCCCTGGTCCTATCTGCTTAAGGGTTCTTGATTTAGGTTCTACTTGTTTTGAGAGATTGAGGTTTTGTTACATAAAATATCGTGTGCATCTTGGAGGCGCGCCTTTTAACGGTTCGCGCGATGTTTTCAACATCCGCGCTCGCCGTTAAAAGTGCCATGTTGCCTCGATGCACAATATACTATTATTTGTCAGATTAATCATCTTTAAAAATTTAGACCTAGTTAACCATGTCATTTAAACTATATAAATATATAGTGATATAATTGAAATAGTGGGAAAAGATCGATAAAAACAATTTTAATTTTTTCGGCAGTCTAAATCGATAAAATTGAAAGAAGTTGAACGGAAAGGAACATATAAAACCATTATTTTGTGGAAGTCGCATAATTTTACTTCGAAAGGAACACATTTAAATGACCATTTCTAGCTATATTCCATTTATTTTAAGTCAAGTTTTGCCGCAAAATATTACTCGGGAAATAATTTCGTAAGCAAGTTGAAATTTTCAGGGAATTGTTCTTTATTAGCGAGAATCCAATGAGCGGAAAGCAATTTCAAAACCCGTTGAGGGCACCGTTGGCATGCTTATCAGGCTATGCCTTTTCCGCTAATAACGAACAATTCGAGAACCAAAAGTATGTTTTCTTCCATTCTATTTCGTGACCCCACAGATTTACTCAGTTTCCTCCCATAAATAGTGATCCAAACACCACGAGCATCGCACGGGTACAAGGAAATTCCGAGACAATACATACGGGAGTCCATGGAGGTTCAAAAAGAAAGCACAAATTTTCATACATATTTTATAAAATTCCCTATTTCATACAGCATATAAAACAATACTCTGTATACAATTTATATTCACACGTAGCGCTATACGACTATATACCAAGATAACTCATGCCACACCACGACATACGTGACGTTATAATTTTCGGCGCATCTTATTTTGCTTATTTTTTATTATTTTTCAAATATTCTTTCATTCAACCCATCGACAACCCCGAATGTCTTGCTATATTCTTCCATTGCCCCTCCCCCCCCCCCTCCCAATAATCGTCATACAACTACCCGCATTTTGTCTCGTCTGGCTTCTCCCTATTTTCCTCGGCACATATCTCCCTCAATAGCCAAAAATCGCCGATCGCGTTGTGATTTTGTTAGTCAGGATTCGTTAATTTCGAAACGTGATTACGATTTACCTCAAGCTCAGCGGCATCACTACCGATGACAACGTCGAAAGCGCGATCGACGACCGATCGGGCGCCGGAGTTGCTCGTATCGTGCCCGTGAGCCGGGGTCTTTTTGATTGTTTCCGGAACGATATCGTGCTGTGTGCGTGGTGACTTGGGCGGTTGCTTCGAGTGAATAATGTGATTTTTCACTGAATCTATGTAATCTACGGTGTTAGGTTTGTTGCCCATGTGATTATTTATAACCGCGTGACCGAGAAATACTGGGTCGGGTTTCGCTAAGTATTTAACAGAAGTCGGGTCTTTATTGTCAAAATTAGTGGGATCGTCGATATTTGTATTCAACATCGAGTCGTCGAAGATCTCGGAGTCTCGCTCCTCCAGTGGCAGACGATTCATTCGAGCTCGCACGATCGCCAAGTGGCGATGAACGTAGTCTTGTTGAGGCGCCAGTTTCGCCGCTCGCTCGAGACACTGGGCGGCCAGACCCAACTTTCCACGCTCAACCATCACTACGCAAAGATTGTGAAGGCCTTGAATATTTGTTGGATCTAATTGCAGGATTCTGCGGTAGCACTGAAAGACGAAAACGAAAGTAAAATATACATCAGTAGTAACGGACGGAAAAAATTGGACAATTTGGAGAACATTTCGACGAATCGTTAGCGCATACGTTTTCCGCAGCGTCAAAGTCCTTGATGTTGTTGATGTAAATATCTCCGAGAAGTATTAGGCCTTTCACGTGATCAGGATGGAACCTCACTAGCTGATTCAAGAACGGCGCCGCTTCCAACGGTCGTTGTTCATCGGCGAGCAGGAGAGCAAGATTGAACAGGGCTGATCTGAAATCCTCTTTCAAGGCCACAGCGTTGCGAAACCAACGTTCAGCACTGGCCGAATCGTGATCGTCCATCGCCAACATTCCCAGATTGAAGTGCAGTCGCTCGTTATTCGAGTCCTGCAATGGATTCGAGATAAATCAATTCATCAACGTTACTTATAACACACGTCGGAAATGTCATAAAATTGTTCAATAGTTAAGGACCCTGTACGGAAATGAAAATTTTTCAACAATCCGATATGAAATTTTCTGTGCAAATACACAGATTGCCATTATATCCGGCGATTTCGTGATACAATTAAATCTCTGACCTTTCTCAGCAGCTTAAGAAGTCTCTCGCGCGCAACTTTCCGCAACTCGGCTCTTCCCAATTCTTGCAGCAGTATCGCGGAATTTAATAAGGCTTGTTCGTGTTCCGGATCGAACTCAAGGGCTTTATCGAGGTAGGCCAACGCTTGCGAAGCTTTTCCCTGCTCTAAAAATACAACACCGAGCTGGAACAATAAAAATTGGCATTTTTACCGCGACTTTCTTCGTCAATGCAGACTAAGATAAAGACGTACGTACGTTGTAGTAAATGTCTGGATTATTACTGTCATAGAATAGAGCACGCTCGTAAACCTCCTGAGCTTCCTTGGTGCGGTTTAGCTTGATCAGTACGTCGCCACGGTTTATGTAAGCCTGGGTGTAATCCGCACGCATGCTAATAGCTTGTCTGTACAACAGATCTGCTTCCTCAAGCCTCGTAGCATTTTTGGCTATAAGATTTGCGAGATTCACAAATACGTTCAGATGGTTTGGCGCAATCCTCGCCTGATAAGACTCCCCGGGTTTCGCTTTCGGCAGAAGCGATTTTGCCTGCGGAGAAGCCTCGTGAGTTACAGATGTTCTCTAGGAATATAATAGTGGAGAGGGTGGGGGTACGAAAATGAAAATCAGCACCAAAAATGCAAGGGATAGCGACAATCTCACCTTCAAGTAAGCGTCCTCGGCTTCTTTGAACATCTTGAGATGATTGTAAGTCCGGCCAACGTTTATGTGAGCACCGATGTCATCACCCTGTACGTGAACGGCCTCGTTGAAAAAGTTTAACGCGTCCTTGAACCTTCCTTGACTCTCGAGCGCATGCCCGACATTGTTGAAGAGTTTGGCGTTTCGGTCGTTAACTTTTAGTCCGGACATGAATATAGAATACTCGTCGAGCCAGTCATAATTTCTCACGAATGTTTTGGCAGAATGCGCGGCTATAAGCATGCCCAGCAGTATGGTTGATAACCTCGAGCATCTATAAATAATAAAGAGCATCGGTTTTAGAGTTTCGTACCTCGAAAAGAAAAACGGAACCCTTTTAAGATTACTGGCGTGTGTGCCCTCTGAGGCAGCTAATTTTCTGCGAAACAATGCGACATAAAAACTTGAAATTTGGCATGGTAATACATCTTATTAACGCACATTTTTTGCACTAGCGGACACTCAAAAATTCGATTTTTTTTTCAAATTATCAATATTATGTGGGGTATCATTCGAAAAGCTTGTTATGTGGAATACAAGAATAGTTTTTATTGTTTTTTGAAAGAGCGCATCAAAAAAGATATCATGAAAAATATGCGAAATCAAAGCATTTTCTCCACCCCCCCCCCCCCCCTTCCTGCCGCCTTATTTTCGAAAGACCTAACATTTTCAGAAATTAGGAAATATGACGCCTCACTTGAGGTTTGCAGGAAAATTACAAGTTCTAGATCTTATAGATTTCTAGAAATGAATTACTTAAAGTATGGAACTCTGCGCGTGAGTCAAATTTGCACATTACCGGTTTTTTTTTCACTAAATCAAATCTCCATCTTCAATCTGTGAGTGGGAAAATTAGACCCAAGAAAGGGAAAATAGTGGTTTTAAAGGATACACAATCGTTACCTCTTGTCGAACAAAATACTCCAGCCGTAACCAACCATCATGCAGAATCCCATGGAAGGCGCATAGAGAACTCGTTCAGCAATAACAAAACCGACTGGGAAGAAGAGATTTGATGCAGGAAGGAAAGGTAAGATCATCAGTGCAAGGCTCATGATCAGTATTACAGAGGTCTGACGACTGCGAGTGAAGATTGCAGTTGACAAAAGCCCTATAATCGTCAGGTGAGCCACGAATGTTGCGAAATTTCGCGGATCCGCAAAACTCTCTACCAACGGTATCGTCCCCATCGTCCAGTCGCAGCACAAATCGATTGGAAGAAACAGTAATCGCAGATTAACAGCCGCTAAATAATTGTACGTCAATTGTCTCGTTGGGGTCGAGGCTACAGACGCCGGATTGTCAAACCTGCAAAAGATTTTTTATTGATCATTTATTTACAAACGATTTATCATGCAAGTGGTTCGCAAGGAAAATAGTAATCGTTACCTCGTAAATACGGGCAATTTCGAACCCATCACGTGTAATCTCAATATCAGAAGACTAAATGTGACCACTGTTAGAGCGGCTAATCGTTTAGTACCCTCGCTGGACCAGGTGGGCGCTATTTTGTTGCCACCAAACGCGGACTTAATCGTTAAAAAAATGTCCATCGCTCTGACCTGAAGAATTTTAGGTCAGAATGATTTTATTGTCATCGGGCGATTTGACATATTTTTTAGCGAGAGATTTTGCGAGATGTTCGCTCACCCTCTGAACGACGAAAATCTCGTAAAGAACACAGACAGCTGTAGCTGTTATGCCTTGCTCCTTGCACAGCATAGCAACAAGCACACAGATCATCGAGAGTGTCAACGATTGCCATGCTGTAACGTAATTACCTGAATAATCCCTTTGACAATAATAATAATGACAATAATAATAATAATAATAATAATAATAATAATAATAATAATAATAATAATAATAATAATAATAATAATAATAATAATAATAATAATAATAATAATAATAATAATAATAATAATAATAATAATAATAATAATAACAATAATAATAATAATAATAATAATAATAATAATAATAATAATAATAATAATAATAATAATAATAATAATAATAATAACCCTCACTCCATGAAAGGGGGTCGTTTTTGTCCGGGCCGAAATTTCTTGTCGAAATTTTTTCCGCGCATTGCTTGATATTTGATAAAATATTTTTTGTTTAAATAACAATATCCGAACAATTCTTGTTCGCACTTCAAAAGGACATTCTAAGGATCAACCATGATTTTTTTCAGATTTTTCTATTAATAATTGTGAGTGTGGTAACGCGCCGCGGAAAACGACCCCGGTACATGGAGTTAGGGTGCCGAAAACACCTTCATGGAGTGAGGGATAATAATAATAATAATAATAATAATAATAACAATGATGATAATAATAATAATAATAACGATAAAAACAACAATAACATCACCAACAGCGACAACAATAATTTTAATACATAATAAGAATCGCATTATGAAAATTCTTACCAGTAGATCTTCTACTTCTGCAAGCTTTAGTATATGTTATCAAAGCACCAAGATAAAAAAATGAAGACAGGGTTTCAGCCCTTCCAACTACACCAGTGACCTAAAATTCAATCTATTTACACCTGCACACAATTTTTCCAGACCGTATGAAACAATTTAATGAATTCCAATGATATAACTCACAGCTTCTGTGTGTATGGGATGTACAGCAAACAACATACCAGCGACAAAACTTGCAATATCTGGCAGAAACATCAAGCAGGTCCTAAAAAATAAATGAGAATTGGAATGATTGAAACAATGATCCTTGAGCATAACCATGTAATTTAGTTAAACTACTATCACTAGCGGCTTACCTGAAATAAAGTACGCACACACCCACATGCAGTATTAAATTGAGTAAGTGGTATCCGGTTGGATCTAGCTGATGAATCAAGTAATTCCAGCGAAATGTAAGGACACATAGTGGCCTGTAAGATTTGTGTGATTGTTCCTGCATAAATGAAATGTCATTGAATCATTAAACGATTTATCAAGGATTATTACGATTTTTGGCCCGAGTTCGTCATTGTGACAATCAATCAATCAATCAATCTGTCTGTTAATTTACAGTGAAAAATGGTCAATAGAACTTTCATGAATCATCGTATCTCACTCATGGCATTCTTACGTCCAATCTGTTCAGAATTGACCGAAGTTCGGCCAGTTGAATTAAGGCCTTATACGAGCAGAAAAATTTCAAAATTTTTCATTTTGTATTTATTCTTGATTCCATTAGCCTGAACGGTTAAGGATATTTTCCTAGGAAGGCCCCACATAGAGCGTAGGATGCTATTGAATAAGGTAAGATTGCATTTATTATAGATACCAGACGGCGCGCCTGACCAGAAACTTCAAAGCCGTTTTTCCACCATTTACTTTTTTGAACCTTGGGAAAGTTCTAACTTTGAAACAAAGGTTCCGATTGCTTTGAAATGTTTACAACATACAACATTCTTAGTATTATCACCTATCGTGTGAACCACAGAAACAAAAAATGTCAATGACAAAATAAATTATAAAAAATTAAATACCGACAGACAATACAGCAAAAAATGTTAGGTTTCGAATTTTTATAATAATTTTTTTTAATAATATTGTTGGTTCACACTGAAGATACATTAGTTATGCAATTATAAATATGTTAATTTTTTTTTTAGACACCCGCATCGGAGCCGAGAACTTTCAGCATCAACGCCCGCACAAAAAAGATACATTGCTTCATTATGTAATATCTGAGCCATTTGTTAATATTTCTGATTTTTTTTTTTTTAATATACTCAACTATATGCATAAATTTTCTGTAAAAAATGTCAATATATGCGTCATTTTTTTTAACCGCGTCTAGAAAAGTACCTTCGAAAATCGACGAAATCGCGTATACAAATCGCGTATCGCGTCGTGAGCAGCTCGCCGTTGTGCCCAGTCGGTAACAAAAACTGAAAACAGAAATTCCCATCTTTTCCTCACAGAAAGGGAGTCTGTTATCCTTCTGAATGACATAAGACCTTGGTCCTTTATGCTCCACAATCTCTATGCGGCCATGAAAAATAATTGACAGTTTTTGGTACCGATCGAGACCGTTTTGGCACCATCTTAGGGTGATGTGATACATAAACTAAGTCGACATAAGTGCAAGTGAGATACCGCCATGGTCGATCGTAGTGGAGCGAAAGACAATGAGAGAAATATGAAGCACATCGCCTTCATTAGGATTCGACTGCGTACACCAGAAGTTTTTGGAACCAGTGATAAACGATTAAATCAATGAGTCAATGTAGCGATAGAGGGAGATCGTGCCGCAGATGTTACGAGGGGAGAAGCCGGAGAAACAGTTTGCCGTTGGATCGCCAAGGGCAAAGAAGGTGAAAGCGATACCCCGTAGCTGGTTGCGGGGATCGAATGAAACGGAATAGATCGGATTGTATCGGAATTAACCGGACAGAAGTGGAGGGACTCGTGGATCAATACGCGCGAGCGAGGCCATAGGCGATATGCGGATGGACGAGGGGAGAGGTGGGAGCATGATAACCCAACGACTATCGCGCTCTTTTGCTTGCCTCGTACCTTTCGCGATTTCGAGTAGGGCATAAGCGGGTCACGCGCAGTTATTCACAAGAATGATTATCATTATTACTTTTCGATTTTTTTGTCCCAAGTGTCTCACCTTGTGCATGGGGGTGCCCCAAAAATCGTTGAAGAAAACATTCTTCAGCGGTGTATGTGGCCTCAGGTCGCGGTTATCCTTTATCGCCGAAATATCATCAAATACGAAGCCGCAGTCGAGACTGTTTGTATAAACCACGAAAGCGATCGTGGCCACGACCGCCGCAAGAACTCCCCGCGCAGGCACTCCCATCACAAACACATTGACCCAGAAGTTTTTTTTCAAACTTTTTTGGAAATAGGTATCTGTGAATATGTTCTTAATATTCCCTTGTTTAGGTTCATCGAGTACCAATCAATGATAGATTAAATGCGTGTCTGCTATCTCGCACCATATACTTAATCGTCGATGCAACAAGAACGTCGTTGTGCCGGCGTTAATTTCATGTTTGAACGTCCTGGCCGCTTTCAGCATCAGGTTCTACGCTGCGCGACGAGCTATTATGTTGTTCCACTCCTGCATCACAACTCAAATCGCATTCCGTTCACGGCTGCTGCCGCCAATACGGCTGTTGTATACCGCCATGTTCCGAGATAGTCAGTACTCGTGCACTTGCGATTCACGCACATAGCGGCAAGCCACGTACCGTTCTCGTTTAACGAAAAATTGCTACGACAGTTGTACAGTCTTGTTTTATGGATAACGAAGCCAGCCGTACGTAACCTACGTGCCCGCCTGTCCCGGGACAAAATATCGAAACTGTTAAGACCCACGAACTGCAACTGACCACCATCCTTCCGTGCAAGAAGCAGACGATTGGAATCGTTCAGCTGGCGCATGCGCATCTTGTTTTTTTTTTGTTTCTAATTTATTTGGGAATTCATTTGTGAGCGAGATTACATCGGTGGCCGGGAGATTGAAAGGACGGCCATTGAATGGAACCAAAACCACAATACCACTTCATCATAATATATGGTTGTTAACTCAGCGTTATTGAAGAAAAATAAAACTAAATCATCGTAATTATAGGTTGTGTCTGGGCTGCGTTCCGAAACCTTACTCGAGTCAACTACAGTTATCCAGTACTGCAAGGCGACCAGGGGGCCGCAACCCAAAGGGGCGAGACGAGGCCCAGGTGTTGCCCGATCCAGGTGGTAGAGGCGCTCGTGTCGCGTCTACGGCAGCGCCGCTCCCGGGCCCCGGGCCGCTTGGCTCCTGCCTGTCAGTTTCCATTTGGACGTGGCTTCGCGAGGTTCTTACCGCTTGAAGTTTTTTTATTTGGAAACTTATTTATTACTTTTCTACACATACCATTCATCTAGGATACATCGGGATACATCGGATAGTTTTTGTGGCGCGTGGATTGTTACTGTGCCTTTCTCAAAACACTAATAATGTATACACGATTGTTAACACTACATGTTTACCAATCATAACCTATAAAAGTGGTTATGCCTTCAGAGTTTTAGATTAAGTATCATTTTTTTTACATTATTACTTCTAGAAAACTGACAAAATTAGCTTATTAGTTATATACACTCAATTACCAATGTTTTTTTACTTTCTTAAGACTTACGCAAGTTCGTATTGAATATCAGATCAGTTTCATTCACGGATTATTCATTTAACAATTAATTCTGACACACAATTACCGTCATTTGCATATCTTCCTTTCAATCATTTGAGTTGACCAGCGATTACCATTTTTTTTGCAGCTACTTTCGGTCGACACCGGTTTTAAATGGCAAGTGGAATGCATCAAGACTTTGCACATTTGCACGTCGAAAGACATCGACAAATTGGTTCAGGAGACGGAGGCGATGGCAACGAGTGAGCTGTAGAGCCAGGATCGGCAGCGTGCGATGTAGCAACTTCGGATTCCACCTCTGGGTGAGCATCAGAGTCCCTTGACCACCTGCAGGGTCGGCCTGTTCTCCAGTAGCTTCATAAAACTCTCCGTTGCCGTAGTTCTTTCCGGTGAGTTCATGCAATAAGGTACTGCGGAGTTTTGAATTATGCGATTCGACCCTTCGTGTACGAAAAATTCTTGCCTGTGGTCAATATATTCCACACTGTGGTTATGTATTACATTGTGGTAATATTTGTTTATATCAATGAGACGAACTGACTTTTTTAATTATACACCTTTTTTGGGGTTCCGTGGAAATCTAGGAAAGTTTATGGTTTTAGTTATTCCAAATTATTTCACCAGTTTTGATTTCGTCTCTCTCAAAGTGATAAATTCGTACAATATGATAACATATAAGACTACGCAAAGGGTCAAAACTTCACCAAAAAATCTTTCCAATTGCAAATAACAAATAATTTGTTCACAGCAATTTCCAACGATGGCGGAGAAAATCTCTAAATAGCATTCTGCCATTATCGAGGACCTCTTCTCATCATACAATTTCTGCTGTTCAGAATAGCGGTAAGTCAATTGTTTGAATTTTTTTTCAAGAGACTTTTTATATTCATCGGAACATTTAATATGAGAAGCATTCTTTATCAACTGGGCCACTGTTTTTTACCTTTAATTTTTTTCAAAATCGCCAGTTTGAAATGTTAGTCAAAAGGAAGGTCTGTGATTTTTTTTTTTTTCAGGCGTCCGTTCAGGATTTTCAATTTTTCATTACGAACACTATCCCAAGAAATATTCATCGATCAAAAAAAAAAAAAAAAATAACATATTTTTCGATGAAGCAGAAAAAATAAATAAGTTTGTATTCTTATGTTATTTTTTGTTCGATGAATATTTTTTGAGATACAGTGTTGGAAATGAAAAATTGAAAATCCTGAACGGACGCCTCAAAAAATCTTTAAAAAATCACAGACGTTCCTTTTGACTAATGAAAAATGCTTCATGTAATCGATTTTATTTTTTTTTAATTAACTGTTTCAGACGCGTGTGATAATTGCGTCCATCGTGTTCGTCAATTTCGCAGATTTCTGGCGGGCCGATCCGCTCAACAGTCTCGTCACGCCTTTGATGGATTTTCACTTTTTGCTGTTTCTACACAACCAATGGAAATTGGCTGCAAGCCACCGAGACCACGCAGTGCATATCAGGATCGTTATTTCTCCGACCGATCGTTAATTGCCTTCACACGTGGTTTCGTTTTGCTCAGTGCATTCGACGTTATCGCGATTCCAAAGAGGCTTTCCCACATTTGGCCAATGCCGGAAAATATTCCACATCTTTTCTCGTCATAGCGACGACATTGAAGCAATATCACTAGCTGCAATATCCAAATGTTAGCTGTATCATCAATTCCGTCGTAAAAAAAGTCCTCTATTCGTCAGCTGTGAGTATATAGATTTGAAGGATATTTCAACCCGCGAAGTACGATAAATAAAAATAAAGGAATACAAGAAGACGTCAGTTACAAAATTTTGAGCTCGATTATTCTGAGATTTTTATTTTTATTGAAGAAAAAATAATTATTTACGTGCGTAATGAATTCTTTTTAGGCGTGTAAATATAATACATTCAACATTATCCCTGTAATTCATTGTATTTTCAGGGTTAACCTGAGTCTCCAGGACATTTAATAAAAACAAAACTTATCAAATTCGTAGCAACCATTATTTCACCCTATACTTATTCCAGGGAGACTACTAGTCTACCTGAGCAACCTTCATGCATCCCCGTTTTCCACACACAAAGTAGACCACTTCTACAACTCGGAACCACAACTAACACAAAAATCGCAATTTTTAAGTTGTAAACGTCTTGCACGGAGGGTGGGATATATTGCCTTCCCAATTATCCATTGATTGACAATTTAAGAATTAGAGTCTATGATCTTTTTTCCACCAACAGAAGTGACGTTTTTGTATGCAAGGCTAGACGTGGAGTAGCACAGTCCAAATTGCAGTTCATTGGCCACGCAGGCGAGTATGGAGCTACTGATGGATTCATTGTGAAATCATTGAACGCAATCAATTTTTTACATATCAAAAGGTCGAGGCATTTAAAGTGAGAATGTACTACTTAACATTTTATAAGAATAGATCTGATAAATAATAAAGGTAAAATTAAAAAATAAATATGCTGATAAAAAAAACTACAGCTACGATTTAAAATGTTTTTTGTAAATCATTCTTTGTTTACACATACTTATCAAAGTAAGCCAGAGCAGTACATGAATTCTTAGTTGCATTTCATGCCATAATGTCATACTAACAAATAAGGAAAAAAAATTTTAATCAATACCAAACGAGCAAAGTCCACCATGTCCAACATAATGACTGAATCAAGTCCATCAGAGATCGAAACTAATGTGAACCACGACTGTCCCAATTGAAAGCTTGGATGGGGTAATTCAATGACAGAGCATGTAAATTCTATCATTCAGTGAACGATTTTTTGGTTCACACTTATATATTTTTAGATCTTACAAAGTAAAGTTTTCATAGTTTGGTACGAAACATCACTCAATTGGACCAAAATGTCAATTAAATTCTCATAGCGGTGATGCCAAATTAACCATTGCTTCTTTTATTTCGTTGTACAATTCTTTGTACTCATTGTGTTCCTTTATTAAAACCATGAGACTGCCACGTTTTACTCCCATTGCCACTCCAATGTCGAGCCGCGAAGGTGTATAACAATATGGTATATTCTTGTCCTCGCAGACAATTGGTAGATGGCACATGATTTCTATTGGAAACACATCACCAGCAAAAACGACCAACCTAACAAAGATTGTTGAAGCTTTTTATGAAGAGGTACAGATTGAATATTCTTTAGAATGTACGTAATTTGATGCTTACCCAGTCTCGCCTTTGCGCAGATGTTTTTGAACATCCTTGAGACCATTTCTTAGATATGATTTTTCTTTTGATGCTAAGAAAACAAGATGCTCGAATGAAATGCCGAATGGTCAATCAAATATTATATAAAATTAATATCGAATCGAAATGATGATAGTATACCTTTTTTTATACATTTGTAAATTTTTTTGGTTAATTTTTTTGTCGCCAACGGTTTTGCAATGGTATTCACATTCTGCAGCTTCTCTTCGTAGCTGATTTCTTTTGATCCGTTTGTTTCGACCGGTTCGTCGTCTTCTTCCATCTTTATGTCTTTAATTTCTTCCATGTTGCCTAATTTGTTTCTGACTATGGAAATTTAAAACCTCTAAATCGGAAATGCTGCCAAATGAGCGCACGTGCTTACCTACAAAGGTAGCAGAATTAGCAGCAGATGCTTGGGTCTGAGCACTTGCAGCAAAGAAAAAAGATTTGCATGGAAGAACGTCCCACGTTAGATTTTGGCAAGAGAATTTAGTGTCGTGTTTTGCCTATAGTTAGCGAGCCGGTATATCGGTGAGACGGGAACGCAGAATGCCGACCAAGCCCCTGTGGCGGACCCTCAGGGCTGCGTTCCGAAACCTTACTCGAGTCAACTCGAGTAAGGTGCGAGTGAGATAGCGCCATCGAAGATTGCGGTGGAGCGAGAGAGATATTGAAGGAACGAGTTGTACTCGAGTTAGGTTTCAGAACGCGGCCCAGCAGAGATGAGTAGGGAGATGTGGAACGCTGGCTTTTTCGGGGTCCTGAAAAATAGTAGCGCCGACACGTAGCGGCGAAATGCCGAACCCCGGGATGGATACCTCGGCAACTTCGCAGCGAAGCAAAGCGTTTGGCCACGCAAATGGGCGTGGCTAAGCGCCTATGTCATGCTGTGGCGAAATGCGAAAACTCGATTTGGATACCAAGGCCAATCTGCAGATTCCAAACGAACCGGCGGATTACGATGTCGTCGGTCGATAATAGATACTGGTCGCACGCACGTTAATATGTAAATACGAACGCGGGTCGACCGCGTATCAGCCCACCACGCTACCGGGGATGAATTCCGGGATCTTTATGACATTGTGGTTCTATAATACACGCATGTCAACAAACGACATCGTTGAAAAAAAACCCGAAACGATTGGGAAAGGCTCCCCGAGAGTCTTCCTCGATCGTTTCGGTTTTTGTAACAAATGAAATGATTTTTTTCCACCTTTCAATTTTTTTTTCGAAGTTCTCAACAATCAAATCATTTTGGATCAATACAAGCGAAAGTGTCCGCAAAAATCTTCGATATTTGGGAAATTTCTTTCTTTCAATTACGAAGAAAAAAAAATTGCCAGAGGAGCTTCAGGATCAAATTCATATTTTTTAAAAATACAAATTTGGAATTTACAAAATTCTCAAAAGCCGTAAAATATCAAATTGGATGGAAAAAATAATTGCGGGAGCAAACCCGGACCGACCGCGTGATAATCCTCAACGAACATCTTCGAAAAAAAAGGCGAAACCATCAACACACACACACACACGCGCGCGCGCATGCATGCACGCACACACACATAAGGAAAAAAGGAAGGGAGAGAGAGTCCCAAGACGAAACGAAAACAACAACAATGTTCCTATCCGAACGGAGAACGGGCCGTGTTTACACTTGATTGTTGTACACACACACACTACACACACACACACATATAGACTCATCCGGCTATATCTATATTTCGCGTTCGGTATGGTCATGGACGAAGCCGTCGAAATAGAATTTCTCGATTCTCACTCGTCCTCAAGTTTAGCCAGCGCGCTTGGCGCCCGCCCGTCCCGCGTCCCTCGCTATGGTGGGTTGGTAAAAACCGGGATTGCAACTTCAAATTATAAATATGTTATGCGATCATTTCTATGAGAATGAGTTTAAAACATTTTTATGAGCCCATGATACATCTATTTTATAACAAAATTTGCGAAATAGAATAATTCAAATACAAAATAAAAATAAATATAAAAAATTCAACATAACGTGAAGACTCGAAAACAGGACGTCGTCCTGCCGACCTGACACGATAGCACTCGGCTATTTTGGAGTCTGATATGAATTTTTTACTTGGGTCACAAATTGTTTGATGACGGCATTATAAAACAAAGCTGCAATAAAAATTGCATTGTGCTTCCCTAGATCGTAGGTAGGCCACGAAATCTTTTCATGGGGAAGCATTTTTTTTCAATCGTGGTTTTTCTCGGAAAAGAGTTTCGTTCACTACCCATCCTTCGGAGAAAGCACATTGTAAATTTCAACTTGCAGCCTGTTTTTGATAATATGAGTGGTAGAACATTCGAATGGGAATTGGAGACCCAAATGTCCAATGTTCCGACGGATCGATCCATCGGATTAAAATGCTCTAAAAAAAAATTATTGTTTGAACATCGAATAAAAAGGCTCTGAAGGACCGCGTAGCCTTCACGCGGTCGAAGAAGCCGCAAAACATGCCCGTATAACTATATATCCGCGTTCGGGTTTTTGATTCGTCGAGATATTGTCATTCGGAGCCGTGTCGATTTAGTACATTCCACACACACACACACACACACACATATACGCACGCGCACGCCACTAGCAGACACACACACACCCAGAGGAAGAGAGAGAGACAGAGGGAAAGTGAGAAACCGCCCTACGCGCGATACTAACATAAGTCAACGAACGAGACGTCCCAAGACGAAACGAGACCAACAACAACAGACCATATCTAAAACAGAGACCGGGCCGTGTTTACACTCGTTTAAAGGGATGGAACATTGGGTCTCCAATTTTCCAATTCCCATTCGAAGGTTCTACCACTCATCCTATCAAAAACAGGCAGCAAGTTGAAATTGACAATGTGCTTTCTCCGAAGGATGGGTAGTGAACGAAACTCTTTTCCGAGAAAAACCAAGATTGAAAAAAAAATGCTTCCCCGTGAAAAGATTTCGTGGCCTACCTACGATCCAGGGAAGCACAATGCAAGTTTTATTGCAGCTTTGTTTTATAATGCCGTCATCAAACAATTTGTGACCCAAGTAAAAAATTCATATCAGACTCCAAAATAGCCGAGTGCTATCGTGTCAGGTCGGCAGGACGACGTCCCGTTTTCGAGTCTTCACGTTATGTTGAATTTTTTATATTTATTTTTATTTTGTATTTGAATTATTCTATTTCGCAATTTTTGTTATAAAATAGATGTATCATGGGCTCATAAAAATGTTTTTAACTCATTCTCATAGAAATGATCGCATAACATATTCATAATTTAAAATTGCAATCCCGGTTTCTACCAACCCGCCGTAGCGGGCGGCGCGGGATGGGCGGGCGCCAAGCGCGCCGGCTAAACTTGAGGACGATACGAGTGAGAATCGAGAAATTCTATTTCGACGGCTTCGTCCAAGCCGTACCGAACGCGAAATATAGATATAGCCGGATGAGTCTATGTGTGCGTGTGTGTGACAACAGTCAAGTGTAAACACGGCCCGTTCTCCGTTCGGATAGGAACATTGTTGTTGTTTTCGTTTCGTCTTGGGACTCTCTCTCCCTTCCTTTTTTCCGTATGTGTGCGTGCGTGCATGCATGCGTGCGGGTGTGTGTGTGTGTGTTGATGGTTTCGCCTTTTCTTTCGGAGATGTTCGTTGAGGATTATCACGCGGTCGGCCCGGATTTGATTTCCGCAATTATTTTTTCCATCCAATTTGATGTTTTACGGCTTTTGAGAATTTTGTAAATTTCAAATTTGTTTTTTTTTTTTAAATATGAAATCGATCCTCAAGCTCCTCTGGCAATTTTTTTTTCTTCGTAATTGAAAGAAAGAAATTTCCCAAATATCGAAGATTTTTGCGGACACTTTCGCTTGTATTGATCCAAAATGATTTGATTGTTGAGAACTTCGAAAAAAAAATTGAAAGGTGGAAAAAAATCATTTCATTTGTTACAAAAACCGAAACGATCGAGGAAGACTCTCGGGGAGCCTTTCCCAATCGTTTCGGGTTTTTTTTCAACGATGTCGTTTGTTGACATGCGTGTATTATAGAACCACAATGTCATAAAGATCCCGGAATTCATCCCCGGTAGCGTGGTGGGCTGATACGCGGTCGACCCGCGTTCGTATTTACATATTAACGTGCGGGCGAGCAGTATCTATTATCGACCGACGACATCGTAATCCGCCGGTTCGTTTGGAATCTGCAGATTGGCCTTGGTATCCGAATTGAGCTTTCGCATTTCGCCACAGCATGACCAAGGCGCTTAGCCACGCCCATTTGCGTGGCCAATCGCTTTGCTTCGCTGTGAAGTTGCCGAAGTATCCATCCCGGGATTCGGCATTTCGCCGCTACGTGTCAGCGCTACTATTTTTCAGGACCCCGAAAAAGCCAGCGTTCCACATCTCCCTACTCATCTCTGCCCTCACGTAAAAACGAACGACACTAGCGCCACAACTTAAGGTGCCAGCCTCGCGAACCTCTCGACCAATCACCGCAGCCGTCCCTCGTCGAGACGTTTTGATAGGCCCATCCACGTCACAGTCGGCATCCAGCCAATAGGGACACGGAACGGGAGAAACGACCAATCCGGTGGCACGACGACTATCTGCTTTTGGAGAAAGGCGGTTGCTGATAGTCGTGAACATAGCCAGTAGGTTTTTGGAGACTGAGCTAGAGTGTAGAGGAGAAAAAAGACTGACCGCGCCAAGCGAAATGAATGTAACTATAAAAAATATAAAAAGCGACTAGAACGATAACCTGCTCCGAGTGTACCGTCTTCTTTATTTATTAAAACCTGTGGTCTAACCCCACACCCCACCGCCCCGTCGTCACTCTTGCGCTCACGGCATTGCGGTATAACGTTTGCTTCCTCGCACTCATGCCCCAAATAGCTTCCAACGCGAGTTGAAGCAGGACCGATAAGAGAGAGTGCAAGCATAGGAGGATTGCACGAGACTGAGTTGGGCCGCCGCTTGGCTTCCTCTCCGACTAAAAGAGAGACCCGCAAATAGTTTCCAACGCGAGTTGGAGCAGGAACGATGAGAGAGGGTGTGAGCCAGCCCTATTCGACTCCGCCGAAATCGCGTTCAGCTTTCAAGCCTTCTAAAACCCACCTCAAAAATCTTGACTGGTAGATGGCGTCTAATACGTAACCCCCGGTCACCCCGCTGGCTGTGGCCGAGGGGCACGCGGAGTGAGGAAGGTTTGGTGTCCGATGGGCGAGGGGCATGCGAGGTGAAGTAGAACTGGTGGTCGTTGTGTCACCAAATGTTTCAAGCGCCGCAGTAGCGACAGTTTCTGTCCCTAACCAGTGCTGACAGATTCGTGGGATTTTTCCCACGGCGTGGGATTTTTGATGCCCCCTCCA
>OZ020164.1:8164461-8166433 GCA_963971145.1 Sussaba pulchella
TTGCGTTTGCGTTTGCGTTTGCGTTTGCGTTTGCGTTTGCGTTTGCGTTTGCGTTTGCGTTTGCGTTTGCGTTTGCGTTTGCGTTTGCGTTTGCGTTTGCGTTTGCGTTTGCGTTTGCGTTTGCGTTTGCGTTTGCGTTTGCGTTTGCGTTTGCGTTTGCGTTTGCGTTTGCGTTTGCGTTTGCGTTTGCGTTTGCGTTTGCGTTTGCGTTTGCGTTTGCGTTTGCGTTTGCGTTTGCGTTTGCGTTTGCGTTTGCGTTTGCGTTTGCGTTTGCGTTTGCGTTTGCGTTTGCGTTTGCGTTTGCGTTTGCGTTTGCGTTTGCGTTTGCGTTTGCGTTTGCGTTTGCGTTTGCGTTTGCGTTTGCGTTTGCGTTTGCGTTTGCGTTTGCGTTTGCGTTTGCGTTTGCGTTTGCGTTTGCGTTTGCGTTTGCGTTTGCGTTTGCGTTTGCGTTTGCGTTTGCGTTTGCGTTTGCGTTTGCGTTTGCGTTTGCGTTTGCGTTTGCGTTTGCGTTTGCGTTTGCGTTTGCGTTTGCGTTTGCGTTTGCGTTTGCGTTTGCGTTTGCGTTTGCGTTTGCGTTTGCGTTTGCGTTTGCGTTTGCGTTTGCGTTTGCGTTTGCGTTTGCGTTTGCGTTTGCGTTTGCGTTTGCGTTTGCGTTTGCGTTTGCGTTTGCGTTTGCGTTTGCGTTTGCGTTTGCGTTTGCGTTTGCGTTTGCGTTTGCGTTTGCGTTTGCGTTTGCGTTTGCGTTTGCGTTTGCGTTTGCGTTTGCGTTTGCGTTTGCGTTTGCGTTTGCGTTTGCGTTTGCGTTTGCGTTTGCGTTTGCGTTTGCGTTTGCGTTTGCGTTTGCGTTTGCGTTTGCGTTTGCGTTTGCGTTTGCGTTTGCGTTTGCGTTTGCGTTTGCGTTTGCGTTTGCGTTTGCGTTTGCGTTTGCGTTTGCGTTTGCGTTTGCGTTTGCGTTTGCGTTTGCGTTTGCGTTTGCGTTTGCGTTTGCGTTTGCGTTTGCGTTTGCGTTTGCGTTTGCGTTTGCGTTTGCGTTTGCGTTTGCGTTTGCGTTTGCGTTTGCGTTTGCGTTTGCGTTTGCGTTTGCGTTTGCGTTTGCGTTTGCGTTTGCGTTTGCGTTTGCGTTTGCGTTTGCGTTTGCGTTTGCGTTTGCGTTTGCGTTTGCGTTTGCGTTTGCGTTTGCGTTTGCGTTTGCGTTTGCGTTTGCGTTTGCGTTTGCGTTTGCGTTTGCGTTTGCGTTTGCGTTTGCGTTTGCGTTTGCGTTTGCGTTTGCGTTTGCGTTTGCGTTTGCGTTTGCGTTTGTGTTTGTGTTTGTGTTTGTGTTTGTGTTTGTGTTTGTGTTTGTGTTTGTTTTTGTGTTTGTGTTTGTGTTTGTGTTTGTGTTTGTGTTTGTGTTTGTGTTTGTGTTTGTGTTTGTGTTTGTGTTTGTGTTTGTGTTTGTGTTTGTGTTTGTTTTTGTGTTTGTGTTTGTGTTTGTGTTTGTGTTTGTGTTTGTGTTTGTGTTTGTGTTTGTGTTTGTGTTTGTGTTTGTGTTTGTGTTTGTGTTTGTGTTTGTGTTTGTGTTTGTGTTTGTGTTTGTGTTTGGTTTTGTGTTTGTGTTTGTGTTTGTGTTTGTGTTTGTGTTTGTGTTTGTGTTTGTGTTTGTGTTTGTGTTTGTGTTTGTGTTTGTGTTTGTGTTTGTGTTTGTGTTTGTGTTTGTGTTTGTGTTTGTGTTTGTGTTTGTGTTTGTGTTTGTGTTTGTGTTTGTTTTTGTGTTTGTGTTTGTTTTTGTGTTTGTGTTTGTGTTTCTGTTTCTGTTTCTGTTTCTGTTTCTGTTTGTGTTTGTGTTTGTGTTTGTGTTTGTGTTTGTGTTTGTGTTTGTGTTTGTGTTTGTGTTTGTGTTTGTGTTTGTGTTTGTGTTTGTGTTTGTGTTTGTGTTTGTGTTTGTGTTTGTGTTTGTGTTTGTGTTTGTGTTTGTGTTTGTGTTTGTGTTTGT
>OZ020164.1:8166633-8186633 GCA_963971145.1 Sussaba pulchella
TCGATTGGACCCTTTTTTTTCGTGGAAACCTGAAGTATAAATAAAAATGCGACACTCGGTATGTCTGTACCGGAAAAGATCAACATATTTATGGAAAAATAAAATTATCGACGAAAGTTGCAATTGGATCACAAAGGTCCGCACGTCATTTTAAGCAGTTTTTTCAAGCGCTTCCAAATGAAACTAACCAGATCAACGTACCTATAAAATTGGCGGAGCTACGATTTTTTGAATGGGAACTTGACGCCCTTCCCATGTTAATCAAATGGGAAAACTAGAAAAATCTTGCGCGACCCCTAAAAATATTCCGATCGGGCTGATCTTTGGACACAATTCTCTTGATGGAAGATACTTTGGCGTGAGTGTGTTTTGGTTCAAGAAAAAAAAAAAGTTTTTTTTCAAGCCGCCCTAATATATATATATGTCTATGTATCTCGATATATAGTTTTTTTCCCATTTTTTTATTATTTATTTATTTAGTTGGTGGAAAACCCTTAGTTTGAACTTCTTTCTTTTCTTCTCCCCCTTTTTTTTTGCTGAAATGGAAGAGATTAATTATTGGTCGGAGTTAGTGGTGTGATATATGAGGGGCGTAGCCTATTTATATTCACGACTCGAGGTTTATTTTTTATTTGAATTTTAATATTCCCTTTTGGGTTTGTCTCTAATACTTCATGAGGACCAGTGTAATGGTCTTGAAATTTTCCCGGTTTAGGCCCTTTCTGAGGAAAAACAAAATCATTAGTCTTTAACGTTTGGGGCTTTATTTTCCGATCATACAACCCTTTTGATTTTACTTTAGCATCGATTAAATTATCTCTGGCTAAACTCTGAAACTCGTGCAATCGGGTTACTAAATTCGTGAGGTAATCATTATAAGTAATTTCATGATCGTTTAGAGGTGGATCGCTGGATGGGAGCCTTGCTAACTTTCCGAATACTAGTTCGAATGGCGTGTGTCTAGTGCCTTCATGTGTGCTTGTATTATATGAGAAGGTTGCAAGTTCCAGCCACTCGTCCCACTCTTGATCTTGGTTTTCAAATTGTTTTAAATATTCTCCTAGGACGTAATGGGATCTTTCAATGGAACCGTTGGACTGAGGATGAAATGCCGTGGTTTTGAATTGTTTAATTCTGAATTGTTTCGCTCAGTTTTTTAGTACTATGCTGAGAAAATTGCTACCTTGATCTGTTAAAAACAGATCTTGGTGCTCCAAAATGGCAAATAAATCGTTTTACGAAAGCAATGCTCATTGTTACTGCTGTTGCGTTCGGTAATGAAATTGCTAATGAATATTTTGTTAATTGGTCCTGAATTGTTAATATGTACTCGTTATCATTTTTCGTTCGTGCGAGAGGACCCACGATATCCATGGCGATTTTATCAAACGCCGTTCTTAGTGTAACGGTAATTACCATCGGATTTTGGTTTTTCACCCGGACTAATTTTTTTAACTGACAACCGAGACAGTTTCTTATGAATTGTTGTATATCTAATTTCATATTCTCCCAGAAATAACGTTGTCTGATTCTACTGTATGTTTTCGATACTCCTTTATGGCCACCGAGTGCGGATGAATGCATTTTCTGAATAATTTCTTTACGTTTTGTTGATTCTACATATTGGATTGCTCCTGTACATATAATTTTTTTTGTGTTCCAAGTTTCGCTAATTTCGCACAAGATTTTTCTGATTAATGACCATTCTATTGTTTCCATTTCGTTTGATTTAGCGATGCTGATGGATTTTAAACCCAATTCGGTTGCCAATTCTTTGAGACTACGAAGGGAATTTTTTATGTCTGATATTACATCTAATGCAATATGAAATTTATTTTTAAACTCTTTTGCTTGGGCTACTCCCAGTTCGATATTTTCGAATTTTGGTAACTGATAGTTTTTACTAAATTGAGATGGTCCTAGGTCGCATGGTGCACCGTTCCAATCCACGAAATATGCATAATTGTCTCTCCTCATAAATAGCTGGTCTTTAGATTCGAGTATATTCCGTGGATATGTTATTTCCCTATTTCATTATGTTTATATATTGTTTCCAATATACTATCTTCGTTATGCTTCCTAATTTATTCCGTTTCACTATCTTCATTTGTTGTTTCTGAATCGCTTGATTGGTTTTGTATTTCGTCGAGAATTGCTTGTGTCGTTTTTTGGGTATGTTTGCTATGGGTTTTTGTATTTTTATCCCTTTTCGATTTTACGGGGCTATCTACCTGAGCGTCCCATTCGTCCCGTAATCTCTGGGGTCCCTTTTTATTTCGCGTACTCTTTCTTACCGTGAATTCAGTTTCTTGCGATTTTGGCTCTTCGTGAATCATTGCTTCTACCGTAACCATGTTTGCCGAATTTTTACTGTTTTTTACTACTTTGACGTGTTGTTGTTCGACTGGGTTACGAGACAAAGCGTCTGCATTTACGTTCATCTTGCCTGACTTGTAAATGACGTCGAAATCGTGCATTGATAACTTTAATCTCCATTTTAAAACTCGAGAGGCTGGATCTTGTGAATTTTTAAACCATATGAGAGGTTTGTGGTCTGTCACGACCGTGAATTTATGACCGTAAACGTACGGATGGAATTGTTTAACTGCGTAAACAATAGCTAAAGCCTCCTTCTCGTACGTTTCATACCGTTTCTCAGCATCATTCAACGTTCGTGAAACGTATGCGATCGGTAGGTCTTTTCCGATTTCTCCTTGAGATAGGATACCTCCGATAGCGTATCCTGATGCGTCTGTTGTGATGAGAAACGGTCGAGTGAAATCGGGATGTTGAAGTATTGGCTCCTGACAGAGAGCGTCTATGAGTTCTTGAAAAGCTAATTGTGCGCTATTTCCCGATAGGAACATTGTTTCTTTTTTCAATAGATTTGTTAGAGGCTTTGCGATTTTCGCGAAACCTTTTATGAAACGACGATAGTATCCGGTTCAACCCGAAAAATTGCCTTACTCCTTTGACGTTTCGGGGAACTGGGTAACCTTTTACTGCTTCGATTTTTTTTAGGTCCCGCTTGATGTCATTTTCTGTTATCAAATGTCCCAAGTATGTGACTTCTTTTCGTAGAAATTCACATTTATCGGGTTGGAGTTTTAAATTCGCTTCTTTGAGTCGCGTTATTAATTTTTTGAATTTTATTTCGTGTTCCCTCAACGATGACGCATATATTACGATGTCGTCGAGATAAACGAAAAGTTCGATGCCTTGTAAGCCGCACAATACCCGATCCATTGTTACGTCCCCGTAACGCCACCACACAGACGCCTGAAGGGCTGCAACCCTCGAAACACGGGCGCGAGTGTATAGCCTTCTTCAAGGGGCATACAAAGATATAAGGGAGGGGGTTCTTGGGCCTTCAGCTCAAAAAGATAAGATTCTTCCCACCTTTTTGCATAAAACTAAGAAGTGGGAAACGGGAAATTTTAACCAATGAGACACAAAGAAAATTTGCCCTTTCCCACCCTTACCACTAGCTTCGTAGTTAAAAGCGAAACGCGTCTTAGAGAATAAGAAGGTGGGAGACGGTGTTTTCAACCAATAATAAATAAGGAAAACTACCCTCTCCAACCTTGTTAATTATTTTGTGTGGACCCGAAATTGTATAAAAGGGCCACACACGCGTCTTTTACTCAGTTATTATTCAACCTCCGACGTCTCAACATCTCTTAAAATCATTTCGGGCCCAGTCCCAACTAATAAATATTTTTCAAGTACAATTCGAAGAAAAAGGACTCTAACTTTTGTAAGTTTCCTCTCAATCCTCTTTCCAACTACCAAATTACCCCTTGTGAGTAACGCGTACCCACGCGGACTCACATCCTTCCAACTCCGAGAGTAACGCGTACCCACGCGGACTCTCATCTCCTTAACCCGAAGGTAACGCGTACCCACGCGAACCTTCATAAAATCCAAATCCGAGAGTAACGCGTACCCACGCGGACTCTCATTCTAAATCACGGGAGTAACGCGTACCCACGCGGACTCCCATTCTTTTACTAATTAAATTAACATTAGTTTTAGATATAAAGGTAACGCGTACCCACGCGGACCTTTATCACACACACTAACCCACACATACATTTTATATTTCTCTCTCAATAAATATTTTAATACATTTTAATAAAAATAACACTTTATCAAATCGTCAGCCCGTATCCCTGACCAATTAGCATTTGCCAAGGTCAAAAACAGGGCAATTCTAAGATATTGTTACCCCAGACGTAACACCATTAATCGTTGAAAAGTGGCGGGAGCGGTTTTCAATCCGAAAGGCATTCGCGAAAATTCGTAATGCCCGAATGGAGTCGAAAAAGCTGTTTTATGTGCATCGTCTGGTTTTACCTTTATTTGGTGAAAACCCGACGCGAGGTCGAAAACCGAAAAATATTTGGCTCCGCCCAGTTGATCCAAAATATCGGTAATGTTCGGAAGCGAATACGAATCTCCGATTGTTTTTTCGTTCAGCATCCGAAAATCTAGTACCATTCTCCAGCGTTTATTTCCGTGGGAGTCTGGTTTTTTCGGAACGATCCATACTGGACTGTTATAAGGTGATGGCGATGTTTTCACAATTCCTTCCTCGTAAAGTTTTTTGACCTGACGAGTTATCTCGTCCTTGTGAACGGGAGGAAAACGGTATTGACGGGTGTTTATTGGGTGCTCGTCGATTGTTGTTATAGCGTGTTGTAGCTTATCAGTGGCACCTAGTTTATCACCCGGGATGTAGAATTGATTATAACTTTCTTCGAGCAATTGATCGATACTCGCGCGTTCTTCTGAGTTGAGATGTTCGAGACGAAGTAAGTTTTTAATTTTATCTACTTAATTTACCTTTGTTTCATTATCTGTCGCGATTTTCAAACAGTCTGCGTATGATTTCGCGGATTTTAATGATTTTATATTTCCTTTTTCTTTAGATTCATTGCATGATTTAGAAGATTTAGAGAATTCAGAGGATTTTGAAGATTCAGTTTTTTCGTTGTCTTTCTTCTCTTCGGAAGAGTTAGACGATTGAGTATTTTTTATTGATTTAGAAGATTTAGGGAATTCAGAGGATTTTGACGATTTAGTTTTTTCGTTGTCTTTCTTCTCTTCGGAAGAGTTAGACGATTTAGTATTTTTTATTGATTTAGAAGATTTAGTGATTTTCGATTTTGAGTCTTGAGGTTCTTCGAATTCTTGTAATGCCAGTGTCGGTACTACAAGTTCGATTTCTTCCTCTCTAGTATTGTAGACTTGAGTATACGCGATGCCTCGTTGGTTGAAAACTAGAGCTTTACCGAAATAAATTCCGTCCCCGATTTTCATACGCGGTAAATAACCCTGAGTAATTTCGTCGTTTTTCACTCTGACGTAGAAAGTTGAGGCAGATCGCGCTGGTATCATTACCGTTTCAAGACTCGACAATTTAATACGGTTGTCTCTCCAATTCAAACAGTGATCCCTGTAATCGATCGTTGCCTTATATCTCTGAAAGAACTCGTTTCCCAGTATTCCACTTTGTTCGATCGGAAAATTCTCATTAACAAGGTGGAACGTAACGGAACATCCTAAGATGTTTACAGTCACTGACCCTAAAGTGTCGACTGGAATTGTTTTTATTCCATGTAATTCGAGAATATCCATTGCATCTACTATAGTGCCTGGTTTGATCGATTTTTCTTTTATAAGATTCGGCTCGGATCCCGTATCGACTAATAAAGATATTGGCGATTCTACGGTTAAGGATTCGATTTGTATTGTCGGAGGTCGACAGCGCCGTTTTAAATTGATATGAGCTATTCGGACTCGTCTCCCGATGATATCTGGTTTATTACCAAAGCTGCACGAGAGGCTGCTTTCGTTTGAGTCTCCGAACGAGCCCCGTTGTTCGGAAGACGGTTGGAGTTTCCCTGTTGTTTTTGCTTATTATTATATTCGCGTTTCCTACATTCTTCGATGGTATGTCCGTTCTTTTCACAGTAACGGCAAGTTTTCTGGGGTTGGGTGATATTATTTCTGTTTACTAACGGCTTATCCGCTCCTCGAGCGGGTCGAGTGTCCATATCTCGAGAAGGCCCGGCGCCTTGGTTCCTGAACCAACATAGGTCGGCCGTATGACCCGCGCGTTTACAAATTTGACAATTTATGGCGCTTGTCTGAACCGTCCCTACGTCTCGCCGAGGTGTGGGTTTTCTTGTGGGTTTAGGGTTGCGTAGTTCGTTCATAGTCGTCTGTTTTCTGTTGGTTTTAATTGCGTCCTTACCGCCGTCCGTTAGCGTAGCGTACGTCGTCTCCATTCGTATTTGTATATCTGGCCTAAGGCCGTCGAGAAAACTTTCTACGCACTCTTTTTCGACAGAATTTTTATTTTCGTCGTTTATTTCCCCGTTATTGTTACTTTTGAAGGCTTCGATAATAAGATTTCCGATCTCGCGCACCCGATTTATATATTTTATAATATCTTCATTTTTTAGCTGTACTAACGTCCCTAATTCTCGTCGTACCTGATTAACTGTTCTCGCGGGGGCGTATAAATCTTTAAAATACGCGGCTAAAGTCTTCAAATTCTCGAATTAAACTCCCTGAATGGATCTTTTTGCTTCGCCCGTTATCGCGGTCCTAATTAATTTTACGAAATTTGCTCCCACGTTTGCGGGAAGCATACTTAATGCTTCCTCGCAACTATCGATAAATTCAAAAACGGGGATATTGTATCCGTCGAATTCAGATACTACTTTGATTGCATCCTTAAGGAATACCATCTGTGATGCTCCCACAGGCATTTCGGCGGATGGGGGTGTAACGTTTTGACTAGAAATAAGAGGGTTTGTTAAAATATTTACTTTTTTGATTGGGGTGTGGTCAACTGACATGACTTAGAATCAAATCGTCTTTGTATCCCACCGCTGTCACCAAAAAGAAAGGTATGTTACATCCGGCGTAACAATATATGAGAATTGCCTTGTTTTTGACCTTAGCAAATGTTAATTGGTCAGGGATACAGGCTGACGATTTGATTCAGAAAGAAAGTGTTATTTATATATATATATATATGGGATATTTATTGAGAATAAAGTGTAGAATGTATGTATGGGTTAGTGTGTGTGTGATAAAGGTCCGCGTATATCTAAAACTAGTGTTAATTTAGTTATTAAAAGAATAGGAGTCCGCGTGGGTACGCGTTACTCCCGTGATTTGGAATGAGAGTCCGCGTGGGTACGCGTTACTCTCGGATTTGGATTTAATAAAGGTCCGCGTGGGTACGCGTTACCTTCGGGTTAGGAGATGAGAGTCCGCGTAGGTACGCGTTACCTTCGGGTTAGGAGATGAGAGTCCGCGTGGGTACGCGTTACTCTCGGAGTTGGAAGGACGTGAGTCGGCGTGGGTACGCGTGACTCACAAAGGATAGTTTGGTAGTTGGGAGAGAATCGAGAGGAAACTTACAAAAAGTTAGAGTCCTTTTTCTTTGAATTATACTTGAAAATACTTATTAGTTGGGACTGGGCCCGAAATGATTTTAGAAGATGTTGCGACGTCGGAGGTTGAATTATTACTGTCTAAAAGACGCGTGTGTGGCCCTTTTATACAATTTCGGGTCCACACAAAATATTTAACCAGGTTGGAGAGGGTAGTTTTCCTTATTTATTATTGGTTGAAAACACCGTCTCTCACCTTCTTATTCTGTAAACGCGTTTCGCTTTTAACTACGAAACTAGTGGTAAGGGTGGGAAAGGGCAAATTTTCTTTGTATCTCATTGGTTGAAATTTCCGGTTTGCCACTTCTTAGTTTTATGCAAAAGGTGGGAAGAATCTTATCTTTTCGAGCTGAAGGCCCAAGAACCCCCTCCCTTGTATCTTTGTGGGCCCCTTGAGAAAGGCCACACGCTCACGCCCGTGTTTGGAGGGTTGCAGCCCTTCAGGCGTCTGTGTGGTGGCGTTACGGAGACGTAACACACGCACACACGCACACACGCCCGACGCGCATTTGCACTGTAGCGTGAAATATGTTTACGCTCCTCCGGACTCTCCGGCGAGACTTCCTCATCGGCGACACCGGCTGGCCCACGGTCAGATAGGGGAAAAAGAAACGTTTTATTAATTATTTTTGTTTTATTGTTTTTTTTTTCATGATTGTAATCGTCCCGAGGGGGCGATATTTGTCCCGAGTCAAGGGGGTTCTTCCGGAGACGAGGGCTGGCGCATTTGGAAGAAGCAAGGAAAGAGAAGAGGTGAAGCGCCTGGGAGGAGGGCCACCCGCCGGACGGCGAAGCGATTGATGCGCGGGGCCACTTATCTGGGCCGAATCTCGCGTTACCGCGACCCCGTGCGAATTACCTAAAGCTAGGCGTCGGGTGGGGTCGGAGTTGGTCGCCTGTCCCCCCCGACGGCGCGTGCCGGAAAGTGGGGATTGAGGGCCTCGGGCCGGGGGAGCCGTTAATTGTCTGGGCTGTCTCGCGGAAGTCGCTGTTGAGGAAGGTGAATTTTGCATTATTGCCGGGGAGTCCAGGAGTACCGGGGGAAGAGAGGAAGTACCTTGTGATCTGAGGAACGCGCTGCAGATTTTCCGGTGGGTGGCTTCGCTTACCATCTTATCTCGTCGTCCGTCTCGGGACGAGTTGTTATTCCGTTTATTTTTCTTTTGTCACCTTTTTTTTTGTAAAATTCGTGGTTTTTCCCCGCAAGCGTTTCGGTCTGTTTTTTTTTTGTTAATTCGTGCAACCGCGGCGGCGGTTGGGCACGCGGTCTCGTGACCGGTAGGGTTTTCCGTGGGCTTAGCCGGGAATACCGTTTTCCGGAGACAGACAGGGCGGTTTTTTTCCCCCCCTTTTATTTTTTTCATTGGATATTACCGGAGGATTCAGGGGTATTGAGTTTTTTCCCTATTTATCGCGTTCGTGTCGGGTTCGCGCCATTTCCGGGGTTGCGCGGGAGAGTTGGATGGCTCGGGTGTGTGCGCGTGAGTGAGAATTGTGTTTCCGCGGTAGCTTTATCTTTGGTACGGTTTTTTTTGTTGTTTTTTTTAGCGGTGGACTAAGTAGCCGCGAACGGTGTGAGTGCGTCGCGTGGTTTTTTTGTATAATTTCTTTCTCGAGTACGTGTGTGAGAGTGAGTGTGGAGATTCGAGCGGGAGCCGTCCGGCTTGTACCGCGGGCGGGAGCGCGAGCGCGGGTGTGTGTGTGAGCGGGGGGAGGAGCGGTGTGTGTGCGTGCAAGCGCGACGTGGCGAGTCGTTGTGCCGAAATCGTGTAATTTTCTATACTTGTCCGAATAAATTGTGAGTTGACGGGTTTTTCTTTATTCGGGGTGTTCGATTTGGTTTTTTATCCTGGTTTTTTTTGTTGTGTACCTGCGCGGTGGAGTGCGGATCCCGCCACTTTACCGGCAACGGGACTGCGGCTGGTCGGGGCAGATAACTTGGCTCGGGGCATTCTCCTTCCCCGGTGCAGATGCACCTGGCGCCCGGGGGAAAGAAAATAAGGGGAGGGAGCGCCGCCGAGCTTTAGTTTTACAGCGGCGAACATCAGGGTTTTTACGCTACAAATTTTGGCGCCCAACGTGGGGCCCGATAAAGTAAAATTCACCGTGCAGGGAAAAACTTTTGTTTTTGGAAAAAAATCGTTTCTCGTTTAAATTTGATTTCAGTTATCGTTTAAAGTTTTATTTCGGCTCGTCAGTGTGATAGTGTGTGTGATTGAGAGTTCGTGCGCGCGGGGAGGAAGCAGGCAGCCGTTGCGCCGGCCTTACCGTGACGCGCGGGCTAGCGCTCGGCTCACCGTGTTTACGTTTTTTTTCCCTCGTGTGTTGTTCGTGGCTGTCTCCGATTTGAACGATCTAGCACGAAATAAGTGAGCTTTTCGCTTATCATTGGGATTATAATATTCACGACGAAATATTATTTCGAGTTGAAGTTTTTAGCACTCTGTGACCGGGTATACCAGGAGCCCGTGGAAATAATTTATATTAGCTTCGAGTGTTCGCGAAATCTCTGTCTACCGGAGTACCCGTAGGTGGTGCTAAGGGGGGGAGTGCGGTACCCGGCGGGCTCTAACGCTACGGGTCCGAACGTTTCGCCTCTTAAAATATTTTTCGGATGATTTTTGAAATTGTGTTTAACGGTTTTGTGATTTTATTTTGTTTAACGTTATTTTCAGGAAGTGTCAGTTTTCATTTTTTTTGTGACTCTCAATAATTAATTTCGGAAATTGTTTGAAAATTTTATTCTTATTTTTCGACTTCGGTTCGAGTTTTGTTCTTATTTTAATAACGTTATTTTGCTTTCTCTTTTTCCGGGTTTTTGGGTTTTCCTTTCTTCCCATTTGTGCCAGCGGTCTGGTATTTTGACATTTGACGTTATTTTGAGATTTTATTATTTGATCTATTTTGACAGTTTTTTTTTGAATTTTATTAGTTGACATTTTATGTTTTTGAATTTTATTAATTAACATTTTATTCTTGGTTTTTAGTGATTGACATTTTATTCTTGACGTTTACCTTTGATATTTGGTGTTTTTTTTTAAGCAGTTTTACCGATTGACTCGGACTGTTGTGTTTTATTTGAGGTTTTTCAGGTTGTTCGTTTTTGATGATTTTCAGCCTTGGAACTGTGACTGAGTTATTTTAGGGTTTTTACCATTTGACAATTTACTTTGGGTTTTTTATATTTTGACGCCGAATTATTTATTGGGTTGTTTCGTGCCGTTTTAATTTTAATACGACATTTTCTCTTAAACTTCAGACTTTGCTTCGAATTTCGAGGTTTTGACAGTTTTATTTATTGACGTTCGGCTATTTTTCTATTTATTTCTTTTTGTTGTTTTATTGGGTTTTCATCTTTGTTTTGACTTTTATAACGTTTTGACTTAACGACTTTGGGATTTTATTTACTGACGTGAATTTATTCATTTCTTCGGTTTTCTATATTTTATTTTGGTTTTAGCCTTTTGACTCAGTTATTCCTCATTTTTATCCAAGGACGTAAATTTTTATTTTAATTCGGATTTACCTGCTGACCTTGACTTCGGAAATTTTATCTTATTTGGAAATTTATTCATTGTTTTACCTTTTGACGTTTGTTTTATAAATTTTTATTCCGGACCACTGGGTTTTTCTCTTTCTTTTTATTTCTTTTTCCGACGATCTTATTCTATTTGTGTTTTTTTATCTCTGTTAATTGATTTCGATTTTCAAATTTAACATTTTATTCCGGTGACTTTCGGTTTATTTTATGAGGGTTATCGCGTCTGGAACTTGGCAGTTATCCTGAATATTTATTTTCGTTTTGAGTTTTGGGGAGATTTTTATTTTTGTTTTTTTGTTGTTCCCGTTACTTACGGGGTTCGAGCTACATATTTCCAGGGTTTTACTTGGTTACGTTACGGAGCTTGGTCACAGAGTAAAAGAGAGTGAGAGGGGAGGTTACGATCCCACCTATAGGTCGGAGATCGGGAATTTTGAATATACCTGGCAGTGTCTATGGTTGATACATCAGTTGATGCGACTGCATTTCGGTTTCCGGTTGATACCGGGATGATTTTTGGTCTTTGAATTTAAATTGCTGTTGTGTCCCCCGGATGACCCGTGTCTCCTCGATTCTTCAGATTACGGGTCAGGAGGGATAAGTCGGGATCTCTTGCCACAAATAAGTATTAACTCATAAAATACAGACACGCTTTGGATTTATTATGGTTTTTGGGTTTTTACACAGCAGATGTTATTCTCGATGACTCGGACTAACACTTTATTATCGCGGTGCGACGTACCGCGTTTACCGCGCCGCGGGTTTCTATTAGATATTTCTATTCGCGCTTTTTACAAAGTATCGACGAGGAAATTCTATCGCGGCCCGGGAGTCTGACTATCAGAGGACCGTTCGACTTGATCTTTCGTTCAAGACTGACTTTTCGATGGCGAGCTTTCGGTTCATCGAGGCTCGTCGTCGAAAAGCTGATTTTGCAGTTTTGTGTTGTCTGGCTGTTCCCAGCCAGTCGCGTGGTTCTTATTCAGCGTTCCCATGGTACGGTTTCTCGGAATGAGTTCTATCGTAGTAACGGAAATCGGTATTTCCGTTGCTTCGCGTCGTGTTATTTTATTCTTATAATTTTATCGCCCGACTTAGAGTCAGCGATGTTCGATCGTGAGAAACAATTATCGTGAGAAACGTATAATTGTTTCGAGAATTTATTGTTTATATAAATCTATAATGACAAAAATATACTTGAAAATTGCGGGGCACAACATTGCGAACATTGGTTTCTTGGGTTCGTACGTTTCATGGTCTGGCTGATCCGACCGATCAGTGCAGGGGCTCACTTATTTAGTGTGATCGAGCATTGATTTATTTATTTATTTGTCGGGTTGTTCATCTGTTTATTTATTTATTTATTTTGTCTGATTATTGGTTTTATCTCTTTGACTATTTCTTGACATATTTATTTATTTTCTTTTATTTGATTGACTATTTCTTCGTTTATTTACCTATTGACTTTGACATTGACTTTATTTATCTTTTGTATTTTGTGATATTTGTTTATTTATTGGTGCACTTGTCTTTGGTATCGAGCCGGTCCGTTTGGATCCATCAGGGTGGTTTTGCGCCGGGATACTTTTTCTCCCTGGGCTGCAGTGATTACCGGATCGAGTGGGCGGTTCGCTAATTTGTTTTTTGTGTATTTTCCATTTGTTTTCCCTCGTTTTTGTTTTGTTTTTTTTATCGTTCCCAGAGGGGGGAAAACAACGCGTCAAAGGCATAGCCGTTGCTTCGATCGCCGGTCAGCTGCTCTACCCCGGGTTTGGGGAGAGTGAATATATTTGTTGGGGTTTTCTTTTGATTTTGGAAGGAAGATAAAGAACGAGATGGATCGGGATCTCACTTTTAGCGAGGTCGCGGCGCTGAACGAGGCTGAGATTAAGGCTGAGTTAGCGCTGCGCGGTTTATCGGAAGAGGGTGAGTTGAACGCGTTAAGGGAGCGTTTGTACGGGTCGGTGCATTTTGCCGGTCGTAATTTGCCGATGCCGGGGGAGGGAACGGACCCGTCCACCGTACGGCCACCGGAAAATTCTACGTATCCTTTCCAGGCGGCGAGAGGGGGTGCAGGGGGGGGAGGGCACTCAGGGCCCTCTCATCACTCATCACCTTTGGAGGGGGAGCCGCGACGCAGAGCGGTGTTGACAGCTTATGATATCCTTCGACGTTGGAACATCAAATTTTCCGGTGCTAAGGGTGAAGAAGTCGAGGTGTTCCTTTCTCGCATTAATGATGGTCGGTCGTTGGTGGAGGTATCGGACAACGAGTTATTTAACTGTATTCCACCATTTCTGTCTGGTATGGCTTACCATTGGTATAAGCAGGAGCGATCCAAGTGGGACACGTGGTCAGCGTGTGAGGCAACTTTTAAATCTCGCTTTGGAGATCCGGACCTGCAGTTCCTGTTGCAGGAGGAGATTAGGTCGCGGGTGCAGGGGCCGGATGAGTCAGTTGTGGATTATTTAACATGCATGAAGGGGTTGATGATCCGGGTGGTGCCACCGATGTCTTTGCCGGACCAGCTGGATATGATCCATCGTAACCTTCTTCCGCGGCTTCAGGTGGCAATTTTACGGACGGAGATTGATTCAATTGAGGATTTGGTCCGCGATGGTTCCCGGTTGGAAAGGAGTTACCGAGCCGGGGAGACACAGCGTTTGCCACCACCCCCGGAGAAGTCCTTGTTTCCGGAGTTTGCATATAATGGGGCAAGGCCACGGGTGACTTCCGGAAGAGCAACGGTTGGTGAGGGGGGTCGGAGGGTCGCCCAGTCGGGCTATCCGTCCCAGGAGGAGCGGCCGTACAGCAGCAGGCCGATGAGGAATTTCTACCATGCGGAAGGAGATGCCGGTGTTGGAAACCGGGGTTCGCAGGTTGGACCAGGTGCTTCGGCATTAAGGGATGGTGGCCAGACGGCGGGAGGCCGTACATTCTCATCGGGTGGAGTTGTTGGTTCCGGAGGTCGCGGAGGGGTGGTCGGTTCGAATAATCGTCCTTTTTCAAGAGGAGGAGTGTCTGGGAGTCGTGGTCCGGTGGAGTGTAAGAATTGCGGACAGGTGGGCCATTTTGCGCGAGGCTGTGGGAAGCCACTGCGCATTCATGGCTATGAGTGCGGGAAAGAGGGGGTTACATTGCGAACTCCACACAATTGTCCGGGAAACGCTCGTGGGGGCTACCAGTAGGGACCGTGGAGGCTCCAGGGAGTGAGTTAGCGTCCCCGGGAGAGAATAATGCAGCAAATGTCGTCCAACGGACAGTGGAAGGGATAGAGAGGCAGGGTAGCGCTCTCTTGGTTCTGTTGCTCGGGGTACGAGAGCGGGCAATACCGGCAGTCGTGGATACGGGAGCAACCGGTACTTTTATCGGCAGGGATGGGTTGCTCGTTTTGGCTAGGTTGGGTTTTGTTAGACGTCGGGTTCCGGATCGACCGTGCACGATAGGTGACGGATCAACCATCGTGAGTCAGGAGGTTATCGAGTTTGAGGTTACGTTACGTGGTAGGAGAGCGGTCATTGTGGCAAGGATTCTTTCAGATTTACCGGTGCCGCTTCTTTTGGGTTTGGATTCGTTGGGGAGTTTAAGGATTGTGGTCGATGCGGCACGGCGGTCGTGGTTTTTCGGAGATCGTAGGCGGGAGGAGTATCCGTTCGAGAGGGTAGTGTGTTCCGGGAATTTGGAGGTGTGTGCCCCTCTGGTCGACCTGACGGAGAGCGAGAGCGAACGGTTGGAGGAGTTTTTGGCTGTCGAGCTTCCACGTCTGCAACGAGCCCCGGGGCGTACAAACCTCGTGGAACATCGTATAGACGTGGGAGATGCGACGCCTATAAAGCAGCGATGGTACCCGTTCACTCCCGTGATCCGGGAGGCGATGAATTCGGAGGTGGATCGGATGCTTAAGGCCGATGTAATTGAGGCATCCCAGAGTGAGTGGAGTAGTCCTATTGTAATGGTAAAGAAGCCGAACGGGACGTACCGGTTTTGTATCGATTTTCGGAAAGTCAACGCGGTTTCTAAGAAGGATGCTTATCCGCTGCCATATATGTCCCACATTCTGGATTGTTTGAGAGCCGCGCGATATATTACCACCCTGGATTTAAGTCAGGCCTCCATCAAATTCCTTTGGAGGAGAAATCTCGGGAGATTACAGCGTTTACCGCTCCACATAGGGGTCTTTCCCAGTTTAAAAGGATGCCGTACGGGCTTACTACCGCTCCAGCGACTTTCCAACGTTTGCTGGACCGGGTTATTGGTCCTGAAATGCAGCCAACGGTGTTCGCGTATTTGGACGATATCGTCATCGTGACGGAGACTTTTGAGGAGCACCTGGTGTGGGTTAGACGGGTGTTTGATCGTATAATCTCGGCGGGTCTGCTAATAAATCCTGATAAATGTGAATTTTGTCGGAACGAATTGAGGTACCTTGGGTTTATCATAAATAGTGACGGGTTGCAGCCAGATCGGGCAAAGATCGCCCCGATCGAGGATTATCCTCCACCCACTACCGTTTCTTTGGTTCGTCGTTTTCTTGGAGCTACCTCTTGGTATCGTCGGTTCATTCCGCATTATGCGTCGTTAGCAAAGCCGATCACCAGGCTCACGAAGAAGAAACAGACCTGGGTATGGGGGCAAGAGCAACAGGAGGCTTTCGAGATCCTCAAGCGTTGTTTGGTGGAGGCGCCGGTTTTGGCTCGACCGGATTTTTCGAAGCCTTTTACGGTGCATACGGATGCTAGTTTGTCTGGGTTGGGAGCGGTGCTTACGCAGGTACCGAAGGGGGCTGAGCACCCGATTGCATATGCCAGTCGAGCTCTTTCGGATGCGGAGCGTAATTATGATGTCAGGGAGCTGGAGTGCCTGGCGATTTTATGGGCTGTGGAGAAGTTCAAGGCGTACCTGACTGGTTACCACTTCACGGTTATAACTGATCATGAGAGTTTAAAATGGTTATTTACTCAAAAAGAACCGAAGGGGAGAATCGCTAGGTGGATCTGGACCCTGACTCATTACGATTTTGATATAGCGCATCGGAAAGGGGCTTTAAATCACCTTCCTGACGCTTTATCCCGGATGTACGAGAGAGTCTCGGTGGAGCAGTTGGCTAGGGAGTCTGCTGTGTCGCCGGGTCTCATGTTGGTGTCTGGGGATAGGAGGGAAAAGGAGCAGGTTGGTGACCCCACGGGGGTGTGTGATTCATGGTATCGGAGTCGGTGGGCGGAGGTGTTGGAGAGTCCCGGAAGGTTTCCGGATTGGAAGATCGTGGAAGGGAGGTTGTTTTTGCGGCGCCGGTTCACCCGGGTGGTTTCGGATGGAGTTGACAGCGAATGGAAGCTGGTGGTCCCGTTACCGGATAGGCGGACGGTTTTGGTCGAAAACCACGATGTTCCACAGGCGGGACATCTTGGAATAGAAAAGACGTTTCAGAGGATTGTGGCGTCCTATTATTGGCCGGGAATGTATCGGTCGGTTCGTCGTTATGTGTCGTCGTGCATGGTGTGTCAGAAAACCAAGCCAAGTAATGCCGCACCGTTGGGGTTGATGGGAAGACGAGTGGTGGAGGAGCCATGGGCCGTGGTGGCCATGGATATTACCGGACCTTTCTCGCCCAGTCGAGCTGGTGCGGTGTACATCTTGGTTATCCAGGATTTGTTTACCAAGTGGATAGAGTGTGTTCCCCTAAAGTCGGCAAATGGGAAGAAAATTCGGGAGGCTTTTGAGGAGGTAGTTCTCTCGCGCTGGGGAACCCCGGAGGTGATTCTGACGGATAATGGGACAGAGTTCGTAAATAAGAGCATAGGGGGGATGGCGGCCGAGTGTGGGATTTATCATACCACCACTCCGCCGTATCACCCCCAGGCCAATCCTGTCGAGCGCGTAAATCGGGTGCTGAAATCCATGATCGTGGCATATTTGGATGGTGATCACAGGACCTGGGATGTTCACCTTCCGGAGTTTAGATTCGCGTACAATACGGCGTATCATGCGGCAATTGGGACAAGTCCAGCGTATTTGAATTTCGGTAGGGTGCCGAAGCCGCACCAGTTTTTCCGGAGAATACAGGGGGAGAGGGCGGTGGTGCCGCAGGATCCCGGGGAGTGGTCGGCGCGTATAGGACAATTGGAGGAGCTACGCAAGAAAGTGCAGCACGACTTGGAGGAAGCGTACCGTCGGTGCTCCAGGGGGTTTAACCGTCGTCGAGCGGCGGTGCAGTTTTCGGTAGGGGATTTGGTCATGAGGAGGCAGCGCGTGCTCTCGAACGCGTCGCAGTTCATTGCTGCGAAGCTAGCCCCAAGATATCAGGGGCCGTATACCGTTTCGCGGGTGTTATCCCCCGTGGTGTATGAGCTGACCGACGATCGGGGTAATGTGGTGAAGAAGGTGGCGATTGAGGATTTGAAGCCTTTTAAACCCGTTGTCTCGAATTCTCCAACAGGAGGATGTCACGTGGTGAGAGGAGTTTCAATCCCGTCCGACTCCGGGTCCACTTGAGGGCCGCGTTTGAGGAGATGTTGGAGCGGGTGGTGGAAGAGGAGGGCCGGGAGGCGGCTCGGAGGCCAGAGCTCGAGATGTTTCGGTCTCGGTATGAGAGGGACGTGTGCGACAGGGGTACCCAGACCGATCCCGATCTGGCAGGGTGCTCGGTGGCCTGTCAGACCGAGGAGGGGGCCGTGGCTTTCCCGGTTCCGGCGAGTAGGAGGCGGCCGTTGATTCCGGAGGTACCCGAGAGGGTTCCGGAGGTACCGGAGGTCGTTGCGGAGGTACCGGAGGTCGTTGCGGAAGTACCGGAGAAGAGCGCGGGAGTTCCGGAGAAGAAGAGGGTGGCGAGGCCCCTCCCAGTGGTGGGAGGGTGCTTTAACTGTCGCAAGACGGGACATTGCTACCGAGAGTGCCCGAAACCCCGCTGTGTTAAGGGGTTTTGCTTTAACTGCGGTCGGGGCAGGGTGTCCCTGCGAACCTGCCCGAATTGTCGGGAGTTTTGGGAGAGTACGGCGGGGAGAAGGAAGGGAGGGAAAAAGGAGTAGAGGAGGTTGGAAAGGAGTGTCCTGGGGTGTGGGTTTTTCGGAGGCAGGACGGGGGAGGTGAATAAAAGAAAATGGGGTGCCCACAGGCCCCGAAGAAGTGATTCGATGGTGTTTTTTTTTTGTTCTTTCCTCTTCCCATTCCTTGGGGGGATGACTGGTGGGGAGTAGAGTGAAAGGTTGGTTTTGTGGTGTTTTGTCCTTGTCTAGGTTCCTGGTACGAGGTGATGTACTGAAACACGGGAGCCCGTGGTTCCGTCGATCCCGGAGGTGGCTCGAGGATAAGGATGCCGGTAATCGGATTATTCTTTGATTAATGATCATTTCGTTTTGTTTTGTTTTTTTTCTTTGATGATCTTTATAACACGAGACCGTGAGTCCATGCCGTTGCCGTCATGGGTTGGAGTCCCGAGATGGCGAGAGAGTGAGTGGGGGAGCCACTCGAGCCGGAGCGGTCGAGTTTTAGGGGGGGAGTTTGTAGCGTGAAATATGTTTACGCTCCTCCGGACTCTCCGGCGAGACTTCCTCATCGGCGACACCGGCTGGCCCACGGTCAGATAGGGGAAAAAGAAACGTTTTATTAATTATTTTTGTTTTATTGTTTTTGTTTTCATGATTGTAATCGTCCCGAGGGGGCGATATTTGTCCCGAGTCAAGGGGGTTCTTCCGGAGACGAGGGCTGGCGCATTTGGAAGAAGCAAGGAAAGAGAAGAGGTGAAGCGCCTGGGAGGAGGGCCACCCACCGGACGGCGAAGCGATTGATGCGCGGGGCCACTTATCTGGGCCGAATCTCGCGTTACCGCGACCCCGTGCGAATTACCTACAGCTAGGCGTCGGGTGGGGTCGGAGTTGGTCGCCTGTCCCCCCCCCCGACGGCGCGTGCCGGAAAGTGAAGATTGAGGGCCTCGGGCCGCGGGAGCCGTTAATTGTCTGGGCTGTCTCGCAGAAGTCGCTGTTGAGGAAGGTGAATTTTGCATTATTGCCGGGGAGTCCAGGAGTACCGGGGGAAGAGAGGAAGTACCTTGTGATCTGATGAACGCGCTGCAGATTTTCCGGTGGGTGGCTTCGCTTACCATCTTATCTCGTCGTCCGTCTCGGGACGAGTTGTTATTCCGTTTATTTTTCTTTTGTTACCTTTTTTTTTTGTAAAATTCGTGGTTTTTCCCCGCAAGCGTTTCGGTCTGTTTTTTTTGTTAATTCGTGCAACCGCGGCGGCGGTTGGGCACGCGGTCTCGTGACCGGCAGGGTTTTCCGTGGGCTTAGCCGGGAATACCGTTTTCCGGAGACAGACAGGGCGGTTTTTTTCCCCCCCTTTTATTTTTTTCATTGGATATTACCGGAGGATTCAGGGGTATTGAGTTTTTTCCCTATTTATCGCGTTCGTGTCGGGTTCGCGCCATTTCCGGGGTTGCGCGGGAGAGTTGGACGGCTCGGGTGTGTGCGCGTGAGTGAGAAATGTGTTTCCGCGGTAGCTTTATCTTCGGTACGGTTTTTATTTGTTGTTTTTTTTAGCGGTGGACTAAGTAGCCGCGAACGGTGTGAGTGCGTCGCGTGGTTTTTTTGTATAATTTCTTTCTCGAGTACGTGTGTGAGAGTGAGTGTGGAGATTCGAGCGGGAGCCGTCCGGCTTGTACCGCGGGCGGGAGCGCGAGCGCGGGTGTGTGTGTGAGCGTGCAAGCGCGACGTGGCGAGTCGTTGTGCCGAAATCGTGTAATTTTCTATACTTGTCCGAATAAATTGTGAGTTGACGGGTTTTTCTTTATTCGGGGTGTTCGATTTGGTTTTTTATCCTGGTTTTTTTTGTTGTGTACCTGCGCGGTGGAGTGCGGATCCCGCCACTTTACCGGCAACGGGACTGCGGCTAGTCGGGGCAGATAACTTGGCGCGGGGCATTCTCCTTCCCCGGTGCAAATGCACCTGGCGCCCGGGGGAAAGAAAATAAGGGGAGGGAGCGCCGCCGAGCTT
>OZ020164.1:8194133-8366633 GCA_963971145.1 Sussaba pulchella
ATCGACAACAAGACGACACACCAACAGACGCTACAACTGTAACGACAGCAACAAGATGAAAAAACAAAACATGACAATGGTGCGGTTATCTGGGATGGAGAATGGGAGGGAAAACAATAAAAAAAACTCTCGTCTGTACTTCCGGGACTTGTGGCCGTCTCTATTGTCTATTCCGCCCTCCTTCACTCGGGAAAGCCTCCGACGAGTAGCAACCTTGTCGTGACGAACTTTGTATGGTTCCACGTCCAAGCGCTACTCGCGATCTCGCTCCGTTATACGCGAATTCCGGGAATAAAGACTCTTCGGGTGAAGGCGGTAATCTTTGGGTTTCAGCCGCTCGGAAACTCCTTTCCAACCGCGACCCATCTCTAACCAGACCCTCCATCGACTCGATCTCGGTACGTAAAATCGCGACCTGCAAACGCGGTAACAAATTCCGATGCACCATGTCCAGCTGATCGGGAAGAGACATAGGCGGGACCACGCGAAACATCAACCCCTTCATGCATGTAAGATAATCCACGACTGACTCGTCCGGACCTTGTACTCGAGCCCGGATCTCCTCCTGCAGTAAAAACTGTAAGTCGGGATCCCCAAACCGGGACTTAAAAGCAGCCTCACACGCCGACCACGTACTCCACTTCCCACGCTCCTGCTTGAACCAATGATAAGCCATTCCCGATAAAAAAGGTGGAATGCAATTAAATAGCTCATTATCCGAAACCTCGACCAACGATCTACCGTCGTTAATCCGCGAGAGGAACACTTCTACCTCCTCACCCTTCGCCCCAGAAAATTTAATATTCCAACGCCTCAAAATATCATACGCGGTCAACACCGCCGCCCTACGACGTGGTTCATTCCCTATTGGTGACGAATGGTTCCATGTACCGGTTGCCGCTCCCCCCCTTAAATTGGCCCTACCGCCATTTCCTGCAAACGGGTCATCTGAATGGTCGGGTGGGTGGATGGTTGACGGACCACCCCCCGCACCCACGAGCTCTGATGTTCCAACTCGACCGGCAAAATGTCCAAATTCATATAACCTTTCCCGCAACGCGTTAACTTCCCCCTCGACCGGTAAACCCCGTGACACTAACTCAGCTTTTAATTGATCATCGCTAAGGCCCGCGATCTCGGTAAACGTTAGCTCGTGATCCATAATGAAAATTACTATCCCTCCCCAAAAAAAAAAGAAAAGGATAAAGAATAAATTATTGAATATCGATAATAATAGCTGATCCACGGATAAGCCACACGATGCCCCTTTGGTCCGAGCTGACCGACGGTACTACTGGCGTGAGGCCACCTATGGCCGAATCAAGGGAAAAATTCGTTGGGGAAAAAGGGAAAAAACAAAAAAAACGGGAAGGAAATGTACACGTAATCAAGGGTAAACAAAAGACATACCAGTTGCTGCGCAAAATAAACAAAACAAAAAAACACGATCGTGGCCGCTCAAAATTGAAGCGCCATAGAACAATTCGAAATTCCCCGTAAATAAACGGATTAATAAACCAGGAAATCAATCACCAAACAAATAAATAAATAAATAAACAATCAAACAAATAAATAAATAAAATCAAAACATAAAACACGACACAAATCAACAATCGGGTGGCCAGGCCCCTACGGGACTGTAATAAAATCGATCGTCCAGATGTGTAAAAATAATAATTGTCAAAACAGAATAAAATCAATGGTCAAACATCCCAAATTAATTGTCAAAATAAAATAAAATCGATTGTCAAAATATAAAAATAATCGTCAGGAAGGAATAAAATAACAGGCAGAATAAAATAAATAGAATTGTCAAAGTGTAGAAAATAATTGTCAAAATACAAAAGTAGCAGTCACCATAAAATAAAATGATAGTCCAAACGTAAAAGCAAAAGTCAAAATATTAAAAAAAGATAGTAAATGGTAAATAGTAAAATAAAATAAATTGTCGAGATGTGAAAATACTTGTCAAAATAAAATAAAACCGGATTGTCAACTACCGAAAATAATCGTCAAAATAAAATAAAATAAAGTCGTCAAGACGAACACAGCAACTGTCAAAAAAAACTAAGACAGAATAAACTGGAATAAGAGTCAAAGTGAATAAAATAAAATTCAAATTCTCCTCAAAAACCGAAACCAGAAATTTTCCGTCACAGAAGATAAAATATCAGAAGTCAAAAAGTCAACCAAAATTAATCAAAGTAAAAAAAAAACCCACGTAAAAGAAAAATAAATATCTCCCAAAAAAACTCGTCAAAAAGAAATAAAATGATTTGTCACAAAAAACACAGAAAGCAAGTCAGAGAAATAAAACATCCGAAGATAAGGAGAAATGTAGAATAAATAATCCGTCAAGGAAGAGCCACAACGAGTGTATCGTCATCCGCGCTCCCCCCCTTAGCTGTCACTGGCACGGAGGAAGACCCGGCCACGGGCTTCAAAAATTTCCGAAACAATATTCTTCGTGAATATTTCACACGCAATGCTAACTAAATTCGTCTCTTAAATCGAGACAATTCGTCGAAACTTGAACCAAGCTCGAACAACGAAAACACCAAAAAAACGTAAACACGGGCGAGCGAGATCGAGAGCCCGTGCGACGCGGTACGGCCCGCGCTCCTGCCGCCTCCTCTCTCCCTGCGCGCACGAACTGTCACACTCACACATACCAACAAGCGTACTTCGAAAATAAGATCAACGGAGAACAGAAATCCAAATATTTTACAAAACCCGAATTTTTTAAAAAATTCACAAAACAAAAAAAACAACTATTTCCGAATTTCCGATAAAAGAAAAATCTCGGGAAAACCCAACGAAAACACTGTACGGCACTTTTTTTTTACTCTTTAGTGGCCCCACGTTGGGCGCCAAAATTTGTAACGCGAATTTTGCTCACGTCACAAGCTAAAGCTCGTGAGATCTTCCCCTTAAATTTTTACCATGGGCGCCAGGCGTTTGCACGCCGGGAAAGATCCCACCCCCGAGCCAAGCTGCTGTGCACCGGCCAGCCGCAGCCCAATCGCGATGGTAGAGTGGCGGTATCCTTGAAATCGGTACCGCACAGGTTTTCGACAGAACAGGGAGGGAAGAAATTAACAAAAAATACCCAGACACAACGAAATAAATGAAAGCCAAGAAAACGATTTAATACGGAAACGAACACAAAAAAAAAACCCGGAAAAACAATAAAGAAAATATAAGACGACGCACACGCACTCTCAAACCGACACACACACCCTCGCGACTCGCTCGCCTACCCGCGGTTCGGACCGTCGATCCACACCCCTCACTCTCGCTCCCACACTCGAAACGGGTTAAATAATACAAAAAAAAACTCACGACATTCACACCCGATTGCGGCTGCTCAGTCCACCGCAGTAATAAAAAACAATCAACAAAATAATAAAAGAAAAATAATTTTACCCGCGATCACACGCACAGCGACATCACACACACCCTCGGATCGTCCGGTCTCCCCGCCACGCCCCGCTAACGGCCGGTACCCCGAAGACGGCTGGATCCGCGCACGTTAACGAACAATTCCAAAATCGCCCCGAAATTAACGGGAAAAGAACTCAATTATATCACCGGAACGGAACCAGAAAATATCTGATACCCGCCTTCTCCGGGAGGAAAAAAACACTCGAAACGGGAACTCGATATAACACCGGTACGGTGCCAGAAAATGTCTGTTATCGACCCCACACAAAGAAAAACCACAATTTACACCTCCGGTACGGAAACAGAAAATATCTGATACCCGATTCCCCACGATACAGCACTTCATCCGATCCGAGAATTCTACGGTTAGACTCGACACCGGGAACAATAAATAACGGCGCGGATCCAGCCACTCCGGCAAAATAACCCCGCGCGTTATACCGATAACAATTTAAACGGAGAGTGACAAACAGAATTCGAAAATAACATTGACCATCCTGCGAGAATTCGCAACCGACGAAGCCCGAGTCGGCGCAAAAGAAATAACGGATACGGCGTTCGACCCTGTGGCCGAACCGCTGCCGCGGCGACAAAGAAAAAGCTACAATTTTCGAAACGATACCCTATCCTCGCCCCGAGACGGGAATTGAATAAGCGGGACTCACCGGCAACGATGTAACAACTTCCCCGATACCTCCGGGACCGGGACTACGACGTACAATTCCTCCGGGACCACGGGTATTCAAATTAATTTTCTCGCCCTCTCGACCCCTCTCCCACGCCAAGCTCCCGTCACGACGACTCTCGCAGAACAGCCCTGAACAACGTCGTGACGGATGGCTCGTGCCCCCTGAACCCCTACTCCTCTTACATCACGGCGCCGGGGGGGTCAGGCGACCAACTCTGACCTCTCCCCGCGCACCTACATTTTCGGGGGTCCTCGCACGCTCTATCTTCCTGCCTGCTTTGACGTCGGAGAAGTTGACGAGGCGTCTTGATGGGGGGCCCCCGCTACGCTGACCGGCGTAGCTACCCCTCGCGGGAACGCTCTCCTTCTTTCCCCTCTCCCGCTGTCTCCGGTACCGTCCGCGGTTGCGGTGAAGTCTCGCCGCCCGGGACGATTACAATGATGGCAGATAAAAAAAAACAAGGAAAAATAATTAGAATAAAAATATAATCTCGATAATCGGACCCTGGGCTCGTCGGTGTCGTCGTGGCGAGAGCTGTGAGCGCAGTTCGGTAGGTGCAGCGAATTTTTCCGCGTTACAACACATACACATACACATACACATACACATACATATACACATACACATACACATACACATACACATACACATACACATACACATACACATACACATACACATACACATACACATACACATACACATACACATACACATACACATACACATACACATACACATACACATACACATACACATACACATACACATACACATACACATACACATACACATACACATACACATACACATACACATACACATACACATACACATACACATACACATACACATACACATACACATACACATACACATACACATACACATACACATACACATACACATACACATACACATACACATACACATACACATACACATACACATACACATACACATACACATACACATACACATACACATACACATACACATACACATACACATACACATACACATACACATACACATACACATACACATACACATACACATACACATACACATACACATACACATACACATACACATACACATACACATACACATACACATACACATACACATACACATACACATACACATACACATACACATACACATACACATACACATACACATACACATACACATACACATACACATACACATACACATACACATACACATACACATACACATACACATACACATACACATACACATACACATACACATACACATACACATACACATACACATACACATACACATACACATACACATACACATACACATACACATACACATACACATACGCATACGCATACGCATACGCATACGCATACACATACACATACACATACACATACACATACACATACACATACACATACACATACACATACGCATACACATACACATACACATACACATACACATACACATACACATACACATACACATACACATACACATACACATACACATACACATACACATACACATACACATACACATACACATACACATACACATACACATACACATACACATACACATACACATACACATACACATACACATACACATACACATACACATACACATACACATACACATACACATACACATACACATACACATACACATACACATACACATACACACACACACACACACATTTTTATTCAAATCCCGACATTCTCTCCAAATGCGTTTGAGCTCATTCTGAACATAATGACCGAAAAATCGGGAAAAAAATGTTTCACGATAACATAGCTTCCTCTATCAGGAAGCAATATGAATTCTACATCTCAATAACTAATTACCAATGAATAGTTAACAACATGCAGAGTCTTAACATGTGGAGTGCTAAGGGTTAAGGATGTACGACACGTACAATCCCAGCCGAACGTACACGAATTTGAGAAATCTTGATTATAACTGCTTTGTGAATGCGAGGGAAATTTATAATCATCAAATATCACCGAATAGATGTTATCAAATCTTGTGGCATCCATTTTCCCTTTTTTAATCGCTCATATTGAATATTGAATATCGGAGGTCGATTTCTCTGACTTTTCGTGAAAATTCATCAATCTGTGTTTCACACGCGGGATTTCGTTCAAATATTTTTTTGTTTCATTTCTATGCGTTTATCGTCAATATTCGCATCAATGGCCTCATTTCTTATCAGAACACATGTTAGATTTCATGCGGCTAGAACTCAGGGATGGGAATCCGTTCAATAATCATGTTTAAAAGTATGTTGTGACTAAATTATAATAGATTATATTCAAAGGGCCTATTAGATATCACGATCGACTGTAAAATAATAATTTAATAAAATTATTCATAATTATTCCAGAGATGTGACAATAACGATTAATGGAAAATAATGAATCATATTTATTTGATTGAAAAAGCATTTTCAACACATTTTTATTGGATGAATCCTCATCCCTGTTAGAAATTCTAAAAGAAAAAGACGGTCCTTTTGAAATTTTGCATGTGTCTTGGGATAACAGCAACTACTAACTAAGGGAAAGTGCGAATTTTCGTGATTCTTTTACAAATATGTCATACATCTTGTAATCTGCGACTGGTCGGGAGTGGGGGAGGAATAACAAAGAGGGGGAAAAATAAAATAAATGACAAAAAAATAAACCAGAGGTGTAAGGCAGAATAAAAAAAATAGTACGAATGTATTTGACAAAAAAACTAAAATAATAGGGTTCCGCAGATCAGATGGCTGCCCCTCTCCGGGGTTCGATACAATAAATTCCTGAGGCCTAATCAAACAAAGGAATAACCAAATAATAATTTGCCGGAGAATAAAAAGATAACAAAAAAAGAAGGAATCGGAGAAATAATAACGCAAGTAAGAAAACAAAAATCCGCAAACGAAAATAATAGAATAAATAATAGGTGTCTCAAAACTAAAATAATAATCCGCAAAAATGAATAACTAAGTAAATTATAACTTCCTCAAAAACCAGAAATAATAAAATAAACAGTAATCGCCTCGGAAATGAAATAATAATCCGCAAAAAAGACATAATAACACTGATGATAACTATCCCGAAGGTGAAATAATAATTCGCAAAAAAGAAATAATAACACTGATGATAACTATCCCGAAGGTGAAATAATAATTCGCCCGAAGAAAATAATAAAATAAGCAATAATCGCCTCAAAAATGATTTAATAATCCGCAAAAAAGAAATAATAATCCGCAAAAAAGAAATAATAATCCGCAAAAAATATAGATGATAAATAATAAAATAATACTCGGTGGTAGGCTAGCTATTACACGGGGAACGGGAAAGTGGGGTAGACGGGGTGGCTGGCCGGCACTGGTCTGTCTAAGAAATATTACACTCAAAAAAAAAAAAGATAGATAGGGAAATTGTGGGCGCCAGTTGCTCAGGCGGGAGCAACACCGAAGAGAAAAAAAAGAAAGGAACGCGGTGATAAAAATAATAAACGAAAAATAAAATAATAGAGAACTGAAAAAAGTCACAAAAAAATAACTCTCGACGCTTGGCTAGCCGTCGGCGGGGATGGTTACACACAGGGGGTGGGGGTACTGTCTCTGGCTCTTAAAAATACCTCGGCACCAAAACGAAAAAGAAAATACTGAATAATAAAAAAAACAGAAGAGTGGCTCGGGAAAAAATCGTTAAAAATTCCTACACTGAACTGGATCACGAAGGAGCACCACTGCTCGACACGCACGGCAATGGCCGCCGAAAACTCGCGGGGCACAAAATGGTGCGACGGGACCGCGTGTTCTCCGTCGCGCGGTGACGGGTCAAAAATTATATTATGAACGAAGCAATAAATGCGGGGGTCACGGGAAGGAACATCGGGAAAATTGGGGGTTCGGAAAAATGGGAAGAAGACACACTTACTTCGCGGTGGGCCTACGACGGCCTTTCTCACTCTCTCTCGCCTTTTCTCGAAAATTCGGGGACTCCTTGTCTCGTTATCGCTTCGCTTCAATCCTCCTCTTGACTCTATTTCGCCTATCCTCGCCTCCTCCACTCTCTCAAACTCTTCCTCTCCACTCTCTCAAACTCAAAAAAATAGACAACGCTCGTAAGAACGGTAAGCGCAAACAAAAAAACGATGGTAACGCTCGAAAAAAAATGTTATACAAATCGGAAAGTCTACTCGCACGTCTGATACTATCGGGATCTCGGATCGAAGTGACGATTAATGGCCGTCGCCGTCTTCTTGCTTCTTCATCGCTGATTCTCCCTTCTGATTGGCTGCGACGGGGACTGCGCGAATCGATCCATCGATTGCGGTTGGGTCGCTGGTGCTGCGGGTGGTGTTGCTGATTGGATCACAGCAGCCAATCGGGATCGCGAGTTCGAATCTTCTCGGGGTCCGGGTGTGGGCGCTCGTTCGCGCCACTGGCATCGGGGCTCGCTCCAACAGGCCTCCGCCGAGGGTCCGTAAGGTGGCTCCCTCGGGCGGTTATTTTGGACACTAGTTGCGTCGTCCTCGGCCCGCGGGTGTTACGGGTTCCAGTGTTTGACAGCTCGACTCCTGTTGTGGACCACCTCGCGGTTTTGGGTGTGATTTCCGTCGCGAGGGTGGTCGGGGTCGAGCTGTCCGGGTCCTCGGGTAGTGAGTGGGTGGAAAAGTGGCTAGTGGTGCGTGGTGTTCTCGGATAATGTGATGTTCGGCGGTTTCTGGGGAGCCTCAGGGGAATTTTGAGGTTATCCCCGGATCTTGCGACGGTGTGGGTCGGGGCTCGGTTTGAGAGGCCTCGGGGCTCCTGGTCCATCCAGGGAAATTCCCCCCGAGCCTCTGCGGCATCCTGGAGTTTCCCACACCGTCTCCGGGGGTTCGTCCTTCCTGGGTGCGACGGCGGGGCCTCTGTTGGGTTGGCGACGGGCCATCCATCGTCATCGGGGGATCGCAGGTAATTATGGGGGGTTATTTAAGGGATGTGGGGTGTGGGAGGGTAAGGGGCTGTATTTGGGAAGGGTGTGGGGGTTAATATTAATTAATAGCATATTTTTCAGGTTGTTGGATCTTCGACGGCTGCGGTGGAAGTGTTCCGGGGTTTCGACGGGGAGACGAGGACGGAGAGTAGTAAGTATCAGGGTGGCGCTGGAAGGTGGGGTAATTTCTTGTTTTCTAATGAATTATGTTGCGTACTTAATCCTAAAAGAATTGATAATTATTCAGATTCGTCGGGGCTTAGTGCTAATATTTTATTATAATGTTTCAGGTGCCGAGGGGCGCAGGTACTTCGATCCGGATCGGGGGGAGAAATTGTGACCGCCACGTCACAACTCCCTCCCACTTGCCGAAGGTTCGTCTCTCGACGACCTGAGCACACACACAATCACTCGGGGAGGAATTCTCGGGAATGGGGATCGGGATCGGGGTTCGTGACATGATGAATAACTTGGGTTAATTCAGTGAAACTGTAAATATTATTTAATGACTCTGGCTGGGTTGCGGGGGTGCCCTTTGCAACCCCCTTACAACTTAACAATAAAACTAAAAGATACATCACAGCCAACTTGAACTGATAATAACTGAACTCAAAAAAAGGAAATAAACTTGTCATTCATGACAAAAAAAAAGAAACAACGAATAATCGTTTCGTCGTGCCGCGCCGGCGTTCTCCCTTGCAGCCTCTTTTCTGGTCTCAGACCAGAGTAAAAAAAAATGCAACACTTCGTTGGAAGGTTATCGACGAAGGGAGACGGGGGGACAAAAAAAACGAACGCGAACAAAAACAGGGAAAAAAAGAAACGAGGGGTGGACGAGGGGGAAAAAGAAAACGTATCGGGGCTTTGTCTTCGCTCCTACTCCTCCCAGAGCATCTGTGGGCGACCGTCGAGCTTCGTGCGGCAGTGGGTCGCGATATGTCCGCGCAGGCCGCAGTTCCAGCAGCAGAGGTTTATGGCTGGGGCTGGGAAAGGGGGGGGTGTCAGTTGGGCTAGGGGTGGTGGTGGATAGGGAGCCAGAGGTGGGGGTGTCGGGGAACGGGAGGTAAGGTGACTGGGGCGATCGGAGGAGCGATGGTTTGGCTGACCACATCGCCAGCATAGGAATGGGGTACCGGGATCGGGGGGCAGTGGGCGGGGGCTGAGGGTTAGGGACATCAGGGCAGGGATGGTTTCGGAATTCAGAGGTGGAGGGGGTATCAGGGGTTTGGGACGGGGAGCAGAGAATCGGGCTCTGAGCCGGCGGATGACCTCCGTCAAACTTGGTCGCGAGTCGGTGGGGTTAGGGGCGGGGATGGCTCGTCTGTCCAGGGCTGAGATCGACGGGACGTGCCGGGTACTGGTTCTGGGAGGGGGATCTGAGTGGGTGTTCGGGTCGTTTGGATCGACTTCGGGGACTTGGGAGTGGCGGAAGGAGCAACGAGGGTTAGGGTATTAATTTCGGGGGCAGTTCTCTTGGGGGTGATTTTCGGGGCGAGGGGTTTGGGTTTGGCTACGGTTTTCTGGGTGGGTAAGTTAGCGGGAGCGGGGATCGGGGGGGTTGGGGTTTGGGGGGGGGGGGGGGGGGGGTTTGGTTGAGGGTTTTGTGGGGGTTGGGATCGCGATGGGAGCGGAGGGGGTAACGGTTCTGGGTATCGGGGAGTGCCGGGCTCGTTGTTCGGCCTCGTGCTGCGCGACCTCGCGCTCGTACCGCTCCCGGGCCTGGTGTGGCCACAGGGTGTCGTACCCTACCTCGTCCCACCGGGCGGTGGTCGTCCGGATCCCTCCCCGGCCCGGTCGGACGGTTCTCCTCGCCATCTGGTTGTCGTTGGTTTTCCTGTAAAGACGGGGTTCTAATTAACACACAAGGAATTTTTGGGGAACATGCTGGGGTCGGGGGTGTAGCAGGGGGTGCATCTGTCGGCTCTGTCTTCGTCATGTCATAGGGATGCCGGTACGGGACTAAATCTTTGATATGGACTTTCTGGTTTTTCTTTTTCAGCCGGAGGTGGATTTCGTAAACTACAGGGGAAATTTTTCGGGTAATGGTGTAGGGTCCACGGTATTTCGGGGCTAGTTTCGCGGCGAAGTTTTGTGCTGCGGACGACAAAACCCGATTCTTCCGACGGACGAGATCGCCCACCTGGAACTTGCGGTCGGCTCTCCCACGGTTGTAATACTGGGCCTGCCGTCTCGCAGCACCGGACAGGTTCTTCCTGACCCAGTCGTGGAGCAGGGGCAATCGCTTCATTCGGTCGTTCCAGATCGCGGGATCGGTACGGTCTTCGACGGGTGGGATTGGGAGTTCGTCAAGGATACTTTTCGCGGGTCTGGGGTTCCTTCCGAAGTTCAGGAATGCGGGGGTCATGTGGGTGGAACTTTGGACGGCGGTATTGAGGGCAAAACATAATTCGGGGAGATGAACGTCCCAATTTTGGTGATCGTCACCGACGTACGATATGATCATTGTCTTCAGGGTTCTGTTGACTCGTTCTACGGGGTTGGCTTGGGCATGGTACGGGGAAATGGTGGTTTGGCGTACTCCATATTGTTCAAGGTGGGACGTCATGTGCTTGTTCACAAATTCGGTGCCGTTGTCCGTCAGGAGATAGCGGGGGCATCCCCACCGGTTGAAGATCAGGGTTTCCAGGGCGTGTACTATTGCGGGTCCGGTGGAGGTTCTCAGGGGGGTGGCTTCTACGAATTTCGTGAACAAGTCTTGGAAGACCAGGATGTATCGGTTGCGGCTTTTGCTGGGTGGGAAGGGGCCCATCACATCAGCTGCAACCACGGTCCAGGGGCCTTCGGTGGTTCGTTCGCGCATGAGGCCTGCAGGTGCTCCCTGCTCTGTCTTGCTCATCTGGCAGGTTTGGCACCCACGCACGAACTTAGCCACATCCTGGAAAATTCCGGGCCATGCAAAATCCTGGGTGACTCGGTGATACGTTTTGTCAATTCCCAGGTGCCCAGACTGGGGGTGGTCGTGGGCATCTTGCATGGCTCGTAAACGGGAATCATGGGGCAGGACTAGTTTCCAGGCGTTCAGGTCAACGAGGGCTGGGTCTACTATCGGGTGGGGGCGGTGGTGGTAAAGCCTGTTATCCTCAATCTTCCAATCGGGGTATTTGGACGGGAAATCATGGACGTTTTGCAATTGGTCGCGGTACCAGGGATCTACGGACTCTCCAATGGCTGCTAGGGCTTCCTCGGTTCCTTCGAACATTCGGGACAGGGCGTCAGGGACATTCAGGGCTCCTTTCCTATGGATCACCTCCATATCCAGGTCTTGCATTTGCAGGGCCCACCGGGCGAGACGCCCGGCAGGATCTCGGAGGTTCCGTAGCCAGCGCAAGCTACTGTGGTCGGTTATCACTCGGAACGAGGTACTCTCGATATATGGGCGCAATTTCTTCGCAGCCCATAATACCGCAAGGCACTCTCGCTCGGTCACGCTGTACTTCTTCTGGGCAGGGGTCAGGACTTTGCTACAAAATACGATGGGGTGTTCTTCACCATCAATTTCTTGGGTCAGAACTGCCCCCATCGCATGGTCACTGGCATCGGTCTGGATTGTGAAGGGTTTGGAGAAATCGGGTCGGGCTAATACGGGGGTGGTGGCGAGGGCTCGTCTCATGGCTTCGAATGCTGTGGCTTGTTCTTCCCCCCAGTGCCACGGTACATATTTACCGAGTAATCGCACCAGGGGGATTTTAAGCTCGGAGATGTCTCCCAGGAACCGGGCATACCAGCCAACCATTCCTAGGAATCTCCGCAGCTGTTTCAGGGTTTTCGGGGGAGGGTACTGCAGGACGGGGGCTACTTTGTCGGGGTCTGCTTCTAGTCCGTGTCGTGTGACGACGTATCCCAGGTACTTCATCTCCGGGCAGAAAAAAGAGCTTTTCTCCCGATTGATCTCGAGATTAGCACCCGAGAGCGCCGTCAACACTAATCGCAGATATTTAAAATGGTCCTCCTCCGTCTCCGTAGCGATGATTACGTCATTCAGGTAGGCGAAGACGTGAGGTTCCCACTCGGGTCGTATTAATCGGTCCATTAACCTCTGGAAGGTGGCGGGGGCGTTCGTTAATCCAAAGGGCATACGGACGAACTGGAAAAGTTCCCGACCGGGGACAGCAAAGGCAGTGATGGGTCGACTAGCGGGTTCGAGGGGCACTTGGAAATAGGCTTGGCTCAGGTCGAGTTTGGAAATGTGGCGGGCTTGTCGTAGGCCATCCAGGATTCGGTCCAGGTTAGGGAGGGGGTAAGCATCTTTCCGGGTAACTTTATTAACGTCCCGATAATCGATGCAAAACCTATGCTTGCCATTGGGTTTCGGGACGATCACAGGATTACTCAACCAGCCACTGCTGGAGGGCTCAATTACCTGCTCGGTGATCATCTTATCCACCTCAGCTTGGGCAATTCGCAGGAGGTACGGGGAAATAGTGCGGGGTCTCTGTCGGATTGGGGGATGGCCACCGACATCGATGATATGCTGGATACTGAGGGTGCAGCTAAGGACTCCGGTGGTGTTGGGTTTTACCAGCTGGTCTAGGAGGGAAGTGAGTTGACGGGTCGTGGCAGCGGGAATTTCTACTAAACCAGCGGTTTCGGGTTCATCTATGGGGTCTGCGGGGACGGGACCGGTGGCAATAAACGTTCGGGGAGTGCCTCCAGGTAGGCACCAGGTATTGGCTGCGTAATCGATCAACAATCCGAATAGTTGACAGAAGTCCATTCCTAACAGGCCATCATAGCTTAAGGGGGCTATTCGCAGGGGTAAGGGTTTGAATATGCCGGATAGCGTGATATTGAGGGTGACTTCGCCCAGCATTGGGACAGTGGCATTGTTGTGCCCCGCAATTTTCAAGTATATTTTTGTCATTATAGATTTATATAAACAATAAATTCTCGAAACAATTATACGTTTCTCACGATAATTGTTTCTCACGATCGAACATCGCTGACTCTAAGTCGGGCGATAAAATTATAAGAATAAAATAACACGACGCGAAGCAACGGAAATACCGATTTCCGTTACTACGATAGAACTCATTCCGAGAAACCGTACCATGGGAACGCTGAATAAGAACCACGCGACTGGCTGGGAACAGCCAGACAACACAAAACTGCAAAATCAGCTTTTCGACGACGAGCCTCGATGAACCGAAAGCTCGCCATCGAAAAGTCAGTCTTGAACGAAAGATCAAGTCGAACGGTCCTCTGATAGTCAGACTCCCGTGCCGCGATAGAATTTCCTCGTCGATACTTTGTAAAAAGCGCGAATAGAAATATCTAATAGAAACCCGCGGCGCGGTAAACGCGGTACGTCGCACCGCGATAATAAAGTGTTAGTCCGAGTCATCGAGAATAACATCTGCTGTGTAAAAACCCAAAAACCATAATAAATCCAAAGCGTGTCTGTATTTTATGAGTTAATACTTATTTGTGGCAAGAGATCCCGACTTATCCCTCCTGACCCGTAATCTGAAGATTCGAGGAGACACGGGTCATCCGGGGGGACACAACAGCATTGTTGGCCACCCTCACGCTTCCGGTACAGGGCCTCACTATGTCCCCCAGAGTCTCCACCAGGGTGGGACTGAGGTATGATCGGGTGGACCCTGAATCCACTAAAGCTTCGATAGTTCGCCCGCGGATAGTCAACCAAAGGTGGTGACGATTTTCCTCTCCGCAGGCGTCTATCTCTACGTGATCTGGGGTCAACGAGGGTGGTTGATGGGGCTGGGGTTCTGGCTCGGAGGGGGTAAGCGGTTGGAAAAAGGTCCTTGGGTCGAATGAGGTACTTGGTCCGTAAAAAATGCTTGGTTCGGGGAGGGTACTGGGTCCCTTGGGAGTACCTGGTTCGGCGAATTTGCTCGATCCAGGGGAAGTACGGGGTTCGGAAAATATACGAGGTTCGGGGAAGCTTGGGGCATCGGGAGAAAGACCTGTTGCGGGAATATCTCGGGGTCTGGGGGAAATATTATTTTCAGGGATCTTTCGGAGTTCAGGGGGGGTAATGTTTCTAAGGGGGTTTCGGGTTTCACGGGGAGTTTCACTATCAGGGGAATATCGGGAGTTCATCTCGCAACGCGGTCGTCCCTGGAGGTCATTGTGGCCGAAGCGCGAACGGAAGTGGTAGAGAAAACCCTCATAATCACTCCAATTGTCGCGCTCCGCTCGCCACCATCTACGGGCCTCGTCCGAGAATGCTTCGGACACGAGCCTCAGAAGGTCCTCCTCGGTATACCCTCTGCTCTCGCAGTATTCGTATAACCGGAGGAGGAACTCCTCACCGTCCTCTTCCCGGGTCCCCGCAAACCTCGGACCGAACCGTCGAAAGTGGTCCACTCCGGCGGTATCACGGGTCTGGGTGGTGGTAGAGAGATTTGAGCTCCATCGGTTAGCAGGGCGGGACAGAGCCTCGGGTCTCAGCCTGGTGCTGTTCCCCCGGGGCAACTGTCTTCGGGGCAGGGTGAAGGTGTCGCGGATCTCGGGCGCAGGGGGTGGGGGAAGCATGAGGATCAGGGGAGCAGATAGGGGGTAGGCAGCGGGGGTTGGGCGAGAGACTGGTCGACTGCGTTGGAGCTCGGGGGCAAATGTGACAGTGGGGCCTTGGGGGGCTCGGGGATCGCGGGGTGGAGGCGTCGGTGTGGGTTGGGAGATGTCGTGATGCGACATCAGGTCGTCCGTTTCATTGAGGGAAATGGGGTCTTGGTAGGGACCATGGGACTGACCGCTGGACAGGGGGAGGTGGGGGGCTGGAGCCTGTCGGGTGTGGAGGCTACGGAGGGTGTCATCGAACTCAGGATGCAGGAGTGCGGTAGTGAGACAAAAGGGTGGCGCGTCCAGGCGCTCGTCATCTTCCGCATCCCAATCGACGCTAGCCTGGGGGTAGAGACGGCGGATCTCGTAGCGCCAATAACGGTTAATGACATCCTCCATTTCGCCCTTCGTGCTCAACCCCTCATGGTCGCACAGGCGGAAGATGTCACGCTTGTTTGGCATGTTCAGGAGATTTATTTTAATGGCGTCTATGTCGGCTTGTAACCGGGCGCGTGCAGCTGCCTCGGTCGGGGGTTGGTTGTGGGGGTGGGGGCTCGACGTACCAGTGTTCACGAAACTGGGCGTCGTTGCGGTCGTGGTCACGGTCACAGTCGTGGTGGGAGTAAGGGGGAGTCCATGATAATTTATTTGGGGAAAAAAACAAAATTTCAAGAAAAGCGGGACGGGAAAATGATTCACGGGGAGGGGAAGTGCCAAAAGGGGCAAAATAATTTTTTCGACTAAGGCTTAAGCTTGAATAAATAGTTTTTAAAAAAAGTTAGGAAAAGCAAAAAAGGGGAAAAAGGGAGAAAAAGGGAAAAGAATTAATTGATCCGGAAAAGAATTTGCACACTATGCTCAAGACAGGGGGAAAAGAAAAGAAATTGAAAATTAGGTTCGTAGGGTGAAGTATAGTTCGTGTTTCGTGATAGTCAGTCGGGGTCGAGTCGGGTTGCACAAAAAAAAACACAAAAAAGGGAAATATTCGCCGGAACAATGTTGCACAAATAAGAATATCAGGGTGATTCGATGGCGACAGTAAATACGGGTGATCCAAAAATACGGGGCAGTCGGTAAAATCCAATAACGGCGAAAGACGGTGTGGGTGAAATTTCGAAACAGACAAAAAAACAAAAAAAACAGAAGGGGAAAATAAACACAGAGATATTCACTAAATAACTGCTGCAGGTGAGAATAAAGTCGAGCAGTGGTGCTTTCGGACTAACCTAGCTACGCCAAAAAAAGTTTGGAAGAAAAACAAAAAACTTCGAAAATAAATAAAATAATAAAAGAGAAAACAGGGATGATTCTAGGTGCCGGGGTGAGCGCTCATTAAATTTCAAAACGAACGCCTCAACCGGGTTGAGGGAGTTCGCTTACCAGGGCCCCACGTTGGGCGCCAATTTGTAATCTGCGACTGGTCGGGAGTGGGGGAAGAATAACAGGGAGGGGGAAAAATAAAATAAATGACAAAAAAATAAACCAGAGGTGTAAGGTAGAATAAAAAAAATAGTACGAATGTATTTGACAAAAAAACTGAAATAATAGGGTTCCGCAGATTAGATGGCTGCCCCTCTCCGGGGTTCGATACAATAAATTCCTGAGGCCTAATCAAACAAAGGAATAACCAAATAATAATTTGCCGGAGAATAAAAAGATAACAAAAAAAGAAGGAATCGGAGAAATGATAACGCAAGTAAGAAAACAAAAATCCGCAAACGAAAATAATAGAATAAATAATAGGTGTTTCAAAACTAAAATAATAATCCGCAAAAATAAATAACTAAGTAAATTATAACTTCCTCAAAAACCAGAAATAATGAAATAAACAGTAATCGCCTCGGAAATGAAATAATAATCCGCAAAAAAGAAATAATAACACTGATGATAACTATCCCGAAGGTGAAATAATAATTCGCAAAAAAGAAATAATAACACTGATGATAACTATCCCGGAGGTGAAATAATAATTCGCCCGAAGAAAATAATAAAATAAACAATAATCGCCTCAAAAATGATTTAATAATCCGCAAAAAAGGAATAATAATCCGCAAAAAATATAGATGATAAATAATAAAATAATACTCGGTGGTAGGCTAGTTATTACACGGGGAAGGGGAAAGTGGGGTAGACGGGGTGGCTGGCCGGCACTGGTCTGTCTAAGAAATATTACACTCAAAAAAAAAAAGATAAATAGGGAAATTTTGGGCGCGAGTTGCTCAGGCGGGAGCAACACCGAAGAGAAAAAAAAGAAAGGAACGCGGTGATAAAAATCAGCCCTATCCGACTCCGCCGAAATCGCGTTCAGCTTTCAAGCCTTCCAAAACCCACCTCAAAAATCTTGACTGGTAGATGGCGTCTAATACGTAACCCCCGCTCACCCCGCTGGCTGTGGCCGAGGGGCACGCGGAGTGAGGAAGGTTTGGTGTCCGATAGGCGAGGGGCATGCGAGGTGAGGTAGGACTGGTGGGCACTGTGGCACCAAATGTTTCAAGCGCCGCAGTAGCGACAGTTTCTGTCCCTAACACGATTTTCGGCGGAGTCGGATAGGGCTGATAAAAATAATAAACGAAAAATAAAATAATAGAGAACTGAAAAAAGTCACAAAAAAAATAACTCTCGACGCTCGGCTAGCCGTCCGCGGGGATGGACACACACAGGGGGTGGGGGTACTGTCTCTGGCTCTTAAAAATACCTCGGCACCAAAACGAAAAAGAAAATACTGAATAATAAAAAAAAACAGAAGAGTGGCTCGGGAAAAAATCGTTAAAAATTCCTACACTGAACTGGATCACGAAGGAGCACCACTGCTCGCACACGCACGGCAATGGCCGCCGAAAACTCACGGGGCACAAAATGGCGCGACGGGACCGCGTGTTCTGCGTCGCGCGGTGACGGGTCAAAAATTATATTATGAACGAAGCAATAAATGCGGGGGTCACGGGAAGGAAAATCGGGAAAATTGGGGGTTCGGAAAAATGGGAAGAAGACACACTTACTTCGCGGTGGGCCTACGACGGCCTTTCTCACTCTCTCCCGCCTTTTCTCGAAAATTCGGGGACTCCTTGTCTCGTTATCGCTTCGCTTCAATCCTCCTCTCGACTCTATTTCGCCTATCCTCGCCTCCTCCACTCTCTCAAACTCTTCCTCTCCACTCTCTCAAACTCAAAAAAATAGACAACGCTCGTAGGAACGGTAAGCGCAAACAAAAAAACGATGGTAACGCTCGAAAAAAAATGTTATACAAATCGGAAAGTCTACTCGCACGTCTGATACTATCGGGATCTCCGATCGAAGTGACGATTAATGGCCGTCGCCGTCTTCTTGCTTCTTCATCGCTGATTCTCCCTTCTGATTGGCTGCGACGGGGACTGCGCGAATCGATCCATCGATTGCGGTTGGGTCGCTGGTGCTGCGGGTGGTGTTGCTGATTGGATCACAGCAGCCAATCGGGATCGCGGGTTCGAATCTTCTCGGGGTCCGGGTGTGGGCGCTCGTTCGCGCCACTGGCATCGGGGCTCGCTCCAACAGGCCTCCGCCGAGGGTCCGTAAGGTGGCTCCCTCGGGCGGTTATTTTGGACACTAGTTGCGTCGTCCTCGGCCCGCGGGTGTTACGGGTTCCAGTGTTTGACAGCTCGACTCCTGTTGTGGACCACCTCGCGGTTTTGGGTGTGATTTCCGTCGCGAGGGTGGTCGGGGTCGAGCTGTACCGGTCCTCGGGTAGTGAGTGGGTGGAAAAGTGGCCAGTGGCACGTGGTGTTCTCCGATAATGTGATGTTCGGCGGTTTCTGGGGAACCTCAGGGGAATTTTGAGGTTATCCCCGGATCTTGCGACGGTTTGGGTCTGGGCTCGGTTTGAGAGGCCTCGGGGCTCCTGGTCCATCCAGGGAAATTCCCCCCGGGCCTCTGCGGCATCCTGGAGTTTCCCACACCGTCTCCGGGGGTTCGTCCTTTCTGGGTGCGACGGCGGGGCCTCTGTTGGGTTGGCGACGGGCCATCCATCGTCATCGGGGGATCGCAGGTAATTATGGGGGGTTATTTAAGGGATGTGGGGTGTGGGAGGGTAAGGGGGTGTATTTGGGAAGGGTGTGGGGGTTAATATTAATTAATAGTATATTTTTCAGGTTGTTGGATCTTCGACGGCTGCGGTGGAAGTGTTCCGGGGTTTCGACGGGGAGACGAGGACGGAGGGTAGTAAGTATCAGGGTGGCGCTGGAAGGTGGGGTAATTTCTTGTTTCCTAATGAATTATATTGCGTACTTAATCCTAAAAGAATTGATAATTATTCAGATTCGTCGGGGCTTAGTGCTAATATTTTATTATAATGTTTCAGGTGCCGAGGGGCGCAGGTACTTCGATCCGGATCGGGGGGAGAAATTGTGACCGCCACGTCACAATCTTTAAACCGTTAAAATCCTGACGAAAGTTTATTGGATCGTTACATAGCTTCATCTGTGAGGAAGCAAAAAATATATTGATACGCCAAAATTGCTTTCTTTATTGATAATCAAAGATATTCATATGCCAAATGCTCGTTTATATATTTTATTTACATGTTAAACATTGGCGCGCAAGCGAAGGAAGCCATGAGGCATACAGCCAATAGCGGCACAGGAGTGCCGTCTCTCTGACGACGTGAGCTCTCGGCTGCTCTCGGTCGCTTTCGGTAGGTTTCGGTAGCTTGGAAATCCGAGCCGCCGATATGAGACGCTGTGGGAAAAGAGGTCGTGGAGGGGGCATCAAAAATCCCACGCCGTGGGAAAAATCCCACGAATCTGGCAGCACTGGACCGAAGCAGTACTGCCAGATTGGACGGATTTTTCCGTCCACGTCCGGATTCTGATGCCCCCTCCACAGACCATATCTGCCGCTACCGACGCGACCTCACGCGGCTTGCAGTCGCTACAGATAGGCGCAGCCAATAGCGTTATTCGGACTATCCGCCAATCGAATTGCCATGCCATGAAAAAATATTTATTTATTTATTAACCTAAGATTAAGAAATTAATTGTTTATTTATTTTCGATGATAAGAAATATCGTCTTTAAAAAACTGTGATATTCGTTTATTCGGAACTGAATTGTGATTTTTTATTTCATTATTTTATCCATTTTGGCGATTGAAAAATGTCGTCACCAAAAACGTCAATGATTTTTTTTCGTTCCTTTTTTCTTTGTTCATTTTTTTTCAATACTATCAAATCATAGTATTTTTAAATTTAATATTTTATTATTTGCCTGGTTTTTGGTGATTGAAAAATATCCTCGTCAAAAACGTCAACGATTTTTTTTCATTTCGTTTCATTTTTTCAAAAATTGAGTTTCGTCAATCACAGTATTTTTCATTTAACATTTCCATATTCTATGATTTTTGTTGATTACCTGTTGTTGTTGGGACCTGAGAAATAAACGATGCATTACGATTTTCTATTACCAATATAAGTATAATTTCCGGAAAGAAATGTAAGACATCTCTCATATGCAGACGACTGCAATCATATTTCATTCCATTACTTGTATATTCAGCTTCAATTGAGACGGTTTTTTTTCTTATTTTCGTTATTATCCATTGATATTTTTTCCCCCATTATTTATCCATGAATATATTTTTACAGTTGAACATCTAATTATTAACACTAATTGTTTGGAAACGATAGTAATGAGTATAAAAATTTGCCTCGTGAAATCAGATCGACGGGTCGGCTAAGCTATATACGCCATTTAAATTTAGCGCGTCGAGGGAGGCAGAGCATCAGAGTGATGCCGACGGCAGCGACACTATTGCACGCGCGCGCGAGTTGCCTCTTCTCACGCGTCATTCAATAAAACCGTGTGGTGGGGGCCTCTCAAAATCTTCGCTTTCCCTCAATCTGGCAGCACTGGACCGAAGACCCGACTCCGACCTCGCGATCTTCGCGCATGCGCACCGACGCTCTCGACTCTCATTCGCGCAGACAAACGAGAAAGCCTTTTCCTCCAACATCCCCACAAAAACATACTGTGTAAAAAAATCGAGACAAGCACATTTACGCGAGCCCGCTCCAACCCATGCAAAAAGTCGCGAGATGAACTGGAATCATGGACCGCATGTATTTACAACAAGTACATATTAATATAGAAAATAAGTATTTAATATAAAGCATTCGTATTTAAAAAAAAATGTATTGTTCAAAAGAGAAATGTTAAGAATAAATTTAAATTGAAGTGGAAAATCACTGCAGTATTTGGCGAGTTAACATGATACGGATACTAGTCAATGATAGAACGTCCTATTGTATTCCGTAGAACTACACAAACTATATATTTACTTTACTATTTAATAATAAAATGTCTGCCTTGACTTAGTAAATTCACGATGGTCGTTTGTTTGAAGTCCGTGAGAGATCGCGCCATTGTCGCTCACTGCGAAGAGAGAGGGAATTACTGAGCGTACGTTCTGCTCGCCCGAGTAAAAATAATTGTATATACTTAGATACAATTATATAAAAATCATAAACAATCATATATATTTATATATAGGTTCGTGAAGTTTTGGGGCCTCACGTTTTGCCGATGCGTAATCGAATAGGAAATCGATTCATGTTGATGCACGACAATGCCCGACCTCATACGGCAAATGTTACGAGAAATTTTTTGGCGGAAAACAACATCCCTACCATCCCGCATCCGTCAGTGAGTCCCGACCTCAATCCCATCGAGCATGTTTGGGACATTCTCGAGCGAAGAGTTCGAGAAAACTCGCATCGGATAAGGACTCTCGCAGAATTACGGAACGAACTTTGCCGGGCTTGGCATGCCATTCTTCAATGGCAAATTCGTCGGTGCATCAATATGCGAGAACTACTCGGAGCGGTTAGTCAAAATCGTGGTGGAAACACCCGTTTTTGAGAAAATTCCGCGTTTTTCTTGCCGATTTCCCAATCAATCGCAACTCGCAATTAATAAAACCCAGTCAGGGAAAATCGTCGAGAACTTTTGAAAAAAATCATTGAAATTAAAAAAAATGTTTACCCTACAGATGTTTTCAAATCTCATGAAAGATTAAGAAACGACTGTTTTAGGTCTTTAACAGTTAAGGATGTAACAGAAGAAAGCGAAACGGATTTCAGATTTTTTTTTTATTCATAAAAATAAAAACTCTAAGAAAATCCCTGATTCATAAGGGATGCATAATTTTTCGCAGAGATACAGTAATTAAAAATTTGTCGGATATTTTTCTCTGATGAAAATGACGAAAAGAACGGTCCCTCAATTGAATCAAACATTTGACAGCTGCGAACACGCAGAAAAAAAAATCGCAGCAGCTCGGGATTTGGCATGATTGTTAATGACACTATCAATTAAGAAACGCTAGGTCCACTTTTTCGATTTTGCCATTTTTTACAAGATGGCGGCCAAATAACTAAGGAATGAGAGAGTGCCATTATTTTACATGTTTTTGAAATGTAAATAATGGGAAAAAAATTCTTTTGGAAAATCTCTTTAAGCATTTGAAAGGGTATAGTTTCATCTTTCCAATGATATCCGAAGGATTGTTGTACGATCATTATTTCAGGAGATACAGGCGTTTGAAGAAAAAAATGTGTTTTTTGCTTTGGGAAGGAATAACTCGGTCAAAAAAAATCGCACAGCAATCGATAAAATACTGTTTTGCACAGAAATAAACAATCTTTCGAACGGTCTGAATACATTTTCTGTCGAAAATTTTCCGGACGCCAGCCACCATCGAGAAGTTTCATAAAAATTAAGGGAACAGTTTTTTTTTTGTTTTGGCCCTTGGCACAGAGTGGCAGGGAACAATAAAAATTGTTGAACCTCTGAATCAGAAAGTAGAAGAATCAAGCTTTCAAACGAGTTGTTGATCATTTTTATCCGACTTTTTTTCGCGGAGATACAGATGCCGAAAATTTCGACAAATTTTGGCGGTTTTCAAGTGGTCCCTTAATATTTTTGACGAGTGTATCTAATTCAATAAAGTGTCGTATATAATTATATATATTGAGACGGTATGAAATCTCACCCGGCCCGAAACCGCTTCACGCAGCGACCTCCGACGGTATCGATAGGAATTCCGTCAAAAGCTCGAAAGATAATTCACCGACAGCTTGACGAGAATTTCGAAAAAGAAGCCAACGTCCCGCAATACCGACAGCCCGGGAAGACCGTTCGATAAATCACGTATCGATCACGTGCCCGCAGATATCCACAGCAAGGGAGAACGAGCACGGATCGATCACGTGAACCGCATCTACGTGCAAGAGGAAGGAGGATACGAAGAGACACCCGTTTGGAGCGACAAGGAGAGCTAGCCCACGCGACGAGGAGTAGGGAAGCTCTCGGAATCGTATCAAAGCCCGAAATTGGGGCCCAGAAAGGACTCTTCGTCGAGTCGTCAACCACCGGGGAAACCGCTGCCCGACAGCTCATCCGACAAGTGGATACGGCCAGTATTGGCCAGACCAAGGAAAACCCCTGCCCGAGAGCGCCCAGAAGAAAATTGAACTCTCGATGCACCAATCAACGCCGGAGCACCCCAAAATTCTAAAAGTTAATATTTCTGTCATTCTTTTTTCAGCGAGCAGGACAATAGATGACTTGTGATTTTTTTTTAGTCAGCCGCCACAAATTTAAACCTCCCTCACGCACTAACAAACTCTCGTCTCTCCTAATAAGCCTGTGGAATCTCGGACTCGTGACGACTGTTCTGACGACGGGACGACTGTCGCCCCCAGATTCTACTCCGATCACTGGTGGAGACTATCGGGACTCGGGGCGACTGTCCTGGCGACGGGACGACGGCTGCCCCCGGGAATCCACCCTTACTTCTCTCCGAAAATCCTTACCTTTTTAATTATCGAGACAAAACCCTAATCGATCTCCTAATAAACCTGTGGAATCTGGGACTCGTGACGACTGTCCTGACGACGGGACGACTGTCGCCCCCAGATTCTACTCCGATCACCGGTGGAGACTATCGGGACTCGCGGCGACTGTCCTGGCGACGGGACGACTGCTGCCCCCGGGAATCCCCCCACCCTTCCTCATTCGGTGGTGAATTCGGGACTCGTGGCAACGGTCTTGGCGACGGGACGACCGACACCCCTGAATTTCCACCACCCTTCCTTCTCCAAACTTAACAATTTTGTTTGAGTCAGATTAATTGAAAGAAAACAAAAAGAAAAACCTTCCGGCTCGCATATCGTGTAAACTAAGTTTAAAATTTAAATAAACTCCAAATTATCGTTGACAATTCGAATCAACCGATGGTTATTTTTTTTATTTCAGCACCTGCCTCAAAAATAATCCGCGGGCCTGAACCCGCGCAGCGTTAATATCTGAGAGGCTCTAGCCCTCGAGGAGAATAATAACGTTACAATATACGTAAAAATTTTATTTACGGTATATCAAATTTTATATGACTGTATGTGAGTACTTTTATTTTCTTTTGAAATACATATAATTGTATAGGGGAAGTTGGGGTAGATTCGACCACAGGGAACATTCAACCATTGGACCTAGGAGTCGTAGTTTTGAATTTGGCGCGGAATTTTTCGAGTATGTTGTAGAGGGCACTACTGCCGAGCACGGGATACGAACGAGAAGCTTCTGTCACAGCTGACCACGTGCAGGAGGAGTAAACACGGATTTTGCGTTGCAAGGTACTTGGGAGCGTTTTTTTCATTCCTCGAACTTTCTGTTATTTAATGCTTTAATTTCAATGGACTGTGATGCTTTGGGATCCTTATATACTCTAGTTTAATGAGTGCTTTTTGTTTTTGTTTTTCAAATATTAACTACCACAATTTTACCACTTTTATTCAAAAAGTAGCGAATGGGGTACATTCGATCAAATTGGTCGGGGTACATTCGACCACATCTAAAAGTGGTCGAATGTACCCCATGCCCGCGGCATACTGATTTTCATCATCACACTTCCTCCAAAAACCTAAAAGGCCCCGATTCCGTGCTTCTCGACTTTTTGTACTTTTACCTATAATTTTTGTGCCTCCCCTCTCTCCCACCAAGCAATGTGATCTTTTAATTTATAATTTTGTCTCATATTTTTTCCTCTTCCCCAGATGCCGAGGAAGCACAAAAAACTACTGAGCGGGTCAACATATCAGAGGAAAATATGGAAAAAGCGATGGAAGCAGTGAAAGAAAAAATGTCCACAAGGCGTGCAGCTGATTTGTACAACGTGAAGAGATCAACTCTCGTTTCAAGGCTGAAGAAACTGAAGACAGTCGGTGGTAGCAGCACTTCGGAGAATAAAGATGACTCGGGCTCAGAGAAAGAAGACGGGACCGATTGCAAGTACCAGAGTAAGTATACAGCAAGACAGGTGTTCACGGCTGAAGAAGAAAGCAAACTGGTCGTATATTTGATGAAGAGTGCCAACATGAATTACGGTCTCACTCGTAATCAAACAAAACAGTTGGCATTCGAGTTTGCGAAACTATGTAAAAGCCCTCATATTCCTCCTAGTTGGCATCGTAACACAAATGCCGGAGAAGACTGGCTGAATGGCTTTATGAGCCGTCATAAAGAGTTGAGCCTAAGAAAGCCTGAGAGCACAAGCCACTTGAGGGCTTCAGGATTCAACAACACCCGAGTGGATGAGTTTTTCAAAAATGACACGGCTGTTGTGAATGAATACAAATTTGGGCCTGAACAGATCTTTAACATAGATGAAAGTGGAGTGAGTACTGTAGTGGAAACCGTAAGAATAATTGCTTCAAGAAAGACTAAACAAGTTGGCCAAGTGGCGTCAGCCGAAAGAGGAGAGCTAACGACCTTTGTGGGTATTATAAATGCAACTGGCACACATTTACCCCCAATTTCCCTCGTGTCAGGCATGTTGAAGCCTTTATGGATGGAGGTCCTACTGGTGCTCTAGCACTCGGCAGTCGAAGTGGATGGATGGATGCCACTCTCTTCATTGAAGTACTCAAACACATTCAAAAGCATACACGCTGTTCAGTTGAAAACAAAATATTGCTCCTTTTGGACAATCATAAATCCCATACCAATATTTTTGGCCTTGAATATTGCAAGACTAATGGAATTGTTGTCCTGTCATTCCCTCCTCATTGCTCGCATAGGATGCAACCCCTCGATGTCGCTGTGTTCGGCCCGTTCAAGAGAAGAATCGCTACAGCATATCACGATTGGCTCACTACTCATCCTGGGCGTGTTATCACGGTGCGGCAGATAGCAAGTCTCACAAAAATACCCTTTGAACTATCATTCACTCCATCTAACATTACGGAAGGCTTCCGGAAACCAAGCATTTTTCCAGTGAACACCCAGGCATTTGCTGAGAATGATTTTGCTCCAAGTATGGTAGCGCATATAACAGCAGTACCCAATCAGGACACTAGTTCCTCATCCTCTTCAGCGCCAAGTGCTTCTATGCCGTTCTCTCCACTCGGCCAACTAGGAGCCTTTCCTTCTGCAGTGGATCATACTTCCCCAGCATCTCAACCAGCAGCCTCTTCGTCAATCGTGACAGAAACAGAAAGTCTAGTCCTTCCTAGCTCTTCGAGTCTCCTTACTACGGGACCTTCAACGGAAGATGAGAGTTCATCTGTCAGCAAAAGTAAGAAAAAAAGACAATCCCATTCCCTGAGAATGTTCGGCCTTACCCTAAAAAAGAACAGGAACAAAAAAGGAAGATCGTTCATTCTACAAGAGGATCTGTTGTTTATACTGCCTCCCCTGAAATGAAAAAAATCAAGCTGCAATACGAGACAAAAGTTGTAAAGCAGACACAGGCCAAACGGAAGCACGTCACTGGTCCCGGTCGCCCCAAGAAAAAAGTTCGATATTCAGAGGATGATGATAATACGGGCAATTCAGCTATGGACTCAAAAAACGAAGAAAATTACAACGACGATGAAGAAAGTGCGAAGCCTGATTGGCTTCTAGACTCCGATACCATCAATAAAGGGGACTTTTTGATTGTTCAGTTTCCTGCGAAGAAGACAATCATCCATTATATCGGGCAAATGAAGAGTCTTGATGATTATGGCGATTTCAAAATACAATTCTTGAAGCGCAATAACAGGAGTGTGACCTTCAATTTCCCAGATGTCATTGACTGCCGTAGTGTGGCACGTTGTGATATTCTTGCTAGAGTCATTCCCACAAGAATTACTCGTAGCAATTCCACGTTCGGTTATAATTTTGAAGATTTCAATTTGAATTGAATGTAATTAGTTTCTTTTTAAGTTAAACTTTGAAACGTTTCCTTAATCAACGACGTGTCGTTAAATGACTAACAACAATCGGTCGACTTCAGTGGCATTATTTGTGCAATTCGTTGGTGATAAATAGTTTGTTATTTTTTTTTAGTCAATCAATCAATCTCATTTCAAAGACTGACTTACTTTTTTTCAAATCTAGTTTTGTATTTTTCCAAGCCTAGTCATAAGTTATCATGCCTATAAGGCTATAAGACGCTCAATTAGCATAATAAAAGAGTGAACAATAAAATGTGTCGGCATATACCCTTATATTTTTTTTATTAAACCTTACAACGAATAAATATATATTATCCATGTGAAATCGAGCTGTTGCGGGCAAATTGCCTATGGTCGAATGTGCCCCGTGTGGTGGTCGGTACCCTGGTACCGGGGTACATTCGACCAAAAATCAAACTTCTTAAAACAATTAACAAAAAATGTTTTTCATAGAATTTTCTGGTGTATCATATTTTTTTATGATAGCTAAGATGTTGAACTACAAACGAGAATATCGAAAGTTGCCATTTTTTAACTTCCAGTGAGGTCTAGAGCCCGATTTGTCAATCATCATCAAAAGTTCATCAAAAGTTAACAAATTATGTATTGATGCAATATATTTACTACAACGGACCATTTTTAGGGGTTGCGCAAGATTTTTCTAGTTTTCCCATTTGATTAACATGGGAAGAACGAAAAGTTTCCATTCAAAAAATCGTAGCTCCGCCAATTTTATAGATACATTGATCCGGTTGGTTCCATTTTAAAGCTCTTGAAAACCCGCTTAAAATGACGTGCGGACCTTTGAAATCCCATTGCAACTTCCATTAATAATTTTGTTGTTTCGTAAGGAATTATCGACGGAAGTTGCAATCGGATTTCAAAGGTCCGCACGTCATTTTAAGCGGGTTTTCAAGAGCTTTAAAATGGAACTAACTGGATCAATGTATCTATAAAATTGGCGGAGCTACGATTTTTTGAATGGAAACTTTTCGTTCTTCCCATGTTAATCAAATGAGAAAACTAGAAAAATCTTGCGCAACCCCTAAAAATGGTCCGATCGTGCTCATTTTTGGACACGATTTACTTGATGGAGGATACTTTGGCGTGAATGTATTTTGATTGAAAGAAAAAAAAAAGTTTTTTTTTCAAGCCGGCCTAATTAACCATATATGTATTGGGGTGGGTCAAAAAAAAACTTTTTTTTTTTTTAAATGTCACTCACGAAAACTAGTTCCTAGGTACCTCTACAAAGTACTCACCAAGTATAAGCTCTTAATATTAATGAGAAGAACTGGCTCATCGTCGTTTTCCATTTTCAATTTAGTCTCATATAAAAATGGTCATATCTTATCACCAATAGATTGTTAAACTAGTTTTATCATGGATATTTATAGGAAATTGAACGCTCTACAAAAATGGTCTCTTATACTTTTTTCATTAATCGAACCATTTAAAAGATATTCAAGGTCAAAGATTGAAGAATTTATGAAAAAAATAACTTTTTGTTTTGAATTTTGTAACTTACTGAAAAATAATTATTGCCAAATGGGTATCAATTATTTCTGTAGGAAATTGAACGTTCTACAAAAAAGGTCTGTTGTGGTTAATCGATTACTCTAACCATCCAGAAGATATTCGCATTACAATTCCAATGCTTACTGATTTTAATAGTTTTTTGATAAATATTTTTTATTTATCCATTTAATTTATGAATTTTCTACCATATTCATAAAAATTTGAGTTTATTTTGATAGAATGACAGTTTTCAATTCTTTAACGATATTTTCTTTTTATAATTTTACTCTTATCACAATTTAGTATCGTAATTTAATATTTTTCAACGGGTTTATTTGAAATGTAACTCAAATTTCTTTTTTCCACAAAATTTATAATTAAATTTTTTTTTCTCGGGAGTTTGAAAATTCAGTTTTAAACGTTGGTAGTTCTGTTATTCATTATTTGTCATACTAGCGCCACCTGTGGTTTCATAGCCTGCATCGTTCCGAGTGACTACTAGCGCCGCATGGTGGGTTAGGTTACGCGGCAACAATAACGGGGACAGTGTATTATAAATTTTGTGGAAACAAGAAATTTGAGTTACATTTTAAATAAACCCGTTGAAAAATATTAAATTACGATACTAAATTGTGATAAGAGTAAAATTATAGAAAGAAAATATCGTTAAAGAATGGAAAACTGTCATTCTATCAAAATAAACTTGAATTTTTATGAATATTGTAGAAAATTCATAAATTAAATGGATAAATAAAAAATACTTATTAAAAAACTATTAAAATCAGTAAGCATTGGAATTCTAATGCGAACATCTTCTGAATGGTTAGAGTAATCGATTAACCACAACAGACCTTTTTTTGTAGAACGTTTAATTTCCTACAGAAATAATTGATACCCATTTGGCAATAATTATTTTTTAGTAAGTTACAAAATTCAAAACAAAAAGTTATTTTTTCCATAAATTCTTCAACCTTTGACCTTGAATATCTTTGAAATGGTTCGATTAATGAAAACAGTATAAGAGACCATTTTTGTAGAGCGTTCAATTTCCTATAAATATCCATGATAAAACTAGTTTAACAATCTATTGGTCATAAGATATGACCATTTTTATATGAGACTAAATTGAAAATGGAAAACGACGATGAGCCAGTTCTTCCTATTAATATTAAGAGCTTATACATGGTGAGTACTTTGTAGAGGTACCTAGGAACTAGTTTTCGTGAGTGACATTCAAAAAAAAAAAAAGTTTTTTTTTTACCCACCCTAATATATATGGTTTTCTTCTCTCTCTTTTTTTTTTACAAGTACAGTTTTTAAATTTTCCAGGTATAGTATTCGCATTTTACAGATACAGTATTCGCATTTTACAGGTACAGTATTCGCAGTTTACAGGCATAATTTTTTTTTTTTTTTTACATTTTAAATTCGTCAAGGGCTCGAGGCCGTCGGGTTACGCGCCGCGGTCGAAGTGCCTTAACCCTCGTATCGCTTTCATCACTTTTGGTTTCGGATTCGCCGGTTTTACAGGTCGGTTCATCACACGTTCTTAATTTAGGGTCACCCTCGGATCGGGGTACATCCTCTGCGTTCGCTCGGCTGTCCACTCGCGTGGATTCAGCCTCACACTCGTGCATACGTTCATTCGCATTTTCCACTTGTTCGTCGTTGTCACTGAGTTGAACAGTTTTCGCTTCGTCGCCACTATCGTCGGAATCGTCGTCGCTCGCTGCTGTCCATAACTTCAACTGCCTGGCATGCGACGTCGAGGCGTACCACCGTTTCGCACTTTCGTCCAAATCAATTACATAGAACGTATCATTAGGGTATTTTCGTACAATGACCCGGGGTCCGCGATATTTTTCGTGTAATTTTGTTGACTCACCCGTGGCGCTCGGAGTGGTCTTCATAAACACAATGTTTCTCATCTGGAAATCGACATTTCTCGCACGGGCCTGATCGTAACGGTCTTTTATTTCCTGTTGGTTAGACACGATGCGTTCGCGGGCTATCGTCTGTAGCGTTTGGGGTTCGGAATACGCAGCGCTCTCGCGATGTGACAACCGGCGTTCTACCCCCTCCCCTCGACGCGGCACATACCCGTACACGATTTGGAATCGGCTGAACCCGGTGCTTGCATTCTTCATCTCGTTTAGATTACTTTGGATGTCCCGAATTTTCTTATCCCACGTTCGACCGTCATTATCGATCAAATTGCTTCGAACTGCGGGCACAAGCGTTGCGTTTAACCGCTCTACCTGTCCGTTCGACTGCGGGTGGCATGGTGAATTTAACGAATGCAAGATTCCGTGTTTGCGACAAAATTCTTCGAATAATTTTGAAGTAAAGCAGGTTCCTCTGTCGGAGATAATTCGTATCGGTGCACCGAAATCGCGGACAAATTCATCCAGTACACGCGTCGCGCTCGGGGTTTCCGTGTCTCTGACAGCTCGGATGACGATAAATTTTGATAAATTGTCGACAATAGCTAAAACATATTTATTGCCCCTCGAACTCGAGACGAATGGCCTCAAATGATCGATGTGGACGACATCGAACGGGCGCTTCCCCCGCGGAATGGGGTGTAACTCGCCCGGTTGTCTCCCAGCATACACGTCAGACACGAACGAATGTGCCGCCTCACTTATGTGTTGAGGATTATGCTTGAAGGAGATCGGAACGGTGTTGAAGAAAGAAATATTCGGACACAGTAATACGAGTAACAAAAGATACGTCTTTATTAGTCCTGGTATTACCGCCAACTGACTGGATTGTACCAGTGCAGAAAGTAGAGCGCCTGCCGCATTAACATCAGTTTAGGCTGGCGCATGCGTACGACGCGCAAGAACTATTTATTACCAACACTCCCGCCGTTTGAGTGCGTCGCAAGTCTTATACCTTAACCGGTACATAAGAACTGAAACTGATTCTTCGAAAGCGCTTTGGTGAATATATCAGCCAACTGCTGATCCGTAGGAACATATACCCCCGAGATTTCCCCACTCTCTACAGTTTCCCGAACATAATGATATTTGATATCTATATGCTTCGTTCGTTTGTGGAATTCCGGATTTTTGATTAGTCGAATTGCACTTTGATTGTCCACTCGCAATACTGTCGCGGTATTCGGTAGACACCCGAGATCGTTTAATAATTTTCTGAGCCAAATGGCTTCTTTTGCAGCCGCTGCTGCCGCAACATACTCAGCCTCCGTTGTGCTAAGTGTGACTAGCTTTTGTCTTTGGGACGACCACGTCACGATCCCGTTTGACAGGCAAAATGCATACCCTGTGGTAGACCTTCGTGTCTCCACGTCACTCGCCAAATCCGAATCTGAAAAACCCTGTAACTCCGAGTTACTCCCGCCGCTTGTGTACATTATACCAACTTTAGTTGTTCCGATCAAGTACCGGTAAATTCTTTTAACCGCTTGCCAATGACTCTCGTTGTGGTTACTCAAATATTTGCTGACTAAGTTCACGGAATACGCAATATCCGGCCTCGACACAACTGTAAGAAACATCAACGAACCTACCGCTTCCCGGAACGGTACTGTACTTGTCTCTACATCATCGCGATCATTTGGAACTAACCTCGCGTGTGGATCGGCAGGAATACTCGCCGCTTTTGCATCAATCATCTTAAATTTGTTGAGAATTTTCTTTACGTAGGCCTCCTGATGCAAGAAAACTATTTTCTCTTCACGATTTCTTTCTATTTGTACCCCGACAAATATTTTCCCATCCCCGAGTGTAATTTCGAACGCATTTTTCAATGATTTTACTACCGACTGGGGGGCTTTACTCGATTTTGCTGCGATAAGTCCGTCATCTACAAAAACTGCTAAAAATACATCTACACCGTCAACGCAACCCTGAAAGGTACACTTGTCAGCTTCCGTTTCGCGGAAACTGTACTTTTCCAAGAACTTCCGAAATTTTTCGTTCCAGCACCTGGGTGCCTGCTTTAAACCGTACAAAGATTTGTTCAGTTTACACACGAAGTCACATTTCTCTTCTTTCTTCACGTTGAGCTCCTCCGGTATTTCCATGTAGATTTCTTCCTTCAATTCGCCATGAAGAAAGGCTGTTCTCACATCAAACTGTGTGAGCTCCAAATCCTGTTCAGCCACCAAGGCCAATAGGACTCTTAACGAGTCGTATCTCACGACCGGCGAAAAAGTCTCGGTATAGTCGAGCCCCTCTTTCTGTTGAAATCCACGAGCACAGAGTCTTGCTTTGTACCGGTACACATCACCTGACGTGTCTCGGATGACCTTGAACACCCACTTCGAATCTATGGGCTTCCGATCTCTTTCTCTCGGTACAATTGACCGAGTCTCGTTTTGTTCATGCGCGTCGAATTTCTCCTGTATAGCTTCGGCCCAATTTTCTGCCTCAGCACTGTTCATCGCCTCCTTGAACGAGTTAGGCGGATTATACTCTGCAAAATCAATCACATACCTCGCTGGCAGCTTGATGTTGCGTCGATCCCGCAACTGTCTAACCTGATTAGGCTGCTCGAGATCTTCTCGTTGCGCGTTTCTGTCAGGTTCTCCCTGAGCTTCCTCGAACTCTTCCTCGTCGTCTTCCTCGGGAACTTCTGCCGCGTTTTCATCTTGAGCAACCGGAAAGATGTATTCGAATTCTTCCTTCTTCGTTGCCCCAAGCTGCGATCCTTCGTTGAACGTGACATCTCTTGACACTGTCATTCGTTTGGTCTGTGGATTATACAAACGGTAATTCATTGAATCATTCTGATACCCAACCAAGATCAATTCAGCAGCTTTCGGATCTAGTTTCTTACGAAACTGTTTGTCGATATGCATGTACGCATCTGACCCGAACACACGAAAATGAGACACATCTGGTGTTTTTCCAAACCAGATTTCGTACGGTGTTTTCTCATTACCGGTAGCTAGTACCCGATTGAGTACGGTAACTGCTGTACCGACTGCTTCAGCCCATAGCGACAGAGGAAGTTTCTTCGTTGTTATGATCGTGCGAGCGCTCTCGACGATCGTCCTATTATCACGCTCAGCTCTCCCGTTTTGCTGAGGAGTATAAGGTGCCGTGTTTATCAGCTCGATTTCTCGAGCCCCTAGATATTGCTTCATCTCTCGATTGCAATACTCCCGACCGTTGTCCGTACGTAACACCTTCATCGGTTTCCCAAACTTGTTGTCGATTAACCTCTCGTATTTCTTGAAAATATCGAAAACATCAGATTTGTGTTTCATGAAATAAACATACCGAAATCCTGATGCGTCGTCCTTGAAGGTTATGCAGTACCTCGCACAGCCTATCGACTCCACAGAGAATGTTCCGCATACATCTGAGTGTATGTATTCTCCGGGCTTTTTGTTTCTCTTTGTCTCGTTCTTCTTGAACGGTAACCTGTGTGCTTTCCCGAGAGCACACGATTCACAGAAGAAATGGTCAACGTCAGCTAATTCCACACCGTGAATTAGTCCCTTTTGCGTCATCTCTCTTAGCACTTTGTTGTTCACATGTCCCATGCGCTCGTGCCAGATACGCAAGTTCACTGTTGACACATTTACTTCACTCGTGACACTTGGTTTTCTTGCTTTGAACAGCATTCGGTAAATTTTATTGTCTTGTTTTACACCGACACCGAAAATTTCACCGTCACGATTTATTGTCACGTGTTTTTCTTTGAACAGAATCTCAAACCTCTTCGACGTACACACGCCGACTGACAATAGATTTTTCCGAAGTTTGGGTACATAAAGCACGTCGTTTATTCGCGCTTCACACCATCTGCCGTTCACAAGTTTATCTATGAGCACCGTACCGGTACCTGTAACCTCACACACACCGTTATCCCCGAGCGATATCGTCTCGCCACTCCTGGGGTAAAACTCGCTGTACCACTTCCGTCGGTAAGTAACGTGTCTCGAGGCACCACTGTCGGTAATCCATAAATCACTTGTGTCGGCTGCCATGAGCCGTTCACCGGCCTCACTAGATGGCACTGTCTCTGATTCCACTTGTCGCCGTTTCCGCGCACCTGACGTAACGACAAAGACACACTCGCGAGAACTATTACCGGTATTTTCCTTTTTTTCCCGGCAATCACGAGCATAGTGGCCTTCCCTTTTGCAATAAAAGCACTCGACATTGGCCTTTCTATTTTCAGAGTTTCTTTCGCTGTCTTTATTTTCACTTGTGGCGAACTTTTTCTTCTTGTTCCCACCAAGACTCACAGCGGCTAACGCTCGAGTGACGTCGTCATCACCTTCGAGTCGTTTTTCCTCTTTCAATAACCGTTCTAAAAGATTTTCTAGCGATTGGCTAGCTTCCGGTACACTGTCCCACGCTGTCTGGAGAGCATTGTATTTCGACGGTAGACTTCCGAGAATCTTCGCCATGATGGCTGTGTCCGAAACTGCTTCCCCCAGATCCTTCAGCTAAGACGCCATGTTCTGTACTCGGGACACGTGATGCACAACCGACTCATCTGAATCCATGCGGTAACCGTGGAATTTTTGCAGCAAGAGCATTTTGTTCGATGCTGACTTCTGTTCGTGAATTCTCACTAGTTTGTCCCTAGTAGTTTGTCCCTAAAGTAGAGCGCCTGGCGCATTAACATTAGTTTAGGCTTGCGCATGCGTACGATGCGCGAGAACTAATTATTCCCAACAATATGATCGCATACGCGGAAAATAATAATGTTCTAAAATGCGACCTACGACTCGCTCTACATCTTGATGGCTCTTTAAATCGTGGAATTTAATCACCAGTCCTTTTCGCATTGTATGCGGCACAACAAACAACCACCGATCCCCTACACGTTTTATTGATTCGTCGGAAAATTGGTGGATTCGCACCACATCTTTGTCGGTGTGAATCAACATCATTTTTGAGTTGTTATCGTCCGTTGATTCGACTGGTGCACGACTTAACGCATCGACGTGTGCTAATTTTTCACCCGGTCGATGGATTATTTTGAAATCATACTCGCTTAGCGAGTCGTTCCACCGAATAATTTGTGGATTCAACGATTTTTGCGTAGACAAGTAGCATAACGCCTGGCAGTCGGTAATTATAGTAAACGGAATATTTGCCAACATGGGCCTAAGTCTCGTCACCGCCCATACCATTGCTAATAATTCGAGTTTGCTGCTGTGATAATGTTTTTCTGGCTCGCTCGTCCGTCTACTAATCGTGTATACTAATCGTCGTTGGCCCGCGCTATTGGTTTGCATTAGCATCCGGGCAAGTCCGGCCGCGCTCGCGTCTGTATGCAACTCCGTGTCAAGCCGTGGATCGAACGTCTGCAGGACCGGCTGCGTTGTTAATTGAGTTTTTAGCGTCTCAAAAGCCGTCTGCTGGGCCTCGGTCCAATCGAATGGATCGTCGCGTTTTAGGAGGTTGTCCAGTGGCAAAACGTGGTACAAATTTCCTAAAATAGCTGGTTAGCGCGAGAAAACGATGAACCTCATGTGCGTCTTTTCGTCGCGGAAACGGCGCGATCTGTAGTGTAATTTTATTTTCTCAATTTTATATTTCTATTCTGATCATGTTTTTTTTATAAGTAAAATATTTTTGGTGAATTCTCATTTATTAAACAATTTCGACACACATATATATTATTGGTGAAAGACAGAAACATCGATTAATACAAAAACATTGCCCAATTTTTATTCGAGTAAATACGATAAAATTATAACGATTCAAAAAACAAAACCATATCCATCAATGATCGGATCAGTTTATGATATTATTTAATAGTCGCCCTCTTTCGACTCGTCGGTAATTTTTATGTAATGAAGACTTATCTTATTTTCCGTCGGTTTCGGAATCGTCAAATATCGTATGATTATCGTCGAACTTATGAAGTGGGAGGATAGGGCGATTACGACCGACTCCTTTGGCGGACCGGGCAACTCTGTTCTCTATCCTGATAATCGGTCGATCGCTGCCGGCGCGGAATCACGTCACATACGTGTACGCGAGCGCGGTAGCTTTAAAATTCATCACATTATCCCCTTTTATTTTGTCATAATCACTTTTTGGGGCAAAATAACCAAATTTCACACATCAACATTCACTCTCTATCACTCATTCTAATGACTCCACCCCACTAAGGGTCTCGTCCTACCATAACCTAACCCTACACAAAAAAATTTATTTGTAACTATCGTCCGCTCAATCGACGCGCCACAACAATTACAATACATGTATATAATTTTTTTTTTCTTTTTTTTTTTTCATCGGCACGCGCACACGGGTTCTTTGACCCCGAGATATTTATCAAATTTATTAATAATTCCTTTATACATTAAAATACACATACAGGTCCGCATTAAATTATAAAGCGATATTCTCGCATTTCAATATTTATAAGAGATAACTACACAAATTTCGACGCATTTTCTTGTGAACAGACTGGACATATTTCTTCAAACTGGTGCGATTGTAAGTACCTTTCATTTCATCGGGCTCATTTACTCCCGTCAACACAAATGCATTTGTCCCATGAACGTTTCTAATTCTATATGGCCCCTTGTATAAATGAAAAAACTTTTGGGCGGCTCGATCTTAAATACTAGATTGATGGGGAACACGAAGTAGAACCAGATCATCGATTTTCAGATCGAGAGGTTGCCTAAACTTTTGATTCTTACGGCGACACTTAAAACTTTCAAGAAGGCGCTTTTTGGCGAGGAAGATTTTTCGTTCGTGGGTTCGTTGTTTTGTATAAACCCATGTGACCAAAACGGTCATGCTCCGTCGAAATAATTTGACTTCGTATTTTTAACGGTATTATTATTTTCCACTTTCGAGATTTCAGGTGTTGATGAAACCATATCCCCTTATAACATTGATACGGACTATCGTTTTCAGCGAGTTTTTCATCTGACCTGGGCTTTTGTATGTAAGGATCTTCATCTTGCAAGTTTTTGAGGTTTTTCAAATTTTTCTTAAGGATTGGATCGATTTCTAATTGACAAACTAGTAGCAATGCGTCCATCACATGATCATGATGATTCACATGATCATACGATACGATCGCAGAAACCATAATTTTATCATTATACTCGGAATGAAATTTCCCATCGGGGTTTCTACTCAAAAAATCCGCAAATATATTGTCCTTTCCCCTACAATGCGTGATCGAAAAAGAGTACTCCTGAACGAGCAGGCTCCAACGCGACAGTCTTGCCGTTCGAAATGGTGTTTTGTTCAAAAAAGTAAGACCCTTGTGATCCGTTATGATCTCAAATTTAGTTCCAATGAGGTAGATTCTAAATTTATCCAACGCATACACAATGGCCAGCAACTCTTTCTCGGTTGTAGTATAATTAATCTCCGCTGGAATTAAATATCGACTAACAACCGCGATCAGCTTATGATCATGATCACTATAAGTTTGGAACAGTAGCCCACTTATTCCGGCATCGGATGCGTCTGTTTGAACTTTAAACGGCTTATTAACATCATAATGTGATAATTCGACCACGCTGAGGAAATAATCTTTTAATATCTTAAAGGCCTTCGAATGTTCGTTATTCCAACACCACGTACTATTTTTCTTCAACAATTCTCTGAACGGTTCTATAAATTTGGAAGATGCAAGCTAAATTCGCGGTAATAATTACATACTTCTAAAAACTATTGCAATTGTGTTTGATTACGTGGTTCCTCAAAATTTCTTATAACGTCCAATTTTCGCGGATCTGGCCGTACGCCTTTGCTTGAAACTACAAACCCGAGAAACGGAACTTCCGTTTGACCGATAATCATTTTATTCAGGCGTAAAGTAAAATTAAATTTTTGCAGTCTATCAAAAACCGTTTCCAAATGCGTCAGATGATCTTCAAACGTTTCCGAGGCAACCAATAGATCATCAATATAATAGGTTAGAAATTCGTCAAAATTATTTCCAAGAGCAAGACTCAGGGCTCGAATAAAGCCGCTGCCCGCCGTTTTAATCCCGAACGGAATTCGGCAGAATTGGTATAATGTGGATCCATGCAAGAAAGCGGTATATTGCCGCGATTCCGGTGATAACGGTATTTGCCAGTATCCGTGCGTTAAGTCTAATATAGAAAAATATCTCTTCCCGTGATATTTTCGCAAGATTTCGTGTATATGTGGTGGAGACTCGTTATCTCCCTCAATAGCGTCATTCAAATATCTCGCGTCTAAACAGAGCCTAACTCGACCGTCTTTTTTCCGCACAACGTGAAGCGAGTTGCAATGTTGACTGGTCGACCTTTCTATAACCCCTCACTCTAACATTTCATTTATTCCTTTGTCGACTGCGCTTCGCAAGGATAATGGAACAGGGTATGACTTCCTTATGAAGGGCTTGATTTTCCATAATTTAATACGATGCTCGTAAACAGACGTGCACCCTGGTTTGTTAAAAAACAATTTTTTATATCGATTCAACAACTCTATGTACGCGCTCGACTGAGCCGGGGCCAATGACGTGAGCATTTGCGCGACTGATCCGAGATCAGCAGAGAACGACCCATCACTTTCATCTTTATTTTTCGTAAGCTGGCTTAATTCGCCAATTTCCATAACAGTATCACAATGATTTTTATGAACATCAGACAGTTTTATATTATTTTTATCCGCACACGTGTTATCAAAAAATATTGAATTTATTTTCGAGACATCGTCAATCACCGCATTTAAATCGGGATGACTGAGCTCGGCATTATCATCGCGATTTATTATTCCATCACGATTTATTATTTTATCACGATTCACTATTTCATCACGTTTTATTATTTCATCACGATTTTCGTGACACAATCTTGCAGAAATCATGGTTTCTTGCAAACGATTAATTTCACCGTGCATATTACGCGGATATTCTGTTCCTGATTTATCAGGAAATTTTATCGACTCACATAGTGATTCTAACGAAATTCCGTCTTCGCACTCTACAACATCGATATGGAAAATTTTTATTCTCAGTTCGTTCATATTAGTGATGGTCTCCAGTCTCTCTACTGGCCCCCGATCAAACGAAACGGCCCCAATACTCAGCCTAACACCCTCAATTGCTATAATTTTGTTACGGTAATCTATTACAACATTATTGGTTTGAAGCCAATCGTTTCCGAGAATTATGTCTGACGTTAAATATGGGACTACTAGAAAAACACTAACGATGGTTCGTCCGTCTACGGTAATTTCTACAAATATTTGTCGTTTAACCGATGTTCTCTTTTGCCCTACCGCGGTGCTTACCGAAACATTAGATACCGGAAGTTCCATCATCCCCTCGTTCCATATTTTATTGTATAAATCTTCCGAAATACAAGTCACTTGGCTTCCCGTGTCTATAAGTGCACTAAACGCGGTGTTTGCAATTTGAACCGGTATATGAGGACACGAGCTAATCGATATTCGAGGTTGATAAGGTTGCGTTTCGTCGCCGTCTATATCTCGCTTCAAGTCCTCTATCAAATCATAATAATCGCGGCAGAGAACCGGACTCTTATGTTCCGCACCCGCATTTAGTTTAAATTGTTTCCTAATATTTCCCGATTCATTGCGCTCGTGGGCATTGTTATTGGTGGTGGAAATCTTGTATCAGGGAGAACGATCTGTCCGTTAAAGTTACCGCGCGGCCTAGCGTACGTTGCCCGATTTCGTTGTGAGCAATTCGAAGTACTACCGCTGGGGATTAAATTCGTTCGATTATATGATCTGGCGTGATTGTTATTGTCTCTCGCGTGCCCGTTGTAATTTAAAAATTTCCGTTGATTGGGTTTTCGAGATTGTTCGTAAGACGCTTGCAAACTATTCACAACACCGTTCTGTCTATTCGTATTATTTCGATAATTATTATTCGCGTTTAATCCCTTCCAGTCGCGGTTTTTTCTATGCTCAAAATCATTTTGGACGTTATCTATTTGCGATAACGCCTGTGCGACTAACTTGGTCTGGGAATAATCAACGGTTGACAGGGCCATTTGAACTCTCGACGGAAATTGCTTGATAATGGTAAAATTCATTTCGTAGTCCGATAATACCGGCTCAAAATGTCTAGCCTCCTTTAATTGTTTGAAAAAATATGAGTGCATATTTCCGTCGTCTTGCTTGTACTGACGCGAAGCCCATTGATCTTTTATACGGACTTTGACGGGAACCGAATAAAACTCATCTTTAAATGCCATTTTGAAATCTTCGAACGTTACCATATTATTTTTTTCGATTTCGTACCATATTTTGACTCTACCCTCGATCAAACTTTCCACTACCAGCAGCTTATGCTCCTCACGTACGTTTTTAAATTTGAAATATCGCTCGAGTTCCTCGATAAAGTTCATGGGATTTGCATTTTCCGAAAATTTTGGTATCGGTATATTTATGTGTAAGTATTGAAGATGCGTTACCAGTCCATTCACTAGCTGATCGTTTGTTAGCCGATCCCCTTGAATTGGCGGGATGACTTGATTGTTTGCAGCGTTGTTTTCTTCGTGGTTCAGTCGTTGTGTTCTCGCTGCGTTCAGAATTTCCTCACGTTGTCGAAGATCAGTGCGGCTTGGCTCCAACAACGCTCGTTGTTCGTCGATCTCTCTTTGGACGTCTCGTAATCGTTGCCACTCTTGATTCAAATCATCTCTCGTTACATTAACGGGTACGTCGTCTACCATTGTGCCGAGTTTTGAACCAGTCCTAGATCGGTTTAATTTTGAATTATTATCAACTATAAGACGCTTCACCTTCTTATCTGCCTTTCTCAACGAAGGTCTCGATTTAGGTGTCTCAAATAAAAGTGATGCGACTGTTTCGTCCGTTACGCGTGAGCGTGAACGCGTGATACGGTCAGCATTAATCATTGATTGTATACATTACGAAAGGATTATCAGATTAACAGGCTAGCTCGCGGTCGCGTTTGCGATCGTGCCTGACGGTTGGGCGCCACATGTAGTGTAATTTTATTTTCTCAATTTTATATTTCTATTCTGGTCATGTTTATTTTATAAGTGAAAAATTTTTAGATGAATCCTTATTCATTAAACGATTTCGACACACATATATATTATTGGTGAAAGACAGAAACATCGATTAATACAAAAACATTGCCCAATTTTTATTCGAGTAAATACGATAAAATTATAACGATTCAAAAAACAAAACCATATCCATCAATGATCGGATCAGTTTATGATATTATTTAATAGTCGCCCTCTTTCGACTCGTCAGTAATTTATATGTAATAAAGACTTATCTTATTTTCCGTCGGTTTCGGAATCGTCAAATATCGTATGATTATCGTCGAACTTATGAGGTGGGAGGATAGGGCGATTACGACCGACTCCTTGGCGGTCCGGGCAACTCTGTTCTCTATCCTGATAATCGGTCGATCGCTTGACCGCGATCCCCTCTTTTACATTCAAAATCATCGCTATATGGGATGCCGGCGCGCAATCACGTCACATACGTGTACGCGAGCGCTATAGCTTTAAAATTCATCACAGATCGCTTCAGTTTTCTCCATACCCGGTTCGATTCCCCGCTCCGAAATTCTGTGACCGAGATATGCAACTTCACGGAAGAGGAATTTGCATTTCGTAAGTTTTATCGTTAATCCCGCCCCACGTAGGACTTCAAAAACCTGGCGCTACTTGGGTTTCAAATCGTTCCAACACGTGCCCGGGATTAATATATCATTCAGATAAAATAGGACTACATTATCCCGCAATGGCCCAAGGGCCCGTTGCATCGCTTTAGAAAAATATGCTGGCCCATTCATTAAGCCAAAGATCATTCTAGTGAATTCAACGGTCTCTTCAGAAGTCATTATTGCGGTTTTTTCTCTCGCTTGCTCGGTTAAAGGTATCTGCAAATACCCGTGGGCTAAGTCCAAAACTATGAACAATGAACTATCGTCCATTTTAGCCAGATGCTTATCTATATTGGGAAGCGGAAAGTGCACGCGTTCTGTTATCTGGTTTAATTTTCTAAAATCAACACATAACCGCGATTCGCCGCTTTTCTTTTTCACGAGAAGGACGGGGCCGGCGTACAGCGATTGCGTGTCCGTGACGATGCCTGCCTCCCACCACTCACTAATAATATTTTTAATCTCCTTCCTCTCTTTCTCCGTCGTGCGATACGGTTTACTATAAATCAACCCTGTTTTACTGACCCTGCTTTAACTTTGATGTCCATCTCGGTTGTACGTGCGCATCCAAGGTCCTTAACCGACGTTGAAACGCAATCTCGAAATTCGTTGACCATTTGTGTCAGCTCGTCGACAACTGCCGCCGGCTGATCGCTTCCCACGTTGATATCTTCTGTTGTTATTGGCTCTGTCGAATTTATGCGGGTACTCACGGTCAGTAAACACGAAACCTCGCCCCGCAGCGACGATTTACCTTGGTTCACTGTACGATTGTTTTCGCCGAGATTTGCCACTGGAATCGAATATTCCTCATGCGCGTCACTCACGCGCACAAATCTGATGCAACGCGGCGGAATCGTGATGAACTCGGTCGCGGTTGCTTGCGCGGGCTCGACCGCGCACTCTGTCGGTAAAACTCGTTCTTCGCGGAAAGAAGGTTAGCGTGTTACCACTCTTATAATACGACACATACGAAACTTCGGTGAACGTGCGTCCCACAATCACGTCCACGGGTTGACTGTCATCTGGGACGACGCGTACCGGAACTCGCGGCACTTCCACTCCGTCCACGACTACAGTGGCAAACACGCAACCCGGGCTTGTCACCCCCGTCCCTGGCGGACCGAAACCCGTTAAAGTTATTGGCAAAGCCTCGACGCGGAAACGTTCTTTCTCCGCTTTTGTCGCGCGGATTGTGCATTCCGCATTTCCAGGGTCGATAAATGCCACAATTTTTAGCCCATTCACAAACACTTCTTTCACATATTTAGCACTTGTTTTGTCACCTTTCCGATTGATGACGTGCATTCGACGCGTGGACCCCGCCTCGTTCGCAGTGCACTCCCGGCTCAAGTGACCGGTCGCTCCGTACTTGAAACACGCCGGATCACGCTTTGGATCCGGGCAGTCTCGCGACAGATGCCCGGTCCGTCCGCAATTGTAGCACTTTCGTTCACTGTTAACGGCGCGCGGCGTCGACACTTTCGGTTTTATTTCAGTTTCTTGTTTCACGCCTCTGTTCACTGTGCTCGAACTCGCGCCGTCATTTCGTGTCGCGATTCTTCTCGCGGGTGGATACTCGCGCGTCGTCGGAATTCGTTCACTTCGTTGCTCGAGGAGCCGATCGTAATATGTCAAATCATGCAACAGCTCGTTTGTCGAGGTGTGCGCCGTGGCCATTACCGCGTTGCACAGTTCCCTGGAGTACAACCCCACGAGCACTTCCGACTTGACCTCACGTAGCGTCATCCCGAGGGCGTTGCACAGTTTCACTTTCGCGTGGAAGTACGTAGTCATCGCTCCGTTTTTCGATTGTACGCGTGTTTTCATACGGGACCATCGTGTCGATAAGTCGTCCCGTACGATAAACGTCTCCCGAAAGGCTTCTCGGACGGCAGTCGAATTTCGCAGCTCGGATGCACGGCTCCGCGCCCAATCACGGGCTCCTCCGCGCAGATTCATACGAGCTGCCTCGAACAAATAGTCTTTCGGCCAGTTGTGCAGCCTCTTCATCGTCTCCGAATTCTCCAGCCATTCCCTAGCTCGCAGGCCGTCGCCGTCGCCGGTGAACTCTTCTATATTCTTTGACAAATACGATATTATGTGATACGCAGGTACGGCGGTGGTTGTCGCTGACGGGGTCGGTTGCGCTGTCATCAGACCCGCCAGTAACTGAGCCAGTCCTTCTTCTGGATTCGGGTTGTTGAGAAGCTGGCGGAAAGCGGTAACAAGCGGCTGAGCCACAGGCTCTGGTCCGCAAGCCGTCGAATGACCCGCTGGGTGATACGGATCGACTCGATCATTGCTGGTAGACGAGGTGTTGGCCGAGGGCGGGGCCAGTCTCAGCCCTACGCACGCAGTGGTGTACGAGGGGTCGTGGGCGGGAGGCGGTACCGTCGGCGTCGCGCCCACTGAGCTCATGCCCCCCGATGCTCCTGTGTGTTGATCGGTTCACCTTTGTTTTCGGAGATGACTTTCGTGGACTGGTCTGTATGATAAAACCACGACAGCCTATAGATTACCGAGTAGCGTCACCGGTAAATTTTATAAATTCTAAATTTATGTTTTTAAAAAATATGAACTCAATCCTCAAGCTGTAAGAGCTTTTTCTCCATTTCTGGCAATTTTTTATTTTCGTAATTGAAAGGAAGAAATTTTCGCATTATCGAAGAAGGGGTTTTCCGAGTCTTTCGCTTGTATTTATGCAAAATGATTTGATTGTTGAGAACTTCGAAAAAGAAGATTGGAAGGTGGAAAAAAATCATTTAATTTGTTACAAAACCCGAAACGATCGAGGAAGGCTCTCTCGGGCGCAAGTGATGGTCATGTGGTGCGAAAGCTATGTAAACATAGCTAGAATGTAAATAAAACGCGCCGTTACGTGTTGACAAGCTATATCTAGTGCCAATCGACGACATACATAATACGCTGGTTCGTTTGGAATCTGCAGACTGGCCGTCACGACGAGTTGTAGCTTTGCATTTCGCCACACCACGACCGAAGCGTATTTACGTGCCTGCGAGCAGTATCTATTACCGACCGACGGAATTCGTAATTCGCCGGTTCGTTTGGAATCTGCAGATCGGCTTTGACCACTATTCTGTGGTTTCCCCCACTTCGCCACAGCATGACCACGGCGTTTGGCCACGCCCATTTGCGTGCGCCCGCGCGCACTTTGACCGCCGCGAGCCTCCGCATTTCGCCGCTACGTGTCAGCGCTACTATATTTCAGGACCCCAAAAAAGCCAGCGTTCCACATCTCCCTACTCATCTCTGGTTGTGGCTTCTCCTCCAAATCGCAGCAAAACACAGGTATCTAGATTTTAAATGTATGTATAACCGCTAAGTTCGAATAATTTCCAGGTATATACTGTCGGACATCCTTATTGATGAGGTTCATCGAGTCCTCTTCAGGCGATGGTTGACGTAGGTAGTTGTTTGATAATGAATTTATATACCTGTCCAGCCGCTGAGTTCCAATCAATTGGAAATTAACGGTGTCAGACATCTTATCAATGAGGTTCATTGAGTTTTCTTAGATTATTCAATAATGAATTCACATTCTTGTACAACCGCTGATTCTCAATCAATTTAGAATTAACCCTATAAGACATCTTATCGATGAGGTTCATTGATTTTCGTTAGATTAAAATAGTTTTCCGATAATGAATGTATATTGTAGTACAACCGCTGAGTTCCAATCAATTTCAAATCAACGCTGTCAGACTCTTATCGATGAAGTGCCTTGAGTTTTCCCAGATCAAAATAGTTGTTCGATAATCTTGGATCGCTAGAAAAAAATGTTTCAATATAAAAACGTAATGAATTGGAAAAGAATGAAAAAAAAAATTGAAATTTTTAAAAACTCCTGACTGCAAAAAAAACTTGGACGCGAAAAAAAAAACAAAACTCAAAAAAATATATATTATAAAAAGTATGATATAAAAAAATATTTTTAATAAAATAAATTTAAAAAGGATGAAATAATTCAAGGCATCTTGTTAGTTTATTGTAACGCACTCCCCTACTATTTCTCCACTTTCCCACGTCCTGCCGCCAGCCTCACCTATCCTACTCATAGGCCATTTCCTAGAATCCTCTCGCATTCCAAACCTGATTAGATTCCTTTCCTTGCATTTGCTTTTCTCGGAACCCATCACTTTTCTAGCCTGAGTAGTTTCCCACCGATTGACCAAAGAACTTCTCCAGACCCGAAACCTATGTAAATTCTTCTCCACATACTCGAACCACCTGCTTTTCCTAATACTCATAATTGCTTCCTCATAGAGGAAGCTATGTGACGGTGAAAATTTTTTTTTTCGAGATATTCATGTCACCATGTTCAGAATGTTCTAAAACGTCCAGAAAACACATTTTTAGAAAATGTCCGGATGTATGTGTGTATGTGAGTGTGTGTGTGTGTGTGTGTAATGGACTCCCAAAATTCAAACGTGTATAACTCGAGAACGGGTTAAGCTACAGCACCCAAATTTCGCAGGCATGTGCAGCTCTATAACCCCTTCTTCTACTATAATTTTAGTCATGATCCAAGGCGTCGCTCGGATCTTGTGTCGTTTTCAAATTTCCAAAAAAAGGACGTACGCACTATAACTGTCGCAAATTTGGAGATATTCGTCTAAATAGTTTTTGACAAAGAGATTCGTATCTAAGGTTTGTTGGTATTGCATTTGGACCGAATCCATCGATAATTTTCGATTTTATGATACTTTGAATTTTTCGAAAAATCAAATTTGTCGCTATAACTTTTGTTAACTTCAACCAATCGAGCTCCAAATTTATACGAGTATAGAACATCATTGAGCAATGATGTATATCAAATTTGGCGAAGATCGGCTTAGCGAATCTAATTTTATAGCAACTATAAATTTCGAAGTTCGAACCTCTGCAAGTTGGAAAATATTCGATTGAACGTTCTCAATGAGGTTCAAATTCATGCACATGCTTGAACCAACAGTCAGCTTCATTTGTTACTAAATTTGGTAGAAAACGAACAACGCGTTCGAATTTAGGACACTTTGAATTATTATATCATCAAATATTTCATAATTAATATACCAAAACAAGCTGCAAGATGGAACTTGCAATTTGCTTCCTCGAAATCGTAGGTAGTGAACGAAGATTCCTCTATGAGGAAGCCAAAGATTAAATAAAAATTACCACTCATATAAATATCTCCGTTTAATCTATCAGATTCAAAACAAAAAAAAATGATTCATCATAAAGGAATCTTCGTTCACTACCTACGATTTCGAGGAAGCAAATTGCAAGTTCTATCTTGCAGCTTGTTTTTCTGTTTTTGAGGCTAGCCGCCGCTGCGTTATCCGCTTGCAGCTGCTTCTCTGGAATGCCAACCCAATCGCCCCCACCGTTCCAGAATATTCCCGAAAACCTCCTGACTTCTCTCCACTATCGTCATTTTCCCATACTTTTCCCTATATAAGCTGCCTCCCGACTAGTCTTAAGCAGTCAGTAATAAAGATCTGTAAACCGAGCGAAAGCTCTGCACATCGGAATATTGCAATAAACGTCTTTTAAAACCCGTACCCGTGTTAACTTCGTTTAGTCGGCCTACAACCGCGTCTTGTAGCCGAGTTGACCCCCGAGTTCAGTGATCAAGTTCTTATTATTTCCTTGCGACGTAAGATTATTCATAGTTTAATCTATGATCGGTCATTTGGGTGAATTCAATATTTTGAATCGTAGTAATTTCTTCGATTCTCGCAATTCCGTCGGGAGACGTCATCAATTAAACATAAAGATGATATGGAATATAAATGTTAAACGATGCGAAAGAAGACGTCTCCCGACAGAATGGAGAGAAGTGAAGAAATTACTACAATTCAAAATATTGAATTTACCCAAATGACCGATCATATGTTACGTCCCCGTAACGCCACCACACAGACACCTGAAGGGCTGCAACCCTCCAAACATGTGCGTGAGCATATGGCCTTTTTCAAGGGGCCTACAAAGATACAAGGGAGGGGGTTCTTGGGCCTTCAGCTCGAAAAGATAAGATTCTTCCCACCTTTTGCATACAACTAAGAAGTGGGAAACGGGAAATTTTAACCAATGAGATACAATATTAGTATATTAAGCAACGAGTGCGGAAAGCCGGTCATTGGGTGATTCCGGCTGTACGCACGAGTAGCTTATACTATTTTTTTTTACAAGTGCGTTAAGTATCGAGATCAAATCCGCTTTCGATGACCAGATCAATTGTTGTAGGAGAGAATAACCTTCGAGGGCGGCGAAGCCGCCCGAGTTCGCGCGCGCATGGCGGTCGGGGGGTCCAGGGACGAAGCCCCGGTAGGGGGGTCGGGAGGGGGGCGAAGCCCCCCCCCCCCCCCATCAACAATGCATAAAACAAATTTGAATTAACATTATTAAAACTATTAATTTTTTATTTTTTTATTGCACAACACAAACTCTTATCAACTTCCAATTTTACATTTCTTTCGGAACCGTCCCCCCTGAATTCGTCCCACGTATCTCCCACATTACTTGTGCAGCTTCTTCAAGCATTTTAATTCAATTTTCACTGATCATCACAATATGTTGACGGGAGATGAACGTATATCACTTGGTATGTTAAATCACTTGGAAACGAAATTGCATCTAATATGAAGATCGCGCCAGGCAATTGCCTATCTTCACTATTGTAAACCGCACACTCAGGCGTGGGTTAAAACTGACAAGCGTGCGCTTCTGCTCACATTACTCACGGAGTGAAGTTATGTATAGTGGGTAATGAAAAACAGTCGGAATTCACGTATTTTCCAAACGGAAAAGGGACGAGTAATGTAGCAACTTTCACGCACGTGTAAAGAAAAGAAAATTTGCCCTTTCCCACCCTTACCACTAGCTTCGTAGTTAAAAGCGAAGCGCGTCTCAGAAAATAAGAAGGTGGGAGACGGTGTTTTTAACCAATAATGAATAAGGAAAACAACCCTCTCCAACCTGGTTTAATATTTTGTGTGGACCCGAAATTGTATAAAAGGGCCACATACGCGTCTTTTAGACACTTACAATACAACCTCCGACGTCGCAACAATTCCTAAATTCATTTCGGGCCCAGTCCCAACTTATAAATATTTTTGCAAAGAATAATAATAAATTAACGAAGAAAAAGAGTTCAACGATTTTGTAAGTTTCTTCTGTGTCTCTTTCCAAATTCCCAAACTACTCTTTGTGAGTAACGCATACCCACGCGGACTCACACCCTTCCAGCTCCGAGAGTAACGCGTACCCACGCGGACTCTCATCTTCTAACCCGAAGATAACGCGTACCCACGCGGACCTTCATTCAATCCAAATCCGAGAGTAACGCGTAGCCACGCGGACTCTCATTCCAAATCACGGGAGTAACGCGTACCCACGTGGACTCCCATTCTTTTATTGAATATTTAACATAGATTCAGATATAAAGGTAACGCGTACCCACGCGGACCTTTATTACACACATACACTAACTAGCACATTGATATTCATTTTCTTTTAATGGGTAAACAGCGCCGCGCGGGGCGCAAGTACCAATTGCGTAGACTCCACGCGGAATTTTGCAATTATACACCAGTCGCGTCCCACCCTTATTTCACCGGCAGCCAGCTCGAAGCTGAGACTGAACCGACCCCATATAAACTGGTCATATTAGAGTATCGAATTCGGTGTTTGAAATCCAAATATATACCGATCACAGACCCCAGATTCAATTTTTACGCAAGGAAAGAAACAGACCGTGCGGACTTCACCCCGGTTAAAGATTTAGTATTTAATATATTCTCTCAATGAATATCTTAATATATATATTAAAATAACCCTTTATTCTGAATCAAATCGTCAGCCCGTATCCCTGACCAATTAGCATTTGCTAAGGTCAAAAACAGGGCAATTCCAATATATTGTTACGCCGGACGTAACACATAAATTAAATTATGAATAATGTTACGTCGCTAGGAAATGATGAGAACTTGATCACTGAACTTGGAGGTCAACTCGGCTACAAGACGCGGTTGTAGGCCGACCGAACAAAGTTAACACGGGTACGAGTTTTAAAAGACATTGCAGTATTCCGTTGTGCAGAGCTTTCGCTCGGTTTACAGATCTTTATTACTGACTGCTTAAGACTAGTCGGGAGGCAGCTTATATAGGGAAAAGTATGGGGAAATGACGATAGTAGGGAGAAGTCAGGAGGTTTTCGAGAATATTCTGGAACGGCGGAGTCGATTGGGCTGGCATTCCAGAGGAGCAGCTGCAAGCGGATAGCGCAGCGGCGGCTAGCCTCAAAAACGGAAAAATTATCAGTATTAGGAAAAGCAGGTGGTTCGGGTATGTGGAGAAGAATTTACATAGGTTTCGGGTCTGGAGAAGTCCTTTGGTCAATCGGTGGGAAACTACTCAGGCTAGAAAAGTGATGGGTTCCGAGACAAGCAGATGCAGGGAAAGGAATCTATTTTGGTTTGGAATGCGAGAGGATTCTTGAAAATGGCCTATGAGTAGGATAGGCGAGGCTGGCGGCAGGACGTGGGAAAGTGGAGAAATAGTAGGGGAGTGCGTTACAATAAACTAAGAAGATGCCTTGAATTATTTCATTCTTTTTAAATTTATTTTATTAAAAATATTTTTTTATATCATACTTTTTATAATATATATTTTTTTGAGTTTTGTTTTTTTTTTCGCGTCCGAGTTTTTTTTGCAGTCGGGAGTTTTTAATTTACGTCTACATTCGCGAGGACTGTAACCCCGACCGGTACATCCAGAAGTCGGTGGTCCGGAATCTGCAGCATCGGCAGTTTACATCCACTTTTTTTAGTTTGCGACACGCCGCTACGGGCAGTGGCGCTGCAAAAATATCCACCGCTAAAACAGGCTCCACTGTACATCTCTCCTCTAATCTCTGGCTAAAACGGGCTTAAAAAAAAAAAAAGAACGTGAACCGTTCCGAGTAGCACAGGTTCTTACCGTGAAACGATTCAAACCAAGCTAAGAAAATATATATTCATTAACGTGAATGTTTTTTTTTGTTTGTGCGGCACTTTCAGAATTGATAAAAGTTTCAAAATCGAGGAATGCCTCTGCCTTTTAGAACAGGGAATCCCGTCGACTAACCGATGTAATTACTGCTAGCGGCAGAAGAGAGTGGCACAGGTCCCCACAGAGGGACGAGCCAACACTAGGCTAAAAAAAAAAAACTGCTAGCGGCAAATTTTGGTGTAACGAAAAGTCATGGATTTCGGTACATTGTTGAACGTCGCCCAAAAGAATCAGTGCTCGAAGCAGGTTAGTACCTTGCTTCATTCCGATTATCTAATATTTTGTCGAAGCGTATGTCCTAAACCAGTTTGTGTCGTACGTACTGTTGTTTCAGACCGCGCTTTACTATCCGAATAAGCTTAACCCCCCTAAAAAAGAGTCGAAACAGTCCAAGATGCTGTCGGACAATATAAAAAAATTCTTGGCTAAAAAAGAGCTGGAGGAACAACAGAAAGCTGAAGAGGCTAAAAAGAAAAAGCAAGTAGGTAAAGGAAAAATGTTTCTCAGTTAACCTTGTATTCCTGCAAATAATTATTATTGCCACAGAATTTACTGTCTCTGCGGGATCACAAAACACAAAGTCGTATAAACAAGCATTTGAAGATTTGCAAGGCTGCTAACAAATCCGTGCTGGCAGACGCAGTTAACGATGACAATACAGCAATCACCATGGCAGGTATTGAATGAAGTATTTTTTTCAACCATGGTGCATCTTGGGGATAACTCTTGCCTCGGAACTTTCCTTTATCAGTAGTATGATAATTGTACGTGAGATCTTTTATTTAGTTTTTGTTATTTGATATTTTTTTTTCCTTTTTAAGCATAGATCGTTGTACTTGTCCATAACATGGGCAATGTTCTTGCTCGCAGGTTTAAGGGGGTACATCTGTGTAGATTGCTGGAAAAGTAGGTGAATTTTGGGAATTATTATCTCAAAAACTATTCGTCCGATTGAATTCAAGTTAGTTTTATTTGAAAGTATATACATTGAGGTATGTTGACGATTTTTTTATATAAATATATAGTGAAACTGAGCGCTGTTATTCTGGCCGGCGTAAAACAACTTTTTCGTCGGCACGGTTTGCGGTTCCGACTTTTTCTCGCAGTCGGTTGGTCTGAAACAAAAATTTCAAGAAGATTTTTAAAGTGTAACATCTCAAGCTGTTCAGCACGTAGGATTTTTTTTTAACTAATTTTTCTTTTTTATCAACCAAAAAAGGTCGTGAATTGAGGTTAAAAAGTGAATTTCAATTGCAATCAAGCGCCATTTTGTTAATAAAAAAAAAAAAAAAACCCCTACGTGCCGAACAGCTCAAGACGTCTTTAAGAATCTTCATGAAATTTTTGTTTCAGACCAACCGACGGCAAGAAAAAGTGGGAACCGCAAACCGTGCCAACGACAAAGTTGTTTTACGCTGGCCAGAATAAGCGCTCCCATTCACTATATATTTATATAAAAAATCGTCAACATACCTCAATGTAAATACTTTCAAATTAAACCAACTTGAATTCAATCAGATGAATAGTTTTTGAGATAATAGTTCCCAAAATTCACCTACTTTTCCGGCAATCTACACAGATGTTACCCCTTAAACAGTAGATTGTGACGTAGTCGACATTTCCTGGGGTAATCAAGGTCAGTTGTACCTATCTAGAGTACATTGGAATGCAAGGACATTGCACAAGAAGTTGCACTTTTTTGTGTTTGTTATCGATATCCTAGAACTAGTATTAATTTTTTGAGTCATTCCTTAGCGTACAGACTTGTGTTTGCTTGAGTAAGTATTATGTCCTATTACCATTTTCATGTCCCGATGAAATTGAAAACGCAAGAGTTATCCCACAGATTCTTCATGTGAAGATGCAGATTTGCATTGAGTGAATCAAAGAATATTTGGCCTAGAAACAAAAACAAGACCACTATCGATTTCCAGTTGGAATTGCCAACAAATTTGAACTCTAAAGTACAAGCATAGCCAATTGAAGTACTTATAAATTTCATCTAAAGTCATGCGATTCTTGAAAGCCTTGAAAATTACTTAAGAGTTCCTGTAAATCCGTCAATTTTTCGTTCTGCCCGTTTCACTTTCACTGTCCACTGTCCCACTGTCTAACCTTTTTTTTTGATACTCAAAAAAGCTTTTGTCATGTCACCTTAAGGTTTATTCGTCTCATTGATGAATCTATATAATATATTGTAATCTACAAAGGAAAATATTTGTAGAAGTATGCGAACAATTTTTCTTTTGACGTGGCAACCTGTGTGTGTGTGTTAATTCTTATATGAAAATAACTGGCTGTAGAGTAGCCTAAAGAACGAGTGTATTGTCCAGGGCCATCACAACCAGACGAGGATGACTACGGCTACGTGTCCCAAGAGGCTTCGGCATTTTATAATCAATTAATTAATAAATACAACAATCTACCTTCCGAGAAACCGGTATTCATTGATACCGGCAAAAAAACAGTTAAAGACATCGCATCAACGAAGGTACGAGAATTTCTGAACCGTCAGATAGTCGTTATATCACGAAATTCGTACAGCCTATCATGCAAATGTATCGGATTTCAGGATAGAGTTCGCCAAGCTCTGAAGAAGCAGGAACTGGAAGAGAGTCTTCCACACCGGCGAAAACGGAAGTCATCCTCGACAGCTAGCAGAGGCGACGAAACAGAGTCCAAACCGGATAAAGTTAGGCCGGAGAACGAACGAGAAATTGAAAGAGAAGAAAAACCAAAGCTGAAGAAGAAACCGCCCGGACCACCGCCGATGGACTTTGTGTCGTTGCTCAAACTGGCCGAGAAAAAGCAGCACGAGCCGATTGTCATAGAGGCAAAACCTAAACCAAAACCAGAAAGTCGTGAAAGGCTTATGACGAAGAAACAAATGAAAGAGTATCAGAAGGAGAAAGACTGGCGGGAGAAAAGAGATCGAGAAAAAATCAACGAGACCACGAAGTCTCGTAGCGTGTTAGTAAGGGAACCAGTAAAATTTGGTACACCCGACACGGTAAAATCGCCGCTAACCAAAATTCCTAAATTAAGTGATGCTAATTCCGCGCCGAGTGACATATTGGAGAAGAGCTTGACAAAACCGGTGTCCGCGGTTCGGTCAAATCGTTTGATCGAGCGTAAGCCCCTGGTAAGTCCCCCAGAAAAGAGTTCGTCTTTAAAAAATTCGGCGCGAGATGAACTGATGGAGGAGCGGAAGAAAATCGAGACGGAGAAGAAACAGCTTGAAAATATGCGGCGTCTGCTTGAAAATGAGAAACGTAAGTTGGCGCTGGCGCGAAATAAAAGATCGGAAGACACGAAAACAGCGGCGACGAACGGTGGCAAAATTTCTGCCGTGAAACAGAATGCCCGGTCAGAAAAGCGGCCATCTGAATTGAAAGACGCGAAACCTCGGCAATTCCCTCCGTCTGACGTCAAACCAAAACAGTTCCCCCCTGTGGATGTGAAACAAAGGAACGCCCCGATTTCGAACGGAAAATCTAGATTCTTCCCGCCTTCGGATGTGAGAGGCCACAACGCGAAACCTCGGCGGCCGCCAGTAAATAAAAGTCGGTCTCCCTTGTTTTTCGCTGAACCGAAATTTCTGTTTGAGTTCCTCAATCATTTTGACCTGTTCCATTGTAGGGCGCATTTACGACACCGACGAGGAGTACGACTCCGAACTGGACGATTTCATCGACGATGGTCCAGAAGAGGAGTCCGCGGATTACAGTAAATACATCAGCGAAATTTTTGGCTACGACAAAAACAAGTACAGGCATTGCGATGATGGCGACGACAACATGGAGAGTAACTTTGCTCAACAGCTTAAGGAAGAATTCGTTTCCACGAAAATAGGTAAGAATGAACGGTCTTGGAAATATACTCAGCATAAAAAAATTGGAGGGGTAGACATTTTTGACAATTTGCAAGTAATTTTTTAAAGGCTATAACTTCGTAAAAATGGTCGTATCGAGGTGAAAAATATAGCTATTCATGTACACTTTTAAGGTCTTGTATAAATTTTGCTTCCTCATGGAAAAAGCTTTGTTTTGGTGAGATTTTTTTCGAGATGTGCAGAATGTCCCAAAACATCTAAAATTCACATTCAGAAAAAATGTCTGGATGTGTGTGTGTGTGTGTGTGTGTGTGTGCATGTGCATGTAACATTGGTTGAACGTTCACAACTTAACAACGGCTTGAGATATCAAGCTGAAATTTGCCACACATGTACAGGGTTCAAGGCGCATAGCATGATTACATTTTTAGAAGAATCTATGTAGCTGTTCTGTTTTTACGCGATTAAAAAAAAATTCAAAAATTTATTTCCGGTCTCTAGCTCCCACAATTTTAGAGATATTGAACTCAAATGTAGTAGAATATTGTACTACTACTAGGAGATGCTTGTTACTGAATTTATGCAAAATCCATGCAGTGTGTCTTTTGTTTTAAAGAATTTTGAAAGGTGTCAAAAATCGCTGTGCGCTCTTTAGCTGGCGCAATTTTTGAGATATCGGACTAAAATTTAGCACAAGGTTGCACTGTTATGAAATGATATTTCGTATTCAATGCGATTTCCATTTTTTTAGATTTGACGAAATTAGCCATATATTTATTCCGGACTAGATAGATTTACGAGCGGATTTTATATGAAATCAAAGGTGCAATGTCGAACCTTGCACATTGCTTCCTTATCATTTTATACATTTGCCGAAGCTTTCTTTATGAGGAAGCTAAAATTGATCAACACATAGTTTCTCATGGAGGAAGTTCTGGCAAATGTAGGCTGAAAATGTTCATCAGTTAATCAATGGCGACCTTAGCCTGATGCTTTTAGCTTTGATTTGGTTTTTTTGTTTTCTCGGTATGACATTTTTTCGCTGAGATATCGCCCGCTGCATGGAAAACCCCGTTTCTTTTTTTATTTGATCATCAATATCATGAACCAATGATTGTACAGCAAATCGACCTGCAGTTTCGGAAACTTAGATGAATCTTCTATCAGTCCTATATTTTGTTTTAGGGAAAAATTTTCTTTTTATACTTTCCATCAATTTGAAAACGTATAAAAAAATCACTGGTTATCTCTCTGTAGAAAATCTACCGCTACTTCACAAATATTGCTGATATACGAATGTTAGGTTTATTTCACGTACACTACCGACGAAAAAAAACTTCTGTCCTTGAACGTCGACTCTAAACTTCCCGACATCAAAAGCCCGTATCTTTTTTCAAGCACCATAGGAAAGCTTATGAACATTTGATTTATTTCAATGATATTTCCATCACTCAGCACTGAGATAGCATCTAAAATACGTTGAAACAAAAATCAGATTTTTCCAATACTTTCTATCTTGATTTTAACTTGTGGCCAAAGCTCGGAATTTTCTTTCAAAAAATTGAAACTTTTTACGCGCAAATCCTGAAACTGTTTCATTTGATTTGAATTTGAGCCAAAAAACCATGGAAAATCTTTACGGGATCTTGAGTTATCATAAAAATTGTTGGAACGTGCGTGAATCGCGCGCGGGCCATGCATAAAGCGAAAAGCACGACCTGCGAGCGTTAACTTCACGCATGATCCACTGCAGTCCTGCCTTAACGAGAGAACAAGCAAGCGACTCCGTCGACTCGTGCAATCGATGGCCCGCGCTTAACACACGCACGTCTGCGCAATTCTTATGATAACTCATGAACCACTAACGATTTTCCATAGTTCTCGCGCTCAGATTAAAGTCGAAGTTTGAGAAATGAGGCAGGAAAATTTTAAAATTTCCGAAAAAATTATCCTTACTTTGGCCATGAGTTGGAGTGAAGATTAAAAATTCCAAAAGAAACTCGATTTTTTTCGATCTATTTTACACGCTCCTCAGTGCTTAGAGATGGAAATATTATTGGAAAAACACCAATGGATTTAAATACGTATAAACTTTCCAATGGTGCTTCGAAAAAGTTTCTAACTTTCTTTGCCGCGAAGTTGTCGACGTTCAAAGACAGAATTGATTTTTGCGAGCGCGCCTCCTGAGTAGCCTGATAATTTCTGCCGGTAGTATAAATGTATCCCAAATTTGATCAAACCTTAGCAATAATCGGAGGAACTTGTTAATTGCTCGTCAATTATCATTAAGGGGGTACATCTGTGTAGATTGCCGGAAAAGTAGGTGAATTTTGGGGAATTATTATCTCAAAAACTATTTGTCCGATTGAATCCGAGTTGGTTTATTTGAAAGGATATACATTGAGGTATGTTGACGATTTTTTATATAAATATATAGTGAATGGGAGCGCTGTTATTCTGGCCGGCGTAAAACAACTTTGTCGTCGGCACGGTTTGCGGTTCCCACTTTTTCTCCCAGTCGGTTGGTCTGAAACGAAAATTTCAAGAAGATTCTTAAAGTGTAACGTCTTGAGTTGTTCGGCACGAAAGATTTTTTTTTTTTTTTTTTATTAAATTTTTTTTTACAAAATGGCACTTGATTGAAATTGCAATTCACTTTTTTTTTTTTTAACTTTTTTATTTCAATGTTTCATCGTACGACGACACAGCGCCTTTTACAATTCCGTCTTATCTCTAATTACATGGTATTTGAGCCTTAGTGCTCATACTCCTACTGCAATCACGGACACGGTTACATTCCTTACATTTGGCATTCATCTCACTCATTCGTCGCTTTTTCCCACACGCGAGCCTCATGATTCTCCGGAACCAGTGCCGCCTTGCATACCTCCTGCGACCAGGCCCTCTCACCTTCTTTGTCTTTTAATTAATCCACCCCCTCCTCGTCCACCCCTGCCCCCTGCCGGACTCTTTCCTCGATTTGCTTACCGCCACGAAAGCCCTAACATACTCTCAGAGCGGCCCTATCACTTTTCCTCGCAAAGTTTCTCTCGTCCATTTCTCCAGCTCTTCTCCCTCCCTCCCGTCCCTCCACTCCACCACTGCCGCCACCCATTTTTTGTCGATCAGCTCCCTTATTCCCTGACATTTCCAAATACGTTCGAGGTTCTCTTCTCCATTCGCGCACACACCACAATTCCAGCTACTAAAATCTTTTTTCCCGGCCTTGCCAATATTTCCACACCTCAGCCTCGCCCACTGCTCCTTCCAGTCCTCCCTTACCCTTCGATCCTCCCAGTATTTTTCTCTCTTCACCCCTTCCTTTATTCCCTTGTACCTGGGGTTGGATTGTACCTTGAGGTTTATAATTCCCCTAATCTCCTCCTTGAGACAAATTTTTGGCCATCTATCGTTCTCCATTCTCAGTATGTACTTTCTTGCCCGGCGACGCGCTTCCACCTCTACACTTCTCCTGCCCGCTTCCAGCTTCCAGATGTAGTCTGGAGTGTTTCTGGCCACCCCCAGGGCCAGCTTCACTAGTCTCCCTTGCATTCTCTCCATTTCCTCTCTTCTTTTCCATCCCCAAATCTCCACCGCATAGAGAGCTCCAGTTTTCACCAGCGAGTCCATTAGGATCATCCTGTCCTTCAGCTTCCCCATTCTAGCTCTTTTTTCCACCCCCATACCGCGTTCGCCGCCTTTGCCGCCTTCCCCGCTAAGTTCCTCATATGGCCCCCTCCCGTGTTCCTAGTCGCAAACCAGTATCCTAAATATTTAAACTCGTTCACTACCTCTATTTCCTTGCCTTGAAATTCCCACTCCTCCCCCTTCTTGCGACGCCCTCCGTTACTAAAAATCATTATCTTCGTCTTCTTAACGTTGACCTCCATTTTTGCCCCGACTACGAACCCCTCCGATGACCTCAACATTTTCCCCAGATCCTTCCCATTCTCTGCTACAATCGCGATGTCATCCACGTATTTCAAAGAGTAGATTTTTACCTCGCCTATTACCGACCCTCCCTCCTCGTTCCTTTCCCACCTTTCATCAACGTCATCGAGTACAAGATTAAACAGTGTAGGGCTGAGTAGGCAGTCCTGCCTAACTCCACACCCCGTCTCAAAGCGCTCGGAGATGCCCTCTCCCGCGATTACCTCGTTTGTCGTCCAGCCGTTTATGCCTTTGATCATTTGATGCATCTTTCCCCTTACCCCTTTCACCCACAATTTATCTAGCATCAATTCCCTATCCACCGTGTCGAAAGCCGCCCTGAAATCCACGAACGCCACGTAGAGTTTTCCCCCCACCCTCTTCAGCCTATTATTGATCAGACTGTTTAGCACAAAAATGTGATCTCTTGCCCCCCTTCCCCCTCTAAACCTCGCCTGGCTCTCTCTCAGTACTCCCTCTCTCTCGATCCACCCGTTTAACCGCTTAACCATTATGCTCGTAAGGAGCTTATACCCTAGGTTCAGCAACGACACCCCCCCCCTATAATTGCTGACCTGCTCTTCATCTCCCGCCTTAACAATCGGAAATATTCTCCCATTCTCCCACCCCTCAGGCAGCTCTCCTCTCTCCCAAATCTGATTCATCGCTTTCCGCAAGTCCTCTCTCCTCTCCGCACTTTTGTGGCGCTTTTTTGTTTTTCAACCCTCACAATGCATTATGTAGCTCCCTCTCGCTGATTTCCTCGTCCGATTTCGGGTCTCGCGACGTCTCCTCGTTTCTCTCTCCCCCAGTGTTGCTGCTTCCCTGCGGATTCCCGCTCCCCTTTATTTTCCCCCCTAATAGTGCCGCGAAGTACTCTGCCCACTTGTGTTTTTCGATACCTAGCCCAGCCCGACTTCTTCTGGGTCTGAATCTAGAAACCGCTTTCTACCACTCACAAGGGGAGGACACGGTGCCTACATGGCCGACCGACTTGAAATGTACACAGTCGATAGTTAATCGAAATGAATTATCCACCCATTCCGGTTTTCGCTATAGTGGGCCGAAGTTTTCGAGATATTTAATCTTTTTTTTTCGAAAATTTTCGCTGGATGAGCCAGTACCGCTGAGACGCTCATCGTTTCAACGGCAGCGGTAGCCGAGTGGTTAAAAGCGCGGATTGCTAATCTGCGGAATCGCTGCCCCGGGTTCAAACCTCTTTTGGGTAAACTTTTTTTTTTTTTTCGTTTTTCAATTACATTTATTAAAAACATTGTGAAATACATCCTTAAACATTTTTCCGATTAATTTAAATTGAAAAACAAAAAATTTGGACGAATTCATCCCTAAAAATCATAATTTCGTAAAAATTATTTTGTAACTCAAAATACTTCCCAAATTCTTTCTATCGTGGTTTCTGCTGACGAAACCGGTTCTCGAAATGGGACGGGATTAACTGAACAATGGGATAATACCAGGCAGCTGTACTACCTGGTCGAACACTCGATTATCCATCATCAATTGAGCTCCCCGGTGTTCAATAGGATGATAAAGTATGCTTGGTACGCCTCGAAATTATTGCCTGAAAAAATTGCCTTCGACAATGTGAACGAAGTTTGCTTCCCGTTAACATTAGCCCGAGAGGATTGCAAATGTAACGAGGTAGCGTTCATTAAATGTGCAAGGTGTAGAGAAACACTATGTTTCGAGTGTTTCTACGATAATTATCACCCGAAAAGTTGCCCATGACAAACTAATTAATAAATCGCGACGATGGGAAAACCTTGCAAATTTTATTTAAAAAAATTTAAATTCATTGGAAAAATGTTTAAGGATGTATTTCACAATGTTTTTAATAAATATAATTGAAAAAAGAAAAAAAAGGTTTACCCAAAAGGGGTTTGAACCCGGGGCAGCGATTCCGCAGACTAGCAATCCGCGCTTTTAACCACTCGGCTACCGCTGCCGTTGAAACGATGAGCGTCTCAGCGGTACTGGCTCATCCGGCGAAAATTTTCGAAAAAAAAAGATTAAATATCTCGAAAACTTCGGCCCACTATAGCGAAAGCCGGAATAGGTGTCTAATTATTTTTGATTAAGTATCGACTGTGTAAATTTGAAGTCGATCGGCCTGTAGCCACCGTGTCCTCCCCTTGTCAGTCATATTCTTGCTCTCCCTGATTTTTCGCCATTTTTCTTCCCACCATTCTTCCCGTTTCCTATTACATAAATCCTGTAGCCGTATTCTTTCCCGAGCCAGCTTCCTTTTCTCGAGCTTCACTCCCCCCCCCCCCTCCCCCTCGTCGGGCCCCTTCTGCATCCTGCGCCCATTTATAGCAGCTTTTCTATGCAAGAAGGTCTTTAACGCCATCCACACCTTTGCCTTCTGTTCTTTGCACTCCGCGTCCAACCAGCTTTTTCAATCCCCCCCTGCTTTTTTTAAAACTTTCACCGTGCCTGCTTGACCTGCCACCTCCTAAATGACTCTCCTCAACTTTTTCCACCCCTCTTTACCCTCTCCCATCTCCTGCCACACCCGATTCAGTTCTCTCCCGTACCTCTCTGCTTCATCCGCTTTCCATTCTAATTTCTCCCCTACCACTCCCCCTTTTCTCTTCCCAACTCTAGTCTCTGCCCCCTTCCCCCCTCAACCAGGAAGCGACCGGCAGGTGATCTGACTCGTCCCGAATCATCACCTCCAACCTCTGCACCAGGTCCTCTTCTTCATCCTCTAACCTCATCATCAGATCGAGCACAGAGCCCTCCCCCCCCCCCCCCCTCCACCCACGAATGTCACCCGCCCCTCCTCATCGCCTCTCATCCAACCATTCATTATAGCTATCCCCAAGCTATTGCACCAGTTCAGTAGTTTTTCCCCTCCGCATTGCACACCCCATCCTGCGAGCTTCTGAGGCCCGCGCACCCCCCTAACTTCTCGCACTCCGTCAAACCCTGTTCCTCCCCGATTCTCGCATTCAAGTCACCCACAATAATCACAGTCGTCCCCTTTTCCACTCCCTCCTCCACCAATTGTCGCAACGGCTCTACAATCTTTTTTATCCCGACATTGTTATACGATTCTATTAGCCATAACTCCTTTTTCACACTTTACCTGACTATTTTTATTATCAACCCACACGACCATTCTTCGACACTGCACTTCTTGTGTAAGGTTTTCTTCATTCCCACTAGGTGCCCCCCCCTTGCCTTCCCTTTCGCCTTTTCTCGCACCGCCGCTTTCTCCCACCACGTGTAGCCCCCCCCCCCCCCGAAATTTTTGATAAAAGCTTTTTCCCTTCCTTTTTCCAACCAAGTTTCTTGCATCATAATGATGTCGAAACCCCTTAAAAAATCTTTCGCCTGCCACAAATTCCGCACACTTGCAACGTTCCACGTGACTGCCCCTCAGGCCCCCTCCCCCCTATTTCCGAAACGGCATCCTCTCTATCTTTCCCTGTCTCTCCACCCAATACCACCATACCCCATTCACACACATTTTCATGTATCCCACGGACACCATTTTTCCGGCTCGCTTCTTCTTTCCTGCTTCTTTTTTCATCCAGTTCACGAACTCCGTTTTCCTCGCTGTTGAGTCGTCCTCGACCCTGGTCCGAGGTTGCTTAGACCATCTCTTCGTCGCATAATCTCATTTTTTATTTCCATCGAACCCATCGTTATCACCGGGCCGCCCCCCCCCCCCCCCCAACCGCCGCACCTGCACTATCTTGACGGTCTTCTCTAACTTATCCTCGAAGAGTCTGCAATTCTGTGGCTATCGCTCTCTCCGAGCCCGCCCCGCTTGCCCCACGCCCGATTATATTTTTTTTCCTCCTCCTCTCCACCACCTCCCAATGCCACTCACTTTCCGACAGCGCCTCCGGGGCTCTCTGCATGTCCGTCTCCTCCCCTCCTTCCTTAAAATCCGCCGGGTTCACTTGGCTTCGCGCATTAATGCTCCTCCTCACACCCTCTTCCTCGTAATCTCGCGGTTCACTCAGCTCTTTCGCGTCCGCACCCCTTACGCGTACGCGTTCCTCGTCAACTCCACGGTTACCCTGTGATTGCGACGCCGTCTCTAAGTGCGTTCCGCACTCGCATTGGCTATCCCGCCGCCCACAGTCCTCTCCCCACTCCCGCGCTTTTCGCTCTCCGTGCTCTCGGTTGACTCGCGCCCTTTCCCCTCTCTCCTAACGTTATCGATTATATTATTGTTTCCATCTGACACCGATTCAACACGCACACTCTTCCCGCTGTTTCTCTCCATCTGTTCAATTCCGCTTTCCAAATTTTTAACCGTCTCGACCAACATGCTTTTCTTCATCCCAAATGAATTTGTCATTCACCCATTTCATCCTCCAACTTTCCGCTTCCGCCACCAATTCACGAATGATTCTATTCATTTGTTCGCATCTGCACGGCAGCGGGTTGATGGATCCCTTGATATCCTCCACCCATTTCGTCCAAGCTTTCGCCAGTCTTTCCTCCATCTTCCTTATTTCCTTTAGCATTATGCTCTTCCGCGTTATCCCCGTCACCCCCGCTGGGGCCTCTTCCTCCGTCTGCGTTTCCGCTTCCCTTACTCTAGGCGCCACGGTCGCTCCGATATCCTCTTCGCCCGTTACGGCGCTTATGTCGACGCTCGAGCCGCTTGCGACGGATGTGACCATGGAGACTAGAGGTAAGGAGTACGCACGACCGTGGAAATCGCGGTCGAAATGTGTTCTCCGAAACCGAGAAAAAGTCGTCAACGCGAACCGAAATGGAGAACCACTGCTCTATGCGACTGAAGTGAGCGACCCTTGAACCTAGCTCTACGATTCGCTCAAGTTTTATCGGCGCTAACTTCATCTCGGTTCGCGTTGAAGTTCAGTGGTGCCCATTCATCCAACTTTTTCGGCACTTTCGCGCACGTTTCTGAGCGGTCCGTGCGTACTCCTTACCTCTAGTCTCCATGGATGTGACGTTAAGGCTGCCCCCCCCCTCTCTCGCTCCTCCTGATGCGTTCCCCGTCGCGAACGCGATCGGGTCACTCTGTCCCTCTTCGCGAGAGCATCTGCCTCCCCACACTGGACTGCCCCCTCTTATTGGCCCGAAAGAAAAACTTGTCGATACCTGCCCTATCAGCTGCGACCATCTTCGGCTTCCTGGGCCTCCCTCTTCAGATCTTACCGGCCGAGCCACTGTTCCCGAGCGCGCTCCCAGAGGCCCCGGTTTCCGCCGCACTACTTCGCGGGGTCCCCAGGCTCCCCCCGCGCCCTTCGCCACCAAACTCCGGTCCTTTGTCCTCCGCTATGTTGCCTATGCTTAACCTGGCCCGGCACCGACACCACACTTTCCACTTTTCTTAAAGAACCACTTTCTACGCTTATCAGCTCTATAAAAACTATAACTTCACGCAATTTCCCGGGGAGCGCACGTAAACGTGACCTGTTGCCTCGCCGCCATCTTGCCAATCTCTTGAAATTCACTTTTTAACCTCAATTCACGACCTTTTTTCATTTAAAAATAAAATTAATTAGTTACAAAAAAAATCCTACGTGCCGAACTTCATTACTTATCCGTGCATATTGTGTCTAAATTTTAAAGGAATCAGTCAATCCGTTATCTAAGAAAAAGTGGGAACCGACTTTGAAAAGCGTGTTTCGAGATAAACGCGTTTGAAGTTTGGGAACTCGCTATATATTTATATAAGAAATCGTCAATATACCTCAATGTATATACTTTTAAATAAAAGCAACTTGCATTCAATCGGACGAATAGTTTTTGAAATAATAATTCCCAAAATTCACCTACTTTTCCGGCAATATACACAGATGTGCCCACTTAAACGATTATTGAGGAAAAAACGCAATTTGCTATTTGCCTCACAATTTGGTATTGAATACTCAGCAAAGTTTTTTCAATTCTGGAAAAAATGTTCAATATTTAATGTCAAATTGTGAAAAATATAGCGAATATCGTATTATTATTGAGATTCTTTAAAAAATCACTATATTTCTCACAATTCTGCATTGAGTAATATACATTTTTCTTCAACTTGAAATTTTTTCGGCTATATTTTTTCTGAAAAATGTTTCATTACTAGATTTCTAAAGTGGACATGTTAACCGCAAAAATATAAAATTTCCTGCCCCTTCAAATTTTTTGCTGAATGTTTTCCATGGGAAAATAATGGGACGTTCAGAAATCGTAGAATCTTCCCGAAATTATTCGGACCTATTATATTTATGTGACCAAATAGTTTGACAGAATCGTGCGCTTATAGTTGCAGTCCACGATCAATTAACTCGTTGAATGTTTATTGATTTCAGGAATAATGGAAGATCTTGAAGACATGAGAATGGAAGCGATAGAAAATAAACGGAAGTCGTTTAAAAAGAAAAAATCGAAAAACTAGTATACGGCATATCACAGACGGATATTTGTATCTATGAAAATGCCGGCTATAATATATTTTCGTATTTATGAATTATCGATTTTGGATGATTTTGAGCTTTGGCGACGGACGACCACAATTCTCCCCTTTTCCATAACGTTTCGCTCCTCGGTTCGGAGCCTCTTCAGATATTTTCCCTATCCACCGAGGACAACTGTTCCCCGCGTTTTGACGCGTCCTGTGGTCAGAACGCGGGGAACAGTTGTCCACGGTGGATAGGGAAAATATCTGAAGAAACTCCGAACCGCGGAGCGAAACGTTATGGAAAAGGGGAGAATTGTGGTCGTCCGTCGCCAAAACTCAATATCGTCCAAATTATCAAACGGCCAAAGTATCGCATACAAAAATTATCGATTTTGACAAAAAAATAGCCCAGATTGTGTCGACATGTCCATCAAGGCACTCAGAACTTTGTAAATTCATGACTTTAATCATTTCATATATCTTAATGCTGCTGGTTCATCGATATGTACATATATTTTGAACAATACCTATATTGAAACGAAGAATCTGAATTCATTCTCATCATTTCTCTGAAATAATACTACCAATACAGACTTTAGAAATAAAACAAAACTACAACAGAGCAATATTCATGAGTTCCACCCAAATGTTCAATAAACTATAGGTGCAAAACGAGATTTTTTTATATTAGATATTGAGATAGAATCAAAATCTCAATTCATTTGAAAAGTAGTAAAAAAACTGGCGGAAGTATCAACTATTTGAATTCGATTTATACAGTTTGCTAAACTTTATCATTCACTGTACACACGAGCACTTGTGGTTCATCTGGAGCACAATCAAGAATCGCTCCGCATATAACGACGGATTGGCTGCTGAGGTGGAAAGCCAGTAATTCTCACATTCAAAGCCGTCTCAGAAGTCTGCAATGAAATATAATTACTGGATGATATTTTCTTGTGCAATATCATTTGTCAATTCTTCAGTGCTTAAATTTGTGAGTCATTGGTAAAATACCAATGAACAGAACTTTATGTAATTTAATCAAATCATAAATAGTGTGATGTATAACAAGATCGGAAATTGGACGGAGTCTTGGGTGCCAACTTGTGCCTTTCTATTCATTTAGTTTACACGTCCTTCTTGTACTTTGGTTTTTGTCCCAACAGAAGCAGATTTTCACATGTATGTAATATTTCATACCTAAATATGTACACACGCATCTATCACTGCCGTGTATATATCCATATATATTGAAGTTATTTGAATAAAGAGGCTGATAATCACCAGAAAAACATTTGTGCATATTTTTTATTCGTGGAAGTAGGGTCTATACGCATCAATTGAGAATACTATCAGAGATGAGTAGAGAGATTGGTACAGAGGCCATATCTCTGGTGGTAAACCACTTCCCATTTGTTGAGGAAAAATTGGGCGGAGCCCGTCCCAAATGCCCTAAACTTTCAAGAGGGAGGGGAAAGCCGCATGCCACGGGTGGCACCATGGAGACTAGAGTAAAGGAGCCCAATCACAATGTTAAAGAAATGGTCGGAAAAAGCGAGGAAAGATCCCATGGATTGCACCGCTTAGCAGCGCCACTTCTGCTCGGGACCACCAAGCGCGGTGACATACGCCGTGATTTTGAATCGTTCATCTGCAGCAAACTCAAAAAAACTCGGGGTTGCTTCGAGCATTTGAATTCAATTCGTGGATCTTGCCCATTCGATCATCATCGAAATGATCATCCTTGAGTATAAACAGTTCGATTGGATTGTTTGAAATTTCTAATGTATGATATTGACACGGTTTAACGATTTCACGAGCTAAACGCACGTGTCTTTATTCTTTATTTTAATCATTTTTCACTTTCAAAGCATTGTTTTGTTTCATGCACTTAAAATTGATAATTGTCGCAATCCCATGCACGATCGTTTTTTTTTCTCGGCACGTCCTCCCGTTCGACATCCTGGATATGAGCACAGTTTGCCCATTTTCGCGGAAACAAACTGGAAAAAATAATAAATTTAATATAGTTTTTGCATTGCAATTCTCAATATGAATGTTAATCTCTCGAGCAGCAAGAAAAATTTCAAGCTGGCTCCGAGCGTGGAAAATAGACGCTACATAGCATCACAACCTGAATTCAATTAACATTTAATGCGCGAATTATAATAGAAAACTTTTTTCTTACCTGCTGGTTATAAAATATGGTTTTACTGTGCCTTTTTTTTAGTTTTTCCGTCACCTTTCTTAAAATCGTCGAAAGATTGTACCAAAAACGATGAATTTCGTTTTCGTAAATTCTGCGTAAAGTTTACGTCACATGCAACACAAGACAGAGATTAGAAGAGAGATGTACCACGGAGCCTGTTTTGGTGGTGGATGTTTTTGCAGCGCCACTACCCGTAGCGGCGAACCGCGAACTAAAAAAGGTGGATGTGAAACAATCGATGCTGCAGATTCCGGCCTACCGACTTGTGGATGTAAATTGTCGGTATTACAGTCCTCGCGAATGTGGACGTGAAAAAAAATGGCTGGCTTCCGGTTCTAAACAGCTGAGCCCGGAGGCTCCGCCCCGTGCACGTGGTGGACGAGATTTCGATGTTGTATATATATGACCAGGCCAGATTGACATTTCTTATATTTTTATAAGATGTAAGATCGAATAAATGTCAGATGTAGGATGAAATAAATGTCAGATGCAAGATGGAATAAATGTAAGATGAAATAAATGTAAGATGAAATAAATGTAAGATGAAATAAATGTAAGATGAAATAAATGTAAGATGTAAGATAGAATTAAATAATTTTTCATAATATTCGCTAGTTTAAATATATATATCGCGACACAACGAGGCATATGTGAGCATATACATGGACGCACGTTCACTCTCGTACACATTCACACGCGTTGTCTCTCGCTCCAGAGCAAGCGCTGATAGCGCTGTCTCTCTCGCATTCGCTGATGTCGTCAAGGACATCGTAGCTCGTCCGGCTATATCTATATTGCACTATCGCCTAAGGCCGAAGGATCCCCAACGCTCGTCGGGTCTCGCCTCGGGCATCCACACGCAGTCATGCACAGAACGGTCTAATAGAACGCTCGGAATTCGCCGAGAGTTACCGAACGTTTCCGATGTGCTTGCGCTCGACCCCAGCAAAACAGAATTTTTCGATTCTGTCTCGTCCGCAAGTTTCACGACGCTCTCCCCCGGAACCGCCACCCCCCTCCTTCCCGTACCGCCTGTATAGCGGGGTCCATACGACTTGGGTCCATGTTCAAATACGGGATCCGTGCCGTTCGGATCCGTATGGAAATATCAATGAATTATTATTGTTCAATAATTAGTTACCAATTCATGACCATAATAAATCATTGTCAACCATTGATCAATGAGAAATTTCTTCTCTTGTTCAAGTACTTATCACTTTTTTGCACTCAACTACTTGCATTGAATCAACTCGCAATTTATGAATTCATTATGTCATAGTTTCTCTGACTTACAAGGAAACCGCGCGATGTGTCTCCCTCCGATCTTGATAAAACTTTGCACGATTGTAGAGCAGGTCAAAATATTCGACACGTATTCTTTTTTATCTTCTGAGTCTCATATTTAGGGGGTGAAAACTGCCCTTGAAAATCAAGGGATTTTTCGTTTTTTGATTATAACTCGTGAACAAGGGGACATAGGAAGAAAGTTTCAATGAGGAGATTATTGCATTTAATACGCACTAGACATTCGGGATAAGAACGATCAATTGATTGAAAGAATTGACCATTATTTATTCAAAGAATGGGTTCTTTTTTTACATAATTCCGAGGGTTTTAGTCAATGTATACATGATGGGAAAATAAAGTTTACGTGTTTTTGGGTTTTTCAATATCTTGCATATATGGAGGTGTGAACCACCCTTGAAGTTTTCGATGAAATTGTAATTGTAATTGTTGTGCATAATTGGTAATTCCATTCGAAATATTTACGTCATTTCATGTCCGTAACAACTGTTCCATTATAATTGAACATTTAGAACTGCAATTGAGCAGACCGACCCGGTCAGAGACTGAAAACCACCCCTGAAAATCGTAGGATTTTTCGTTTTTCGCTTATATCTCGTAAACAGGATGAGATAGAAAAAAAGTTGCAATGGCAAAGTTACTGCATTTTACGCGCACTATATACATTGGTGATAAAAACGAACAATAAATTTGACCTATTGAATATTATTTTCTTTAAAAAATGGATTTTTTTAACACGTCTACGAGGGTTTTAGTTCGATCGGAATGTGACTTCGTCAATGTATGAATGATAGAAAAATAAAGCTTACATATTTTTGGCTCTATTCATATCTCGCCCTTAAGGGCGTGTAAACCGCTGTCGAACTTTTCAATAATATTGTACCATAATTGGCGATTTTATTCGTAATACAAAACCTCACAAAACTGTATCCAGTAAAATTAACCATCCGGCGAAAGATGTTTTATTAGGGTTACAGAAGGGCCAGAACCACGTTTTCTCGAGATTCAGTTCAGACGTATTTTTTAATTCTGTCGATATATCACACTGATTGTGAAGAAAATGACGCATCCGTAAAGGTAAATGAAAAAATCACAAAAATGCTTCGGAAAAGAACACGAACGGATTATTCTACGGATTATATTTTATCGCTCGTGATAATCACTTCTGCCTATGAACGTCAACAACTTCGCGAGGTTGAATTTGAATCCATTGATATTTTTGAAATAAAATTTTCATCATCAGTGCTGAATGATAGAAATATTATTTTTTGAATATCAATAGATTCAGATATTTATAAGCTTTAGAACGGTGCTTACGAAAAGTTTCTAGCTTTCTTTGTCGCGAAGTTCTCGACGTTCAGAGGCAGACGTGATGTTTGCGAACGCGCTTCTTTAGTGGCTTCATAGTTTCCTCCAGTACTGTACATTATCGCGTCTAACATTTATTTCGTTTAATATGGAAACGCATAATCCGAATGTACATTTGATACGGGCTGTCGCTAGCTCAGAATACGTTTCCAATTCCGCAACGAGATAAATACAGTTTTTGTAGGTTTTGTATTACTAATGAAATTGCCAATTAAGGTACACTATTATCGAAAGGTTCGAGAGTGGTTTACACACCCTTAAGGGCAAGTTATGAATGAAACCAAAAATACGTGAACTTTATTTTTCTATTATTCATACATTCACAAAGTCACATTCCGATCGAACTAAAACCCTCGTAGACATGTTAAAAAACCCCATTTTTTTAATTAATAATATCCAATTGTTTAAATTTATTGTTCGTTTTTATCACCAATGTATAGTGCGCGTAAAATGCAGTAACTTTGCCATTGCAACTTTTTTTCTGTTTCATCCCGCTTACGAGATATAAGCGAATAACGAAAAATCCTACGATTTTCAGGGGTGGTTTTCAGTCTCTGAGCGAGTCGGTCTGCTAAATTGCAGTTCTGACTGTTTAATTATAATGGAACACTTGCTACGGACATGAAAGGATGTAAATATTACGAATGGAATTACCAATTATGATACAATATCGTCAAAAACTTCAAGGGTGGTTCACACCCCCATATATGCAAGATATTAAAAAACCCATTCTTTGAATAAATAATGGTCAATTCTTTCAATTAATTGATCGTTCTTACCCCGAATGTCTAGTGCGTATTAAATGCAATAATCTCCTCATTGAAACTTTCTTCCTATGTCCCCTCGTTCACGAGTTATAATCAAAAAACGAGAGATCCCTTGATTTTCAAGGACAGTTTTCACCCCCTAAATATGGGACTCAGAAGATAAAAAAAAAATACGTGTCGAATATTTTGACCTGCTCTACAATCGTGCAAAGTTTTATCGAGATCGGAGGGGGACACATCGCGCGGTTTCCTTGTTAGAGCAGAACCCATGACCATGAGTTTTTAATAATTTCAGCCAAAACTTGACTTTGATTTGGCGTTGACTTTTTTTATAATACACTTATCAAAAAATGAAAGGACCACAGAACAGAACAGAATAGAACAGAGAACAGAGAACAGAGAACAGTCGAAATTTGTCGAAATTTCAGGCATTTGTATCTCCGCGAAAAATAGTCGGATTCAGATAATTCACAGCTTCTTTATTAGCTTAAATCTTTGACTTTTCAAATCGAAGGTTAAACGATTTTTATCATGCCCTGCTGCTCTGTGCCAAGGGCCGAAATGAACAAAAAACGGTTGTCTGAATTTTTATGAAGATTCGAGGAGGTCCGTGGCGTTCGACAAATTTTTTACACAAAATGTATTCAAAACATTTGATAGCCTGTCTATTTCTATGCAAAATGCTTTTTGATTTATTGCTGTGCGATTTTGTTTGACTGAGTTATTCACTCCCAAAGCAAAAAACACATTTTTTTTCAAGCGCCTGTATCTCCTGAAATATTGATCGTACAACAATTGCTTGGATATCATTGGAAAGATAAAATTATCTCCTTAAAAATGCTCACACGAGATTTAGCAAAAAAAATTCCTTTCTTCGCAGTATTTACACTTCAAAAACATGTAAGAAAATGACTAAATATTGGTAAATATTGGTAATTGTTTCTCAGTAAGGTAATCATAATACGGAAGTCGCGATCACACGCAAATGCAATCTTCCTTATTTGATGGTTCAAATCCAGTCAGGGAAAACCGTAAAGAACTTTTAAAAAAACCATTAAAGAAAAAAAAATGTGTGCCCGACAGATGTTTCTAAAATTTACTAAAAATTAAGAACAGAGGGTTTTAGGTCTTTAACCGTTGAGGATGTAGCAGCAAGAACCGAAAGAAATTTCGGAATTTTTTTTTATTCATGAAAATTAAAACAGGATTCTACTTTGAAACTTTGAAAATTTTTTTTTTTTTTTTCCATTTTTCGAAAGTAAATATGTTCAAGAATGTTCGTCGAAGGCATATTATATGGCCCAGGCATCGCTGATTGAGGGTAAGATAATTTTTTCTACGATTTATCACTCATCCAAACTTTAAACGCCTTTTTCCCGAAACGACATTTTAAAGTACCGTGGTCGTGATAACTCAAAAAGTACTGAACCGATCCTTATGAAATTTAGAGCACATATTCTATATGTTTGTACCAACCGACCTAACTACAATCAACTTAAAATTTTGATTGGAACTATTTTTTTATTGCAAAAAAAGACCCAAAAAAACGCATTTTTTTCGTATTTTAGCCGCCATTTTGTTAATTTGGCACGTATATAAAATATTCTAGTTAGGTCGGTTCCTGAAGACATACTGAACATGAAACTATTTGATTTTTTTGTTTCAGACTATCCGTCGGGAAGATTTAACGACCACGGCAACGGTACCATCTTTTCGAGGCGTTGGCTTTAAACATATTTTACGTGTACAAAAAATGAAAAAAATACATTTAAACATTTTTTTTATGTACTTAAAGAGTGTATTTATCGAACATTTTAAACCTCATATCGATATCTTTAATAGTATTCTCAGAAAAAATTCACGAAAATAGCGTTTTTTTATGGTTTCAAAGTAGAATCCTGCCTTAAGAATCTAAAAAATGCTCTGATCCATAAAAGATGCATAATTTTTTTGCAGAGATTCAGTAATTTAAAGAATTTCGGATCTTTTTTATCAATAAAAATGACGAAAAAATTATCCCTCAATTGGGTCAAACATTTGACAGCTGCGAACGCGCAAAAAAAAAATTCGTATAAACTCGGGAATTGGCACGATTGTTAATGACAGTATTAACTAAGAAATGCTAGGTCCACATTTGAGATTTTGAGATTTTTTACACAATGGCGGCTACATAACGAAGCGAAGAGAGAGAGCCATTTTTAAAGTGTATGTTTTTGAAGTGTAAATACTGCGAATAAAAAATTTTTTTTTGCAAAATTTCGTATGAGCATTTTTAAGAAGATACGTTTATCTTTCTAATGATGTGTGAGCAATTGTTGTACGATCATTATTTCAGGAGATACGGGCGCTCGAAAAAAAAATGTCTTTTTTGCTTGGGGAGTGAATAACGCAGTCCAAAAAAAATCGCACAGCAATAAATAAAAAAGCATTTTGCACAGAAATAGACAGGCCATCAAATGTTTTGAATACATTTTCGGTAAAAAATGTGTCGAACGCCGCGCACCTTCCCAAATTTCATAGAAATTGAGACAACCGTTTTTTGTTCGTTTCTGCCCTTGGTACAGAGCAGCAGGGCATGATAAAAAATGTTCAACCTTTGATTCTAGAAGTCAAAGATTTAAGCTAATAAACAAGCTGTGAATTATCTGAATCCGACTACTGTTCGCGAAGATACAGATGCCTAAAATTTCGACAAATTTCGACTATTCTCAAGTGGTCCTTTAATTTTTTTTGATGAGTGTATAATCACCGGACTGGTCTGTTGAATAAAAAAGAATTCTTTTAATGTTCGAGATGGCAACATCATCAAGGTGTCTGATCGCCACGCAGGAGACCCGGGTTCAAATCTTGATTGATGGTGGATTTTTTTCCCGGTGCAACTGTCGTTTTTTATTGAATAAAATCTAGAAATAGTCGGGTACAGAAAATTGTAAGACACATTCAAGATCTTTCAGGATCTTTGTATTTTATCTTTGAAAGTAAATATCTCGTGACCCAACGGTTGAAATAACACGGTCCTGAAACATTTTTCGTTTGTCCAACGAATTTTCGTATTCGACTATTTCTAGGTTTTATTAAATCAAAAAACAGTGAGATCGAAAATACACTTTTTGTGGTAATTATTTACTTTCACGGCTTTTCCGAATTCTACAGTTTTTTAAAATTTTTCTTTTTCGAAAATGTTTGTTTGGTTCTCTACATGAAGAATGAGGTAGGCGAGGTCAGAAAATGTTATCAAAAATATATTTTTTCACGTATTTTCGAAATTAACCCCTTGCCGGGCTTTAACCAGTCTGACTCGTGATGAAAATTTTGGGCTAAACATGAATATAACGAGCCAGGCTCGTGAATAGATCGTCGGGCCAAACGTAAACATCACGAGCCGAGGTCGTTCACAGGTAGCCGGATCAAACATAAACATCGCGCATCAGTCTGATTTGTTTCCCACGCGTTGACGCGTAACACTTGGGCCCGATTTTCGTCGAGCTAAATCGGGGGGGGGGGGGGGGGGGGGAGGGGGTTGTAAAACTCGTGGGCAAGATAAACCGTTCTGTGCATGACTACGTGTGAATGCCCGAGGCGAGACCCGACGGTCGTTCGGGAACCTTCGGCCTTCGGCGATAGTGCAATATAGATGTAGCCGGACGAGCTACGATGTTCTTGACGACATCGCCGAATGCGAGAGAGACAGCGCTGTCAGCGCTTGCTCTGGAGCGAGAGAGAACGTGTGTGAATGTGTGCGAGAGTGAACGTGCGTCCATGCATATGCTCACATATGCCTCGTTGTGTCGCGATATACATATTCAAACTAGCGACTATTATGAAAAATTATTTAATTCTATCTTACATCTTACATTCATTTCATCTTACATTTATTTCAGCTTACATCTTACATTTATTCCATCTTGCATCTGACATTTATTTCATCCTACATCTGACATTTATTCGATCTTACATCTTATAAAAATATAAGAAATGTCAATCTGGCCTGGTCATATATATACAACATCGAAATCTCGTCCACCACGTGCACGGGGCGGAGCCTCCGGGCTCAGCTGTTTAGAACCGGAAGCCAGCCATTTTTTTTCACGTCCACATTCGCGAGGACTGTAATACCGACAATTTACATCCACAAGTCGGTAGGCCGGAATCTGCAGCATCGATTGTTTCACATCCACCTTTTTTAGTTCGCGGTTCGCCGCTACGGGTAGTGGCGCTGCAAAAACATCCACCACCAAAACAGGCTCCGTGGTACATCTCTCTTCTAATCTCTGCACAAGATGTGTCTATATCCCGCTCACTTCATTTCATCACCAACGCCACACTTCACAGTGAGTTCCGAGCAGAAGTGGCGCCGCCAGGCGGTGCAAACCGTCGGATCGTTCCTCGCTTTTTCGGGTCACGTTTGGGACGATTCCGCCATAAGCGATTATGCTCCTTTACTCTAGTCTCCATGGGTGGCACAATCAAACACGGATGTGACCGTTCGAGCGCATTCAATAACAGCTGGGGCTGCAAGACATCGAGAGGCAAACGCGGAATCCACAACACGACCGGCGATAGCCCGACTTCAGGGTCTCGGCAAGAGCTTCGCTTACCACGCCAGGGCCGAATATCAAATAGGGGCTAGCGTGGACTACTATCATTCTACTCAGAGTTCTTATTGTTGGTTCATTTTTAGTATACTCACTACATTATATTTGTCCACTGGTGCCCAGAACATTTGCAAGATAATTGTGTGAGTGTACTAAAAATTTATCCAGAATAAGGACTCACAAGAGGACCACGTGAGTGTCGAATTTTTCCAATTTTTTATATTCATGGAACGTAAAGTTGAGACCCGAAATATGAATATGCCGAAGCAGTTCAATGCCATATTGAGAAGTTCTCGAGAAAATCGACTTTGAAGTTTTGCGAGCAGCGTATGAGGACTACCGAAAAGATACCTTCCTACTGGCCGATTAGCCGAGCGGGCAGCGAGCAAGACCAGTAATCGGAAGGTCCCTGGTTCGAGCCATGCCGTGAGGAATATTTTTTTCTTTTAATTTCGAATACCTACGTATTTTAAATATAAAATTCATCAAATATATGCTAATTAACATATTATCATTAACAAATTATTATTTTTTATGAAAATTGCACGTGAGTTAATACAATTATTTGAAATAAATACAAATTAAATTACAAATAAAGTTTTAGGAACGAAAATGAAAAAACCTCGGGTAGAAAATAAAATGCTTTTTATTCAAAGTTAGTTTATATTCATTTCTTAAGCAACGGGTGTAGTATCGCACGAGCCACAGTGATAAGCGTCGTAAAATCACGGGAAACAATAATTTTCACGGCTTCTAGCACACCGTACGAATGCTGTGTTTTTACCTGTGCAATGTTTTTTTAAAACATCATTAAGGAAACAAACTTCATTGACGTTTTCGAAGATTTCTTTTATATCGAGAAGTTTTGAAGCGAACCACGCATACCTGATCATTTCACCGAAGATCGGAGAGGACAACAGGGCTGCGTTCTGAAACCCAACTCGAGTCAACTATAGTATAACTATAGTAATAGAATTATAACGACGCGAGTTAACTAAAGTTGACTCGAGTAGAGATTCAGAACGCAGCCCTGGTAGTTTAGTAGCTGCGTCAGAGATGAGTAGGGAGATGTGGAACGCTGGCGTTTTCGGGGTCCTGAAGTATAGTAGCACTGACACGTAGCGGCGAAATGCGGAGGCTCGCGGTGGATAAAGTGCGCGCGGGCGCACGCAAATGGGCGTGGCCAAACGCCGCGGTCATGCTGTGGCGAAGTGAGAGAAATCACAGAATAGTGGTAAAGGCCGCAGTGGAATCTGCAGATTCCAAACGAACCGGCGGATTACGATGTCGTCGGCCGATAATAGATCGCCCGCACGTAAATATGTAAATACGAACGCGGGTCGACTGCGTATCAGCCCACCACGCTACCGGGGATGAATTCCGGGATCTTTATGACATTGTGGTTCTATAATACACGCTTGTCAACAAACGACATCGTTGAAAAAAAAGCCGAAACGATTGAGAAAAGCTCCCCGAGAGCCTTCCTCGATCGTTTCGGTTTTTGTAACAAATAAAATGATTTTTTTCCACCTTTCAATTTTCTTTTTTCGAAGTTCTCAACAATCAAATCATTTTCGATCAGTACAAGCGAAAGACTCCCAAAAAATCTCCTTTGATATTTGGGAAATTTCTTTCTTTGAATTGCGAAAAAAAAAAAATTGCCAGAGGAGCTTGAGGATTAATTCATATTTTTAAAAAATACGGCTTTGGAGTTTACAAAATTCTCCAAAGCCGTAAATCATCAAATTGGATGGAAAAAATAATTACGGGAATCAAACCCGGGCCAAACGCGTGATAATCCTCAACAAACATCTCCGAAAAGAAAGGCGAAAACATCAACACACACACACACGCACGCATGCATGCATGCACGCACGCACGCACACATAAGAAAAGAAGGAAGGGAAAGAGCGTCTTGTGGTGCCCCGCACTTTTATTGAATTTTATTAAAACAATTATATGCAAGATATAATTGTTCCGAATCGAATAAAAATCGCTTACGCTAGGTAACGGAAATACGGCATTTCCGTTACTAAAATATCCAGTCTGTAAATTCACCTCTGAATTTATTTCGCAAATACGGAGTCGCTCACCGAAGCAACTCCAAGGTCAAATAAAGGACAATGCTGACAAAACCGTCAGCATTAAAATAAACTCTCGGACGGGAGTCGTAATGGGCGACATAGCGACCATCCGAGAGTCAGTCTTGAGTAATGATCAGAAGGGTAAACTGCCTTCAGCAAGACCCCGAACCGCGGAATTACGTTCTAGTTCAAACGTCTAGGGTTAGCCAATTCTACGCGGTCCGGTCAGGATTACAGTGAGTCTTCGATAATTATCAGAAGGGTAAACAGCCTTCAGCAAGACCCCGAACCGCGGAATCACGTTCTAGTTGGAACGTCTAGAGTTAGCCGATTCTACCCGGTCCGGTCAGAGTTAAAGTTAAAGTTAAAGTTAAAGTTAGAACATTGTAACCAATATTGTATTCCATCAGTTTTTGTCATAGTGAATAAATTAATCGATAAACTGTTTACGTGAATTCCAATTCTTTGTGGCTGGAACCCACAAATAAAAATAAAATAATTGTCTAACCGCTAAACACCCGTTCCCTAGCGATCACTCGGTGTACCGGCACAACAGTCCCAAGACGAAAAGAAAACAACAACAATGTTCCTATCCGAACGGAGAACGGGCCGTGTTTACACTTAATTGTTGTCACACCCACACACCACACACACACAGATATAGACTCATTCGGCTATATCTATATAATATCCTTTACACATCCGACGTTTGGATTGCCGGAATAAATTGACCAAATTAGTTTCTCTGTAAATAAGAGATTTATTTTATAAAGGATGTTACTATTTACAATATATACAAAATTTACAAGTACCTGTAAATAAGAGAAACGACAAGGTCAATTATTCGTCTCTCTTTCACACCTCTGCTTTTATCACTTATCGTAATAACAATTATCTTTTTTAGTAACTTCTGTCTTAGCACGTGCTTTCCGATATCAATCTTCTATCCGTCTCTCCCTGTCCTTCTCTCTCTAGCTGTCCATTCGTCTCCTACTCGACGTGACATCTAACAGGTGCGCGCGGAGCATATCACGCGCGCTAAATCTAAAGAGAGTACATTTTCTTTACACCTCCCCTCTCCGTGATGAAAATTTCACAATTTTTCAATCACTCTCATCTTCTAACATTGGAATTAGTTTTGTTATGTGGAATAGGCTTGTATCTTGATTTTTTTTTCAGTTTTTATCTTATAAATTGAGTTTGAAAGTTTTTTTTCTATTGTGAATGGTCTGATTCTTAGTTCTTCTAGCTTTCTCCTATTGAGTGTGTTCCCATTCTCCATAAAAACCCTATCTCCAACGTTGAACTCATGGTGTCTTTTATCTCTGTCGAATATGCTTTTATTATACCTATGTGATCTTAGTGTTCGTTCCAATGCTAACTTTTTATCTTTTGACCAGTCCTCTCCGTTTTTCTTTCTTTTTAATTCTTCTGGTATGTTACTGTCTGTGCCGTGTAATAGATACTCTGGTGTAAATCCCGTGATCGTATGTTCTAATCTATTATACCTATTCACACATTCTCTCGCTATCGATGCCCATGCTTTCCTCTCTTCGTCTTCATTTATCCTACATCTTATTTTATTTACTAGCGTCTGATTGAATCTTTCATTCAAACCGTTAGAAAAGGGTGCATTTACTGCAGTAAATATCAATTGTACTTCCTTTTTTTTTAGATAATCTTTAAATTCTCTCGAATTTATTCCGGGGTATTGGTCTGTTAAGATTGTTCCGATCTGTTCCGATTCTGTTTCGAGCACCATTTGGACTAATTTTATGAAGTCATTGGCGTTTTGCGTTTTTGATGTTGAAATAAACGCATATCTGGTGAAATGATCTGCCAGTATATTTTTTTTTGTTGATCTAGTGCTCCCAAATCCTCCAATCGTGTCTACGGACATAATCTCGAAAGCTTTGGTCGCGGGTCCTAATTGTGACATTGAGCCGAATTTATGTTGTCCCCTTGATTTATTCCTAATGCATACATTACATTCTTTACATATTTTTTTAATATTCTCCATTAAATTTTTAGCAGTATAATATGGGCTTATTTTTAGTCTCGTTTGTGTTATCCCCGTGTGACATCATTCCTTGTGTATTTTCTTGATTCAATCAATGCTGAATGTTTCCGATAGTATGATTTTCTCGCTTTTTTTTACTTTCTCATAATATATTCCATTTTTCTTTATTAATTTTTCTTTTTTCTTTTGTAATAATATGTTATTCATCCGATCAACCTCTATTTCATCTATTCCTGTTGGCTTGGTTCGAGCAGAGTCCGACTGTACCGGTAATTCGACACTCGAGCTACCGGTAAACGACGCGAGTGGCGTCGTACCAAAGTACAGAGAGAAAGCATTCGTATTCTCCTGTTAGTTCGTCTCCAGCTCTGGGAAGGAGCAGTTACAGACAAAGTCATTCCGAGCTTAACCTGTTAACTAATTTTCGTCAAACATTCTAATAAAAGAATTATCGTATTTGTTATCATAATTTTCGAGTACAACATTTTTTTATTGCAACCCTGCTTTTTACCAATCATCCAATTATCCCTTCTCTTTGAACTCGTTGGTTTTTCTTTTCCCTTCTTATTTCGTGGAGAGAAAATCCAATAGGTTATGGGCCCAGTCACGCTGACTGCGAGAAGGGATCTAGATTGGTAAAAAAGCGGTTCTCGGGAGTGTCGCGAAAAGAGCGGTTTCGTTACGCGAGAAGCGTAAAGACGCGTGTAAAAACGCGGCGTGGAGAAACCACGTGTGGTGAAACCGGCGGCAGCCGTTGTGAGGCAGTCGTGAGAGAACTGTAATTAACGTGTGAAACGTGCCGTGCGTAGAAACGCGGTGTAATTAACGTGTGAAACGTGCTGCGTAAAACGCGGTGTAAAAACGCGGGGAGCGTACCGGTAAGAAATTCCGGTTTTGAAAGCCACGTGGTGTAACCGGCAGACGGCCATTCTGGGAATTGTACCTCGTGTGAGAATTCGTGTGCAGCAAGCGAGGAGAACGAATCCACGATGTCAGAGGCAATCACAACGAAGAATGTCTCAAAATTCGACGGCCATGATTATCAAGGCTGGAAATTTCAGATGCGGGCGTTATTTTTGGCGCATCGTATCTGGGGAATCGTGAACGGTACAAAAACGAGGCCGGTCGGAGTGACACCAGAGGCTGAGGCATGGGACGTCAAGAATGCGCGTGCCATGTTCCTCCTGTCGTCAACGCTCGAGTCAGAACAAATGCGACCATTATTAATTTGTGAAACCGCATGTGAAATGTGGAGGAGATTGGCGTCGATTCACGAACAACGATCGGCATCAAACAAACTAATGCTCTCGACGAGACTGTATGAGTATAGAATGGAAGCAAACGACTCGATCACTCAGCACGTCGCTAAAGTTTAAAGCTGATAGACGTAGGAGAGGCAGTCTTAGATACGACGATCATGGCGAAGATTTTGGGAAGTCTTACGCCGAAATATTCGAATTTTCTGACCGCGTGGGATAATATGCCGCCAGCCATGCAAACCTTGGAGAATCTGGAGGAACGGCTGCGTCGCGAAGAGTCGCGTCTGACAGCGAACGACAACAGTGAAAGTGCGTTCGTAGTGGTGAGAAATTCGAAGGACATGGACAAAAGAAAAGTGAGTTCAAAGCAGGACACGAAATATAAGAAAAAGGGTGCGAAGCCCAAAGTGCGATGTTTCAAGTGTCAAGAACTCGGCCATTACGCGTCGTCCTGTAAAAAGAAAGGCAGTGACGGTGGCGGAAACAATTCGAGTGATTGTGCTTTTGTCGTTGAAAACACATCGTCACGTCAACACGTCGGGTAACGAGAAAAATTTGAAAATGTGCTTTTGTCGTTGAAAACACATCGTAACGTCAACACGCCGGGTAACGAGAAAAATACCGGTAAAAGTGCCGTGTTTCAATCTCCGTCAGAGGTAGTGAGGAGAATACTCGCTGCCGATAAAAGCGAAAGTTGGTTGACCGACAGCAGAGCGTCGCGTCACATCACTTACCGACGGGACTGGTTAAGTAACTATCACCAGAGATGAGTAGGCCGAAGAAGCATCGAAACTGACTGAGAGCCGATTTCAGAAAAAAAACATTTTCTGTGAGGCCGTGGACATTTTGTTTCGGCTAGTAGAAATATATAAAGGATGTGAAGTTTGAAATGATAATTCAAATTCATTTATTTATTAATAAAGAATGATTTTTTTTGTATTTTGAAAAAAAACTTTTGATCATGACATGAAAATTAAAACAGAATATTAAAACAGTAATTCTTTATTTTATACACTACCGGAGAATATTATCAGGCCACAAACGTGCTCGTAAAAATCACTGGTTTTTGAACGTCGACATCTTTCAGATGAAAAACGCTAGGAAATTTCTGCAAGCACTATTGAAAAGATTATGGATGTTTGAATTTATTAATATTAAAAAGAATATATTTCCATCATTAAGGATTATTTCCAAATTTTCTATCTTGATTTTGACTTATAGGGAAACTTAATTTTTTCTTATTTAAAATTTCTCACGCCTCACTTCTACATTTGTATCTTTAATTTAAGCCCAAGAACCACGGAAAATCTTAGCTGGTTCTTGAGTTATCATAAAGATTGTGCAAACGTGAGTGAATTGTGTTCTCTTGAGAAGGCAGGAGTGCTGTGAGTTATACCTGATATGAAAATATCAATGGACTCGATTATTTATAAGCTTTTCATCGGTCAGACTTAATTTTCAAAGGTTTGTGTTCAATCCAAAATAATATTTGCAATAATCGTTTATCTCGGAAATTTTACATAAATATACGCCATCAATGGAGATTTATTTTTTCGATAATATGCTAAACAATTCAGTTCAAAAATATAAATTTCACCGAATACGCGATATAATTATAACCAGAATGAGTTAGAAATAAATGCAAAAACATCGATGTACGGAGACACTGTAAAGGGAAATACATCAACGCTCGATCATCGTTGCGCGGCAAGCCAAGAACGCTTGTCGAAACGAGATATTCACGGCGGCGTCGAAAATCCTTCCCTCTACTACAATACATCCTAGCCAGCCTTCCTGTACGTGCACTCACACACACCACTCCGAGCTATGCCTGTACGCAAGCGGTTCAATGCGGCCGAGAATTTGCTTTAGGCTACCCGGTATACGCTAAACGAGCAAAAACGACGGCGTCTTTTCCACGTCGACCACGAGGCGTCGCCTATGCACGACCAACGAATGAGAAGCAGCCGGAATGGCCGATATACGGCTCTGTATCAATCTCCCTACTCATCTCTGCTATCACGAGTTACCGGTAGGTAACACGGTGTCTCTTGGAGACAATAGAGAGTGTCGTGTAGCGGGAGTCGGTACAGTCTAGATCGAGAAATACATAGACGACGGATGGGTATCGTCTCGTATCAAAAACGTATTACACGTCCCGGATATGACGAAAAATTTATTCTCGGTCGGTGTCTGTGCGGAAAAAGGCCTCGGAGTGTTTTTTCGGGGAAATGGCGTGCGTATTGACAACAACGGGTTCGCGGTTGGTTACGGCGTGAAGCTGGAAAATAAAATCTACCGAATGATTTTTAAAACCAAAGGTGCGAAGTGCGGCAGTGAAGCAAACGTTGTGAAAGCGAGTTTTCGAGTTTGGCATGAGAGACTCGGCCATGTGAACGCACAGACGATGCGAGCCCTAGTCAAAGAAAATTTAGTAAAAGGCGTCGAGTTTTCAGAAAACTCGGAAAATTTTTGTGGTTCGTGTCAGGAAGGAAAATCCCATAGAAAAGTGTTCAAGAAAACGCGAGTTCGCGCGCAGACAGTGCCGGGAGAAATGATCCACACGGATGTGTGCGGACCGATGTCCGTAGCATCTCTCGGTGGTGCGCGATTTTTGTTGACATTTAAAGACGATGCGACGAGTTTTCGTCATATATATTTCCTTAGACACAAGAGTGACGTCCTTGAAAAATTTAAGAAATTCGACAAACTAATCGAAAATAAATTTGGCAGGCCGATGCAGGTTCTTCGGTCGGACAACGGTACGGAGTTTAAAAACAAGGAAATGGAGAGCTACACGGATTCAAGAGGAATTCGACGCGAGTTCACAGCCCCGTACACGCCACAGCAGAACGGTAAATCGGAAAGAGACAATCGAACGTTGATTGAGAGTGCGCGGACCATGATACTGGCGAAAAATCTCCCCAAATATCTTTGGGCGGAAGCATGCAGTACGGCCGTGTACTTGATGAACCGAGCTGGAGCGTCGAGCGTAAAGAAAGGAAAAACTCCGTACGAAGAATGGATCGGTGTGAAGCCGGACCTGACGCATCTGAGAATATTTGGCTCAGAGGCGTATGTCAACGTACCAAAACAATAACTCAGAAAATTGGATGCGCGCGCGAAAAAATGACTCTCGTCGGTTACGAGAGTAATTCCTCGAATTACCGACTATACGATTCGAAAAATGAAAAGGTGATAGTGTCGCGAGATGTGACATTTCATGAAGTCGTTGGACCGTCAGTTCTATCCGAGGAAGGCAAATCGAGTGAGCTGATTTTGCCGAAGAATGAAGAGCGTGAAGTGAACGAAGGAATCGTTCCAGCTCCGGCGGAAGAAGACGAAGAAGACGACGACAACGAGGTGTTCGAGTTAGCTGATGAAGAAGTGAAACGGCCGGAAGTTACCGAAGGTGAAAGACGACAATTAAGAGATCGGGGTCTCATTCGAAAGCCGTCGAGATTCGAAACAAACGTCGCCGAGTGTTCAATACCGGTAACCTACGGAGAAGCCCTTCGCAGCAGAGAGTCGGAAAAATGGCGGGAAGCCGTTGACTCAGAACTCGAATCACACCGGGAAAACGGAACCTGGACGCTGGTAAACAGGCGACCAGAAATGAAAACAATCGATTCAAGATGGGTTTTCAAGGTCTTAAAAAGCAAAAACGGAGGAATTCGTCGATACAAGGCTCGTCTCGTAGCAAGAGGGTTCATGCAGAGAGAAGGCGTGGACTTTACCAAGGAGTTCGCTCCAGTCGTGAGATACGACTCGCTGCGGGTTCTTTTGGCTGTGGTTGCAGCAAAATACTTGGAGCTTTCTCAATTTGACGTGCAAACAGCGTTTTTGTACGGAACACTCGACGAAGAAATTTTTATGGAATTGCCCGATGGACTACCGGTAGACGAGGGATCGCGAGAGAACAAGGTGTGTCTCCTCGACAAGTCGCTGTATGGATTAAAACAATCCCCTCGTTGCTGGAATCGGAAATTCAGCTCGTTCCTCCGAAAATTTAAGTTAAAAGAAACGAGCGCAGACAAATGCATTTTTGTCGGTCGAGTGGGAGAAAGCGTCGTGTATCTGGCCCTTTTCGTTGACGATGGCCTGGTAGCAGCGAAGAACAGAGGTGCGATCGACGTCGTTCTCAAACATCTGAAGGAAGCGTTCAAAATCACCATCGGAGACGCAAGCTTGTTCGTGGGAATGCAGATCGAACGAGACAGATCAACGAGGACTGTGTTTGTGCATCAGAGCACATACGCAAGAAAAATTCTCGAGAGATTCGAGATGGTCGATGCGAAGTCGACAAGTGTACCGTGTGAAGCGGGATCGAAACTTCTACCGGTATCCGAAGGTGAAGAGGGCGAAGAAGTTCCGTATCGAGAGGCCGTGGGGTCTCTGATGTTCCTGTCGATTGTGTCACGCCCAGACATATCGTTCGCAGTAAATTTGGTAAGCAAATTTCTCAATAGACACAGCCGGGAACATTGGCGCGCAGTGAAGCGCATTATTTCGTACGTCGCCGGGACGGTGGACTACGGAATAAAATATCAAGGCGAGGACGGCGGATTAAGTCTGAGAGGATACTCGGACGCCGACTTTGCAGGGGATGTGGAAACGAGAAGATCCACAACTGGGTACGTTTTTGAGCTGGCTGGTGGCCCGGTGACCTGGGCAAGTCAACGTCAAAAACTCGTCACGCTCAGTACAACTGAGGCAGAGTACGTGGCAGCGTCGATAACATCGCGAGAAGCGGTGTGGCTGAGACGACTGTTATTCGACATCGAGCAGCCTTGTGTAGAGGCAACGGTCATCCACGTGGACAACCAGAGTGCAATTCGACTTGCAAGAAACCCGGAGTTTCATAAAAGGACGAAACACATCGACGTACGATTTCATTTCGTGCGAGAGAAAGTTCAAGCAGGTGAACTAAGAGTCGAATATCTTCGGACCGAAGACCAAAAGGCCGACATCCTTACAAAAGCTCTAACGAAAAATCGCTTTTGTAAACTGAGGGACGATATCGGGGTTAAGGAACTCCGACTCTACTCAAACGGCGGAAGTGTTGGCTTGGTTCGAGCAAAGTCCGACTGTACCGGTAATTCGACACTCGAGCTACCGGTAAACGACGCGAGTGGCGTCGTACCAAAGTACAGAGAGAAAGCATTCGTCTTCTCCTGTTAGTTCGTCTCCAGCTCTGGGAAGGAGCAGTTACAGACAAAGTCATTCCGAGCTTCACCTGTTAACTAATTTTCGTCTAACATTCTAATAAAAGAATTATCGTATTTGTTATCATAATTTGAGAGTACAACATTTTTTTATTGCAACCCTGCTTTTTACCAATCATCCAATTATCCCTTCTCTTTGAACTCGTTGGTTTTTCTTTTCCCTTCTTATTTCGTGGAGAGAAAATCCAATAATTCCAATCAGGTTCACTGTTTTCAATAAGTCTTCTTCTTCTTTTATGGTCGGTTCTAGTACAGGGTTTCGACTTAAGCAGTCCGCTTCTGTATTATCTTTCCCTGGGATGTATATAATTTGAAAATCGTATTGAGATAGGTAGTGGGTTAGATCGCCTAATTCTTCGTCTGTTCGTGCTCTTATATTCATATTCTCTAGAGGTTTGTGGTCGGAGTGTATTTCAAAGTATCTCCCTATCAACCAGTGCTGCCAGTATTTTATTGCCTCTTTTATAGCTCTGTATTCTTGTTAACCTTCTTTTTTAAATGTTTTTTTTTCTCCGTTGTTCCTTCGAGCTTTTGCAATTCATTAATTAAAGCTTTTGTGTCTTTCATTTCGTCCCTGTGAATCTTTTCTCTGACAAATTCTGGCAAACCGAATGCATTCCTATCTATCACTGTGTCAGCGTCTGTATTCTTATTTATTTCTAATAATAGTCGTTCTTTCTTTATTGCGTATTGTACTAGTGAACCTTCTTTGTACTTAAAATAATGAGCGTATGTTCTGTTACTCCATCCTTTCTTTGAAAAGGTTTCTATTAATACTTGTTTCCATCCAAGCCAATCGTTCTCATGCTCGCCCCTTATTATTGTAGAAGTGTACCAGTCTTGGCACGTTCCATCTAAAAATATTCTCAATAATTCGATCTTAGTTTCATCTTTTTCTATTCTAAATCTTCCGCATTCCTTCTCAAACGTGTCTAGCCATTGTCTAACATTCGATGTTTTATAATTAAATTTTTTCTGATACGAATTTCTCTGCAATATGCTTTAGGTTGCTTTCTTCTCCTTTTCTCTCTGATTTCTCAACTAATTTTTCCAGTATCTTTGCCAAGTCTGAGTGTTCTTTAATATTCTCCTGCCCTATTTCTTTTAAGTATTTTCCTCCAAACTGGATATTTCCTTCATCGTCCGAATATGTCTGTTGCAAGTCTCTTGATAGCGTTATCCAGATTTTCAATTCATCATGCCTTTTTGATAATGAGTCTCTCACCCTCTTAAAAGCATCCGTTTTCCTTAACTCCTCATGAAAATCTGCGTAGATGAGTTCACCCGGTATAGCGTATTTTTCTCCTTGTTCCGTAGCAATTGAAGTTATGGCTATGATTGTAGATTTACTATCCTTTGGGGAAGCCACAGCTCTGAACTCAAATTTTAAATTCATTTGTCGACGAAAATTGTCGTTTTATAATATCCTTTCCACATCCGATGTTTGGATTGCCGGAATAAATTGACCAAATTAGTTTCTCTGTAAATAAGAGATTTATTTTATAAAGGATGTTACTATTTACAATATATACAAAATTTACAACTACCTGTAAATAAGAGAAACGACAATTAAGGTCAATTATTCGTCTCTCTTTCACACCTCTGCTTTTATCACTTATCGTAATAACAATTATCTTTTTTAGTAACTTCTGTCTTAGCACGTGCTTTCCGATATCAATCTTCTATCCGTCTCTCCCTGTGCTTTTCTCTCTAGCTGTTCATTCGTCTCCTACTCGACGCGACATCTAGCAGGTGCGCGCGGAGCATATCACGCGCGCTAAATATAAAGAGAGTACATTCTCTTTACATCTATATTTCGCGTTCGGTATGGTCTTGGACGAAGCCGTCAAAATAGAATTTCTCGATTCTCACTCATCCTCAAGTTTAGCCGGCGCTTGGCGCCCACCCGTCCCGCGCCGCCCGCCATGGTGGGTTGACAAGCGGGATCGCAACTCCAAATCATAAATTCGTTGGGCGATCATTTCTATGAGAATGAGTTAAAAACATTTTTATGACCCCATGATACATCTATTCTTAACAAAAATTGCGAAATAGAATAATTCAAATACAAAATAAAAATAAATATAAAAAATTCAACATAACGTGAAGACTCGAAAACGGGACGTCGTCCTGCCGACCTGACACGATAGCACTCGGCCCATTTGGAGTCTGATATGAATTTTTTTCTTGGGTCACACATGGTTTGATTACGGCATTATAAAACGAAGCTGCAATAAAACTTGCATTGTGCTTTCCCTGGATCATAGGTAGGGCACGAAATCTTTTCATGGGGAAGCATTTTCTTTCAATCTTGGATTTTCTCGGAAAAGAGTTTCGTTCACTACCCATCCTTCGGAGAAAGCACATTGTAAATTTAAATTTTGCAGCCTGTTTTTGATAGGATGAGTGGTAGAACCTTTGAATGGGAATTGGAGACCCAATGTTCCATCCCTTGAAACGAGTGTAAACACGGCGCCGTTTCTCCGTTTCGGATGGCAACATTGTTGTTGAACTCGTTTTGTCTTGGGACGTCTCGTTCGTTGACTTAGTCTTGCGCGTAGGGCGGTTTCTCTCTTTCCCTTTGTCTCTCTCTTTCTCTGTGTGTGTGTGTGTCTGCAAGTAGCGCGCGTGCGTACGTGTGTGTGTGTGTGTGTGTGTGGAATGTACCGAATCGACGGCTCCGAATGACAATATCTCGACGAATCAAAAACCCGAACGCGTAAATATAAGTATATGGGCATGTTTTGTGGCTTCTTCGACCGCGTGAAGGCTACGCGGTCTTTCAGAGCCTTTTCATTCGATGATCAAACAATAATTTTTTTTCAGAGCCTTTCCCAGTGAAAACATGACCTCCATATGACGTCATAGATAGGTCACACAGAGGTCATAGAATTTTTACATAGATATGACGTAAAAATGACTTTATTAATGACTTTGATGTGATGTCATATAGTATGACATCATTATGACTAGGTACTGACCTAAAATTCGACTTTTATATGACGTCATAATTGTGACTCTAATATTACGTAAATATTATATCCTATCCCTATCATACTGTGACGTCACATCAAAGTCATTAATTTATATACATTTACGTAAGAAATAAATCATAAATTTTCATAAATTACAAGTCATATTCTGACGTCAAAGGGGTATCATAATACCGTCATTTGCTTACGTAAGAAACAGCTTATATTTTTACGTAAAATCGATGTACGATGAACATCATACTCAAGCATCAGCTTCAGGTCATTCTCTTATATACAACTGACCCAATATTAATGTCACGACTGTATAAAAATACACAATGCCTTTATTTATGTATTAGTTGTATTATGTATTGATTTAATAATCGATTAGTCAAATTTCGGGTATGACATTCTTAATTTTTACTTTTATATTTTGTGTCTAAATTTCACTTATACCGCGAATTCTCCTTAAATGCAAACATTAAATATATTTTTAACATTAAACAGATCAGGATTATTATAAATAAAATGTATAGACCAATTGCAAAATTAATTATTGTATTGTAATAAAGGTACAGTAACAAAATAATCACTATTCACAATTGGGAAACATAAACATTTTGACTTTACAAGGTCTGTTGTAATAGTTATCAATTCTGGATAAATACGCTTTTTTACTAAATAAATATTTAATTCTTTAGATTCACAGAGTTCTACAAATAGCGAATCAAATTCAAATTATTTAAATTTTTTTTTCATTTCGGATTAAACAGAAAGTTTAATTTTTTAATTCATAATTTTCCAACTACGAATTGTAAGTAATTTTTCTAATAATGTGAATTATTTCTTATATCACATTGTTGTAAGCATTTAATAATTCTTCTTATCACCATGACATCAGAGTTATGTCATCAAAACTTCAGGTATTTTATAATCTTGTCATCAAGACGTCACAGTTATAAGCGTTTGGACCCAACTTTACATCAATATATTACCTCAAATTTATGTCATATGTGACGTCAACTAAATGACAAGTAAGTCAGCTGGACGTCATATTTTTGTAAGCATCCGGTAGCATCTTTACTTTCCTATGACATCAGAGTTATGTCATTCTGACGCCAGTTAAGTCATAATGATGTCAATCAGAGGTCATATTTACGTCATCTATCTTACGTAAAAATCTTACGTCAGGAAGTGGGAAATTGTGAGTCATATATGACTCATATATGACTCACATCTTACGTAAATCATGACGTGGCATGACGTCATTCTGACATCAGTTTTACATAATTGTGTTCACTGGGTTCAATCCGATGGATTGATCTGTCGGAACATTGGACATTTGGGTCTTCAATTCCCATTCGGAGGTTCTACCACTCATCCTATCAAAAACAGGCTGCGAATTAAAATTTACAATGTGCTTGCTCCGAAGGATGGGTAGTGAACTTTTCCTCTTTTCCGAGAAAAGCTTGCTTCCGAGAAAAGCTTCCCCATGAAAAGATTTTGTGCCCTACCTATGATCCAGGAAAAGCACAATGCAAGTTTTATTGCAGCTTTATTTTGTAATGCCGTAATCAAATCATTTGTGACCCAAGTAAAAAATTCATATCAGACTTCGAATGGGCCGAGTGCTATCGTGTCAGGTCGGCAGGACGACGTCCCGTTTTCGAGTCTTCACGTTCTGTTGAATTTTTTATATTTATTTTTATTTTGTATTTGAATTATTCTCTTTCGCAATTTTTGTTATAAAATAGATGTATCATGGGCTCATAAAAATGTTTTAAACTCATTCTCATAGAAATGATCGCATAACATATTTATAATTTGAAGTTGCAATCCCGGTTTTTACCAACCCACCATAGCGAGGGGCGCGGGACGGGCAGGCGCCAAGCGCGCCGGCTAAACTTGAGGACGAGTGAGAATCGAGAAATTCTATTTCGACGGCTTCGTCCAAGACCATACCGAACGCGAAATATAGATATAGCCGGATGAGTCTATATGTGTGTGTGTGGTGTTTGTGTGTGACATCAATCAAGTGTAAACACGGCCCGTTCTCCGTTCGGATAGAAACATTGTTGTTGTCTTCGTTTCGTCTTGGGACTCTCTTTCCCGTTCTTTTTTTCTTATGTGTGCGTGCGTGCGTGCATGCATGCATGCGTGCGTGTGTGTGTGAGTGTGTTGATGGTTTTGCCTTTTTTTCGGAGATGTTCCTTGAGGATTATCACGCGGACGGCCCGGGTTTGATTCCCGCAATTATTTTTTGCATCCAATTTGATGATTTACGGCTTTTGAGAATTATGTAAATTCCAAATTTGTATTTTTTTAAAATATGAATTGAATCCTCAAGCTCCTCTGGTAATTTTTTTTTTCGCAATTGAAAGAAAGAAATTTCCCAAATATCGAAGAAGATTTTTCCGGAGTCTTTCGCTTGTATTGATCCAAAATGATTTGATTGTTAAGAACTTCGAAAAAAGAAAATTGAAAGGTGGAAAAAAATCATTTCATTCGTTACAAAAACCGAAACGATCGAGGAAGGCTCCCGGGGAGCCTTTCTCGATCGTTTCGGCTTTTTTTTCAACGATGTCGTTTGTTGACGAGCGTGTATTATAGATCCACAATGTCATAAAGATCCCGGAATTCATCCCCGGTAGCGTGGTGGGCTGATACGCGGGCGACCCGCGTTCGTATTTACATATTTACGTGCGGGCGAGCAGAATCTATTATCGACCGACGACATCGTAATCCGCCAGTTCGTTTGGAATCTGCAGATCGGCTTTAACCACTATTCTGTGATTTCCCCCACTTCGCCATAGCATGACCACTACGTGTCAGCGCTACTATATTTCAGGACCCCGAAAACGCCAGCGTTCCACATCTCCCTACTCATCTCTGGCACCACTTAAACGCGACAACCAGCGCGCAAAAAACAAGAGGAGAACGAGACAGTCGAGTGATATACCGAGCAACGAACGCCACGGTAAACGGAGAACCTCCGTGAGCGCTCTGGAACCGGTAAAGAAGAGAACGAACAACGACGGCCACGTGGGCTAACGTGAAAAACGCGCGAAACGTAAAACCCCGCGAGCGTTAATACGAACGATCCGAATAAAACGCTAATACGGACAATTCAAATAAAACGCTAAATACGATTAACGTGACGAACACGAATAAAACGCTCAATGAGATTAAAACGAACCTAGAACGTCAATAACGAACAAACCGTCAACGCGAAGGACGATCGAAAGTGCCGAGTCACCGCGTTTCGGAGTTACCCGAAACGGTATCCGGGCTAACTCGGGCGCGGTAACGAAGCACACTAGTCCTCCGCAACCTTCATAAACGATGGGGAATTATCTACGCTTGTAAATTATTAAATCGACAATCAATCGCACGAGAGGGGTACGGGCTCAGCAAAGCGGTTCCGACCGTCGCGAGACCCGGTACGCCCTCGGGCGAGCGCGACGCTACTTGGCGCGAAAATTAAATAAAACGCCTACATTATTATTTCATTTCAACTACCTTTGCCTCACCGTCTCCGTTATTTCGCCCTACCCTACCGACCGCGATCCATCCTGCAATATAGAGCATTGAAGAAAAAGTAAATTTTTATCGCTTAACAGTTGAATAATGTTGAACGTTTTCGTTTTGTTCTTGCAACAACCCACATTTTTCGTCCGAAACGTATGGATTATTGACGAAAAAGAAATTTTTTCGTGCCTACAGGTGCCAGGGTATCAGCTCCCGAGTAAAAATATTCCACTGGCTAAGGGATGGCTAGCATCTGGCAGCTCGTTGCCCGCTTCCGCGGGGTTTGGGCAGGGTTTGGGAGCTGTGTGGCTACGCGCTGTATTTTAAAGCAACACCTAGGAGCCGCGTCGTGTGTCTGGCAAGTGTATGGCAGTGCCAGACGGTACAGATTCGCTTGCACCCGTGAGCGCGTATGGTGTATGGCTAGTGTATGGCAGAGCCAGAGAGGCGCGTATGGTGTATGGCTGGTGTGTGGCTAGTGTATGGCAGAGCCAGAGAGGCGCGTATGGTGTATGGCTGGCGTGTGGCTGGTGTATGGGAGAGCCAGGCAGGCGCGTATGGTGAATGGCTAGTGTGTGGCTGGTGTATGGCAGAGCCAGAGAGGCGCGTACGGTGTATGGCTGGTGTATGGCAGAGCCAGGCAGGCGCGTATGGTGTATGGCTGGTGTGTGGCTGGTGTATGGCAGAGCCAGAGAGGCGCGTACGGTGTATGGCTGGTGTGTGGCTGGTGTATGGCAGAGCTATAACCGAACTCATACAAAAATAGAAACACTCTTGACGAAAATGCGAGAGAAAAACAATAGTTTTGTTCAATGCTCTATAATATCATATCTAGATATTACAATACTATCGAAATAAATAGACAGCGGCTGCAAAAAGAATTGACGGTGTAATTTGGGAACATATAACGAGGCATACGGAGTATAGTAATATAAACGGTTTGACATACGAAATAATAGTATCAGCTGTCGTTGACGTTACTAGTGAACACTGGCGACTGTCAATTAAGGTTCTTTCCATTTGTTTCGTTTTCTCTCTTTTCAAGTATTTTTTTGACATGCTCACGCTGTTAAGAAATATATTGAAAATTCATTTTCCCACGTGAAATTGTCTTACAAGGAGACACAATGTCATTGGCATTTTTGTAATTCATGATACTTATCGTACTGAAAGGTCAGCTCTCGAATAACCCCCTGACAATTCCCTAAAGCCGTTGGTCCAGATAAGCAGAAGTTTACGAGAAAATCGACTTTGAAATATTCCGAGCAGCTCATGACGACAAAAAAAGATACAATTTTCAACAAACCGCGTAGCTCAGCGGGTAACGAGCCAGACTAGTAATCGGAAGGTCCCCTGTTCAATCCCTGCCGGGGGAATTTTTTTTAACCTTTTTTTATTATTTATTTTACTTTTCTCTTATATGAATGTGTTTGTTATTCTCTGACAAATAATAATCATAACGAGAACAATAACACAAAGTATCGCAACTTTGAACTTCGCTGCTGTTTGGGCCCGCCAGACCCTCGCCATACCTTTCCCAAGCACGGGCCAGACCACTAGCCAGACCCTTCCCATACAGCAGCCAGCTATCTCTCTGCTGTATGGGATCGTCCGCTGAGCGCAACCCTTGCCATACCCCTGCGCCAGACCCACGCCAGTGTCTTCCCATGCATCCCCCATACACCTGAGCCAGACAGTAGCGAGACTCTAGCCATACCCAAGCCAGTGGCCATATTTTTACTCGGGAGCTTACAACGGGACCACATGGGTGTCAAATTTTTGTTATTTTTTATATTTATGGTACGTAAAGTTGAGACCCCAAATATGATAATGCCGAAGCGGTACGATGCCATACCCTAGCAGATTCGGACACCGACGAAAGCACTGAAAAACGTTCGAAACGCACTGAGGGCTTTTCAAACATTAAAAGCACCAGAATTTTGAGCGAAAGCACCAACGAAGCACCGAATTTCTTTTTCCGGTGCTTTTCGAACATGAAAAACGCGGGAATTTTGGTCCGAAGCACCAAAAATGAACGAAAAAGAATTTATTCGGTGCTAATTCGGCGCTTGCGACCAAAATTTCGGTGCTTTAAATGTTCGAAAAGCACTCGGTGCTCATCGGTGCTTTTTCAGTGGCCGCTTTTGTTGTTTCCGTGTCTTTTTCGGTGCGCGAACCTGCCAGGGTATTCAGAAGTTCTCGAGAAAATCGACTTTGAAGTTTTGCGAGCAGCTTATGAGGACTTACGAATAGGTACTTTCCAACTTGCCGAGAAGCCGAGCTGGCAGCGAGCAAGACCAGTTATCGGAAAGGTACCCGGTTCGATCCCTGCCGAGAGGAATCTTTTTTTCTCATTTTTGCTAGCTCATAGAGGAAGCTTTGTTTCGGTGAAATTTTTTTTTTCGACATGTTCATGAAAACGTGTTCCGAATGTCCCAGAACATCTAAAAATTACATTTAAAAAAAATGTCCGGATGTATGTGTGTGTGTGTGTGTGTGTGTGTGTGTGTATGTATGTGTGTGTGTAACATTGGTTGAGCGTTCATAACTTGAGAACGGCTCGAGATATCAAGCTGAAGCTTGTCACACATGTAGAGGGTTCCCGGCGCATAGCATGATTCAATTTTCAGAAAAATCCATGCAGTTTTCTCGTTTTTACCCGATTTTAGAAAAATTCAAAAATTTATTTTTGGTCTCTAGCTCCCACAATTTCAGAGATATCGAGCTCAAATTCAGTATGATGTTGAACGACTACAGGGTGATGCTCGTTACTAAATTTGCCAAAAATCCATGCAGTGTTTTTGTTTTGAGGAATTCTGAAAGGTGTAGAAAAACGGTGTGCGCACTCTAGCTAGCGCAATTTTCTAGATACCGGACTAAAATTTGGCACGAATTTGCACTATCATTAAAAGATGTTTCAGATTCAATTTAAGCAAAATCCATCGAGCCATTCATATTTAATGTCATTTTGAAATTTTTCAAAAATCAACGTAAGTGCTCTAGCTACCACAATTTTCGGGATATCAGATCAAAATTTAGTACAAAGTCGCACTTTCATTGAAAGATGTTCCGTATTGAATTTGGGCAAAATCCATCCAGGCATTTAAAATTGATGCGACTTGCAATTTTTTAAATTTGACATGGAATTCACCATATATTTATTTTGGACTAGAGCGATTTTTGAACCGATTTTATAAACGAACAAGGGTGCAAAGTAGAACCTTGCACATTGCTTCCTCATAATTTTTCACATTTGCCAAAGCTTCTTCTATGAGGAAGCCAAAATTAATCGTCCCATAGTTCCTCATAGAGGAGGCTCTGGCCAATGTGAAAAATTATGAGGAAGCAATGTGCAAGGTTCTACTTTACACCCTTGTTTTTTCTTTTTATTTTGAATACCTACGTGTTTTAAATATAAAATTCATCGAATATATGCTAATCAACTGTAACGTGGCGCTTTTCGAGGCACCCCGTTACTGCGCTGTAGCGCTCGCGAACCCACGCTGTCGGCTGTCCACCGCCGACCCTCCCTCCGGCAGTCGTGGAAAAATTAAAGAAAATTGTTTAGGGCCGATTATTAGTTAGAATAGTTGTTTATTTTGTCGTTAATTTTTTTATCTTTCACGATCACACGGGACTTGAGTCATCGCTGTCGTCTGAGGGACGAGAGGTTTCGCTCTACAGCCACCGCCATTACGTCGTTCGGTCCCGTCGAGGAACGATATAGCCCCTTGGGAGTGAGGCACCCGAGATCGGTATCAGAGGCCTTACCGCCCGATGGAGGGGATGCCATCGGCGGTCGGATCTACGGACGGATCATCCTCCCGTCCAGAGAATCCGGAAATTGTGCGAGGAGCTGCGGTGGACCAAATTTGGGGGTCCTCGCACTGCCTTCGTACCGCCCGGGTACCAACACCCGCCGTAAAGCCCGGTACCCGGTTCAAGATGGGAAGCATAAATGTCTCGGAGCCGCGAGGACAGGATGCTGCTGACTCTCCGCTGTCATATCACGGAGGCACAGCATGGGCCAGGTGTCTAACACCGCAGGCGGAGGCGAGATTCCAGATTGCTGTCGACAAGCGCTTGACGGGTGGATTTCACGCATACACCCGACTGCGAGATCCATAATCGTCCGTCGGTAACGACGAGGCAGGGATTCGCACCATATCAGCGTTGTCGACATTTTTACCTTGTGAAGGAGCTGCGGAACTGTGAAGCGAGCCAACGTTGTCAGCGTCGCCGGGAGAGCGAGCACGTCTCGACCGAGTCGGCGTCTCGGGGTGGGGATCACTCGGACGAGGCCCCACACGGCGAGCCTCGAGTCGCTCTCTTCTCGTCCAGCTTTCGTCGGTGGTGGACCACTGCAGCAGAATACTCCGTCATACCTCCCGAAAAGGACGCGAACATCAGTGAGACCAGGTCCGGTGTGTCGTGAGTAAAGTAGCTCGAACTTACGCCAGGGAAATCGATTCGGAGTTAGTCAGCTATCATACGCTATCAGAATTACCAGAACTATCAGAATTATCAGAAGTAAGGCAATAATTAAATTCGGTTATCATACTCGGCTACCGGCTGTCGGAGGTGAGTGTGCGGGCGAGGAGGGCACACTCCCACGCGGGGATTGACCCGCCGAGAAATAGGAGTCCCTAGGGGACCAAGCGCGTGGGAAAGATTCAAGTGTCGAGAGCGTGACTGTAAGGCTCGGCGAAAAGTGTCGAGAGCGTGACTGTAAGGCTCGGCGAAAAGTGTCGAGAGCGTGAATGTAAGGCTCGGCGAAAAATGCCGAGAGTAGGGTCCGGTAAATTATTTATTTATTTCTCAGGTTTAAGATTGTGGTTGTCAGTACACGCGGGGATTCTCTCGGTTATTATTAGAGTAGTGAGCGAGGCACGCTAAGATTGTTGTCGCTTAGTGCGCGAGGTTAGAATAGTTCTTGTTACTTAAATTGTTTGTTAGTATTGAGAATTATTTCATTTTGTAAATTATATGGCGCCTCAGTGCTATCGTTAAGCCACGAACGACCGAAGTTTCATCCACAGTTGTCTTTGGTCTTTGGCCGGGCGAAGCCCGTGTCCGTTATCACTTATTGTAATTCGGTCGCTCGGAATTTATCCTTAACACGCGGTCGGACGATTATCCGATCGCGCAATAAATCAGTTATCGAACATTAAAACGTTGTCGAAATTATTTGACTGTACCGGCCCACGCCCCTCTACCGCGTAAGGCTGGTTAGCCGGTTGAGTTCCGCTTCGCTCCGCGCTGTCGCAAGATCTTAGTCGGCCCCGGTTCACCCCGGGGAATAATTTCAGGGCCGTCTTGTGGCGGCTGGCGCCCAACCGCGCAGCGCAGGAGCGGCGAAGGTGCCCGAATAAAAACGGTGTCACACAACATAGAATCATGCCAAATTATCATTTTTTATGAAAATTGCACGTTGGTGGAGCCGAAAAATAATATTGGAGCGCTCCTCTTTACGAAGACTTATTCGACTGGCCTGACGCTTACATAACATTGAAATAGAACGTAGCCAGAGATGAGTAGGGAGATGTGGAACGCTGGCGTTTTCGGGGTCCTGAAATATAGTAGCGCTGACACGTAGCGGCGAAATGCGGAGGCTCAAGGTGGATAAAGTGCACGCGGGCGCACGCAAATGGGCGTGGCCAAACTCCTCGGTCATGCTATGGCGAAGTGGGGGAAATCACAGAATAGTGGTTAAGGCCGATTTGCAGATTCCAAACGAACTGGCGGATTACGATGTCGTCGGTCGATAATAGATTCTGCTCGCCCGCACGTAAATATGTAAATACGAACGCGGGTCGCCCGCGTATCAGCCCACCACGCTACCGGGGATGAATTCCGGGATCTTTATGACATTGTGGATCTATAATACACGCTCGTCAACAAACGACATCGTTGAAAAAAAAGCTTTACTAAACTAAAAAAGGTTTTTGTAACGAATGAAATGATTTTTTTCCACCTTTCAATTTTCTTTTTTCGAAGTTCTTAACAATCAAATCATTTTGGATCAATACAAACGAAAGACTCCGGAAAAATCTTCTTCGATATTTGGGAAATTTCTTTCTTTCAATTGCGAAAAAAAAAAATTACCAGAGGAGCTTGAGGATTCAATTCATATTTTAAAAAAATACAAATTTGGAATTTACATAATTCTCAAAAGCCGTAAATCATCAAATTGGATGCAAAAAATAATTGCGGGAATCAAACCCGGGCCGTCCGCGTGATAATCCTCAAGGAACATCTCCGAAAAAAAGGCAAAACCATCAACACACTCACACACACACGCACGCATGCATGCATGCACGCACGCACGCACACATAAGAAAAAAAGAACGGGAAAGAGAGTCCCAAGACGAAACGAAGACAACAACAATGTTTCTATCCGAACGGAGAACGGGCCGTGTTTACACTTGATTGATGTCACACACAAACACCACACACACACACATATAGACTCATCCGGCTATATCTATATTTCGCGTTCGGTATGGTCTTGGACGAAGCCGTCGAAATAGAATTTCTCGATTCTCACTCGTCCTCAAGTTTAGCCGGCGCGCTTGGCGCCTGCCCGTCCCGCGCCCCTCGCTATGGTGGGTTGGTAAAAACCGGGATTGCAACTTCAAATTATAAATATGTTATGCGATCATTTCTATGAGAATGAGTTTAAAACATTTTTATGAGCCCATGATACATCTATTTTATAACAAAAATTGCGAAAGAGAATAATTCAAATACAAAATAAAAATAAATATAAAAAATTCAACAGAACGTGAAGACTCGAAAACGGGACGTCGTCCTGCCGACCTGACACGATAGCACTCGGCCCATTCGAAGTCTCATATGAATTTTTTACTTGGGTCACAAATGATTTGATTACGGCATTACAAAATAAAGCTGCAATAAAACTTGCATTGTGCTTTTCCTGGATCATAGGTAGGGCACAAAATCTTTTCATGGGGAAGCATTTTGTTTCAATCTTGGATTTTCTCGGAAAAGAGGAAAAGTTCACTACCCATCCTTCGGAGCAAGCACATTGTAAATTTTAATTCGCAGCCTGTTTTTGATAGGATGAGTGGTAGAACCTCCGAATGGGAATTGAAGACCCAAATGTCCAATGTTCCGACAGATCAATCCATCGGATTGAAAGGCTCTGAAAAAAAATTATTGTTTGAACATCGAATGAAAAGGCTCTGAAAGACCGCGTAGCCTTCACGCGGTCGAAGAAGCCACAAAACATGCCCATATAACTATATTTACGCGTTCGGGTTTTTGATTCGTCGAGATATTGTCATTCGTGTTAGCGACAATAAGGATGCGTGAGCGAGAGAATGCAAGAGAGGGAGCGACGAGCGTGAGTGGCGCTGGCGCGAGGCGCGACGATAAGGTAGGGGAGTAGGGCTCGAGACGCCGAACGAAAACGAAGCGGGAGAGTGTGAGAACGGGATCGAGAGGGCGGCTCGTGACGCCGAGCCCTGCCGAATCCAAAACGAACGAGCGAACAAACTACCGCCAACAATTTTTGTACGTTGCAATAATCGAGAATATAAACCCGCATTATTGTACTTTGTAACGAACGAAAACATTAAAAAACGAATACCTGTAATAAAATTTGCCGTACACGAAACGACCGTCCGATTATTCTACCGCCAAGGCCATCTCTAACACTTCAGAAGTGGGATCGTGAACATTTTTGTGTGCGAATCGTGAACATTTTCGTGTGCGAATCGTGAACATTTTCGTGTGCGAATCGTGAACATTTTTTTTGGCGTGAATAGTCTACGCAAGACAACGAATATTTCAAGAAGTGCGTCGAATGTTAAGTCGAACGATCACGCGATCTCGAACGTTCGTCGAAGCGAATCTTTTTTTTTCCCCCTCCCCCATTGTGTACAACGTTCCCTTTGTATTCGCGCGGTATAAACAAACATTTCTAAGAGTGCGAAACGAAGGTGAACAGGTGTTAGGGACGGAACGATACATGGTGTCAACACGTAGTGCCAGGGCTTTGAACGTTATTGTGTAAGTAATAATAGCGAACGTAACGACCTGTTAAAAATAAATATGAATAGAACTCCGGCTCACGATAACCGGGAAGGTTTGCCGCCGTTGAATAATCCGGCGGATAACGGTGATAATAATAATCTCGGAGTGAATCTTCTCGGCGACGGATTCCCGCCGAACGGTGCGAATCGAAATATTTTCGACGGCGCACCCCAGGGCAATCTACGGCGCAGCGGTCAGTTCCGACGATCGTTGGAATTGCCACCGGCGCTCTCGCCTCAAGTAGCTGTCGGTAATGCAGGTCTCTTGCAACTAGGAGCCGGTATGTTTCCACTTGAGCATAGGATACCACCACCTACCTTACCTACGGTAACGCCAACGGGGCAGCTACGTAATGGAGCAAATGAGAACGCGGGAGGTAACGGAGTTGGAAATAATCGAGATTTTGAGAATTTCAGGAACCCGGCGTCGAATAACGGCGCAAGGCCTCGAATTGCGGTGAACCAATCGTTCCAAACGGACGAACGTAATCGAAGCGATCGTCGACGAAACCGTCGACATGGTCACGAGGGCGCCAGACTCGACGGTTCACCAACGAATCAGACACCGATGTTGCCGACGTACGGCGACCACAGCATTCATGGCAACCAACCGCCACAGATGTCCGGTGGTCCGTATGCACACGGACCCTACGGTCGACCGCCACCACCGCACGGACAGCCGTCGTCAGCAGCGCCGACAACAGCTGATCTCATGCAAATGATGATCGAAGAAAATCGCCGACGCGACAGCATGTTCGAGAGGGTCATTCAAACGCTTCGCGGGTCCTCACCATACGGCCAGGCCCCTGCACAACAGAGTCTGTGCTACCAGGTTATGCCCGATTTGTCGAAGCACATCGAGACATACGACGGAGAAGGAGGAGGAGCAAAAGCGCGCGAATGGATAAAAACCCTCGATGGAATGCGGACTCTCCATCATTGGCCGGACAGCATCGCTCTCGAAACCGTCAGAATGCACTTGACGGGAGGCGCAAAAGATTGGTATCGTATGCACTCGCATGAATATAATTCTTGGGAAATGTTCAAGGCAGGTTTCAAGCAGACGTTCACGACGTACGAGAGTCATACGGCGAAATGGCAGCGTATGACCGGGCGAGTCCAGAAGAAGGGTGAAGCTACGCAGACTTATTACCACGCAAAGATTCGACTGTGCTCGGATGTGGGACTGGACCTAATCGACACGAAGGAACAGGTGCTCGTCGGCCTCTGGTCGAAAGACCTGTGCAGCGCGATGGGAGCGCGCGATCATAACAGTCTCGAGGAACTGTACCACGACATCGTCCGCCACGAGCGACTCGAAGAACAACGTGTCAACAGGATTCGAGGAGCATATACCGTCAACGCCGAAAAAAGTAAGACCATTCCGATTTCTAAAACTCTTACGTCCGGGTCCACAACTGCGTCTGCCGCTTCAGCCGCGACCGGTCCGAATAAAGATCCTGATATTCGCACGCCGATCAAGAACGAAGCTGGCGAATTCAAATGTTACAATTGCAACAATTACGGTCACATGGCGCGAGCGTGTCCAGAACCTCAACGTACGTCTATTTGCAGGAATTGTAATCAGCCAGGGCATACCCAGCGTCATTGTCCCGTAGCCAAGTCGGAAGGATCCGGCGCGATGCATCAAATCGATGGACCGCCACGAGATGCCGTGGCAAAATATATTAAATCAGCAAGCATCAACGGGCGCACTTTACAAGCGTTCGTGGATCAAGGTTCTTCGGATTGCACGATAACCGCGATTACCGTGCTACGAGAAGGGTTGCACATGGAGCCGCTAGCGACCGAACTACGTAGCTTCGGGCCAGACCACTACAAGGTATATTCACCAGGAGTAGTTCGGGCCGACATTACGCTCGACGACGTCACGGTCCGCGACGTCGCCATACGAGTCGTTCCTGACGATGCACAGGCCACGGCCGTCCTGGTGGGCCGAACGTTCACTGACGCTCCAAATGTGAACTACCACAAGATCGGAGGGCAACTGATCTTCACCTTCGCCGAGAACGATCGTCTCGGTAACATAGAAGCAGTCGGGGATCGTACACCGCAGCTCGACGTGGCCGAAACCGTGCAGGTTCCGCCACATTCGATGAACTTCGTTCGAGCAACCGACGGAGACCGCGAATGGACGTTACCGGTGTTCAATACGAGCTCGAGCACTTACTGCGTCGAGCAAGGTCGAACACTCGTGCGCGGCGAGCTCGCAGCCGTTCCCGTGCGAGATCGAAAATCTCCACTCACACCGATTCGTCGAGATGAACTCATCGTCGGACTGAATCGACCGTCAGAAGAAATCGACGACCTGCTGAATGTGGTAAATGAATTTAGAGACTGTGTTTCCACGGACATTAGCGATCTCGGTTGTACCGACGTAATCGAGATGGATATAACGGAAGTCCCGAATAGTAGACCGATTTATTCGAAACCGTACAAAGCGAGCAACTCCGAGCGCGAGAAAATAAAGTCAATCGTCGACGAATGGCAGCGCGAGGGAATTGTAACCGAAACTTACTCCCCCTATGCAAGCCCCGTCTTGCTCGTTAGTAAAAAGAACGGAGAATCGCGTCTCGTAGTCGATTTCCGACGGTTAAATCAACAGACTGAAAGAATAAATTTCCCTTTGCCAGACATAGACGACCATATCGCCGAAATCGGGGATGCTCGTTTATTTATTACCTTGGACTTGGCCCACGGGTATTTGCAAGTCCCTCTGACGAAATCCGCGCGCGCGAAAACAGCCTTTATCACCCCCGATGACACCGGCGAGTTCACACGCATGTCATTCGGGCTAATGAATGCACCGTTTTATTTTTCGAAATTAATGCAGCGCGTCTTGGGGCCGTTACGGCACGATTCGATAATGTTCTATCTAGATGATGTTCTTATTCCGGGAAAAACTTGGTCCGAACTTCGCGAAAGACTCGTGAAAACATTAGAAGCACTGCGATGTGCCGGGTTAACGTTGAAGTTAGCGAAATGTCAGTTTCTGATGGAACGAATCACGTATCTTGGGTATATAATCTCGAAAGACGGTATCGAACCCGGAGCGCATAAGTTGCAGGGAATAGTAGATTTTCCAAAGCCACGCGACGTGCACGCGATACGTCGACTCTTAGGGTTAACAGGATTTTTCCGTAGATTTGTGCCACGTTTCGCCGAACGAGCGGAACCATTGAGTAGACTGCTGAAAAAGAACCGCGAATTTACGTGGATCGACGCGGAAGAGCAAGCATTTCTCGATTTAAAACAAACGCTTGGTTCGAGTCCAGTTGCAAATGTACAGCCCGAAACGACGTACGGAATTGCACACGGACGCCAGCTCGATCGGTCTCGCCGCGATGTTGATGCAGGCCGACGACACCGGTCAATTGCGGTTAGTCTACGCGATAAGTCGACGCACACACGAGCCCGAGCGCAACTATCACTCGTCGAAGCTTGAATTATTGGCCATCGTTTGGGGCGTCACGCGTTTGCGAACGTTGCTAGTTAATATCGTGTTTAAAATCGTAACAGACTGCCAAGCACTAGTTTTCCTATGCGCGAATAAAACGAAAAATCCGCAGATAGTCCGATGGTACGCTCTGTTAGGCGAGTTTAACTTTGAGATCGAACATAGACCGGGAGAAAAGATGAGCCACGTAGACGCTCTAAGCCGGGCCCCTGCGGACGCTCCCGATGAGGTGACTGAGTTGAGTGAGATTGCCGACGCAGTGTACACTATTGTAAGCGTCGAGGATGAGGTTAGAATGTACCAGTGTGCAGACGAACAGTTAAGACGAAAGTGCGAAATTTTACAAAAACCAGTGCGCGATCGAAACGTACATGAGAAATCGGAATTGTGCGATTACGAGCTGTGCAACGGTATTCTATACAAACACGAAAACGGAAAAGAGCTCTTCGCGACCCCGCGTGCGATGCGAAAGAGCCTCGCGGTAAAATTTCACGATCTCCAGGGTCATATGGGAACCGATCGAACGTTGGCGAAGATGAGAGAACGGTTCTTTTTCCCAGGAATGCGAGCTTACGGAAAACAGCACATACGCGCGTGTCTGCAATGTCTTCTAACGAAAGCTCTTACGGGAAGGCAAGCCGGAATGTTGCATCCCATCGTACCGGGAAGGAGACCTTTTGAAACTATAAACATCGATCATGAAGGTCCGTTCGTAAAAAGTACGCGCGGAAATAGGTATATATTCGCGATTACGTGTTAGACCGAGAGCTCGAGGACGAGCTAAACCAGGATAGCCGAGTGTTAGCGACAATAAGGATGCGTGAGCGAGAGAATGCAAGAGAGGGAGCGACGAGCGTGAGTGGCGCTGGCGTAGCGCAAAAAGATGGTTTGATCAACGGCGCGAGGCGCGACGATAAGGTAGGGGAGTAGGGCTCGAGACGCCGAACGAAAACGAAGCGGGAGAGTGTGAGAACGGGATCGAGAGGGCGGCTCGTGACGCCGAGCCCTGCCGAATCCAAAACGAACGAGCGAACAAACTACCGCCAACAATTTTTGTACGTTGCAATAATCGAGAATATAAACCCGCATTATTGTACTTTGTAACGAACGAAAACATTAAAAAACGAATACCTGTAATAAAGATTGCCGTACACGAAACGACCGTCCGATTATTCTACCGCCAAGGCCATCTCTAACATTCGGAGCCGTCGATTCGGTACATTCCACACACACACACACACACACACACGTACGCACGCGCGCTACTTGCAGACACACACACACCCAGAGAAAGAGAGAGAGACAAAGGGAAAGAGAGAAACCGCCCTACGCGCAAAACTCAGTCAACGAACGAGACGTCCCAAGACAAAACGAGATCAACAACAATGTTGCCATCCGAAACGGAGAAACGGCGCCATGTTTACACTCGTTTAAAGGGATGGAACATTGGGTCTCCAATTCCCATTCAAAGGTTCTACCACTCATCCTATCAAAAACAGGCTGCAAAATTTAAATTTACAATGTGCTTTCTCCGAAGGATGGGTAGTGAACGAAACTCTTTTCCGAGAAAATCCAAGATTGAAAGAAAATGCTTCCCCATGAAAAGATTTCGTGCCCTACCTATGATCCAGGAAAAGCACAATGCAAGTTTTATTGCAGCTTCGTTTTATAATGCCGTAATCAAACCATGTGTGACCCAAGAAAAAAATTCATATCAGACTCCAAATGGGCCGAGTGCTATCGTGTCAGGTCGGCAGGACGACGTCCCGTTTTCAAGTCTTCACGTTATGTTGAATTTTTTATATTTATTTTTATTTTGTATTTGAATTATTCTATTTCGCAATTTTTGTTAAGAATAGATGTATCATGGGGTCATAAAAATGTTTTTAACTCATTCTCATAGAAATGATCGCCCAACGAATTTATGATTTGGAGTTGCGATCCCGCTTGTCAACCCACCATGGCAGGCGGCGCGGGACGGGTGGGCGCCAAGCGCCGGCTAAACTTGAGGATGAGTGAGAATCGAGAAATTCTATTTTGACGGCTTCGTCCAAGACCATACCGAACACGAAATATAGATGTAAAAAGAATGTACTCTCTTTATATTTAGCGCACGTGATATGCTCCGCGCGCACCTGCTAGATGTCGCGTCGAGTAGGAGACGAATGGACAGCTAGAGAGAAAAGGACAGGGAGAGACGGATAGAAGATTGATATCGGAAAGCACGTGCTAAGACAGAAGTTACTAAAAAAGATAATTGTTATTACGATAAGTGATAAAAGCAGAGGTGTGAAAGAGAGACGAATAATTGACCTTGTCGTTTCTCTTATTTACAGGTACTTGTAAATTTTGTATATATTGTAAATAGTAACATCCTTTATAAAATAAATCTCTTATTTACAGAGAAACTAATTTGGTCAATTTATTCCGGCAATCCAAACATCAGATGTGGAAAGGATATTACATAGATATAGCCGAATGACTCTATATCTGTGTGTGTGTGGTGTGTGTGTGTGACAACAATTAAGTGTAAGCACGGCCCGTTCTCCGTTCGGATAGGAACATTGTTGTTGTTTTCTTTTCGTCTCGGGACTGTTGTGCCGGTACACCGAGTGATCGCTAGGGAACGGGTGTTTAGCGGTTAGACAATTATTTTATTTTTATTTGTGAGTTCCAGCCACAAAGAATTGGAATTCACGTAAACAGTTTATCGATTAATTTATTCACTATGACAAAAACTGATGGAATACAATATTGGTTACAATGTTCTAACTTTAACTTTAACTTTAACTTTAACTCTGACCGGACCGGGTAGAATCGGCTAACTCTAGACGTTCGAACTAGAACGTGATTCCGCGGTTCGGGGTCTTGCTGAAGGCTGTTTACCCTTCTGATAATTACCGAAGACTCACTGTAATCCTGACCGGACCGCGTAGAATTGGCTAACCCTAGACGTTTGAACTAGAACGTAATTCCGCGGTTCGGGGTCTTGCTGAAGGCAGTTTACCCTTCTGATCATTACTCAAGACTGACTCTCGGATGGTCGCTATGTCGCCCATTACGACTCCCGTCCGAGAGTTTATTTTAATGCTGACGGTTTTGTCAGCATTGTCCTTTATTTGACCTTGGAGTTGCTTAGGTGAGCGACTCCGTATTTGCGAAATAAATTCAGAGGGAATTTACAGACTGGATATTTTAGTAACGGAAATGCCGTATTTCCGTTACCTAGCGTAAGCGATTTTTATTCGATTCGGAACAATTATATCTTGCATATAATTGTTTTAATAAAATTCAATAAAAGTGCGGGGCACCACAGGACTCTCTTTCCCTTCCTTCTTTTCTTATGTGTGCGTGCGTGCGTCCATGCATGCATGCGTGCGTGTGTGTGTGTGTATGTTGATGTTTTCGCCCTTCTTTTCGGAGATGTTCGTTGAGGATTATCACGCGTTTGGCCCGGGTTTGATTCCCGTAATTATTTTTTCCATCCAATTTGATGATTTACGGCTTTGGAGAATTTTGTAAACTCCAAATTTGTATTTTTTTGCTTCCTCATACAGGAAGCTTTGTTTTCGTGACAAACTTTTTTTTCGAGATGTTCATATAAACGTGTTCAGAATGTCCCAAAACATCTAAAAAACACAACTGGAAAAAATGTCCGGATGTATGTATGTGTGTGTGTGTGTGTGTGTGTGTGTGTGTGTGTGTGTGTGTGTGTGTGTGTGTGTGTGTGTGTGTGTGTGTGTGTGTGTGTGTGTGTGTGTGTGTGTGTGTGTGTGTGTGTGTGTGTGTGTGTGTGTGTGTGTGAGTGTGTGTGTGTGTGTGTGTGTGTGTGTGTGTGTGTGTGTGTGTATGTATGTAACATTGGTTGAGCGTTCATAACTTGAGAACGGCTCAAGATATCAAGCTGGAATTTGTCACACATGTAGAGGGTCCACGGCGCATAGCATGATGCAATTTTTAGAAAAATCCATACAGTTTTTTCGTTTTTACGCGATTTTTAAAAAATTCAAAAAATTATTTTTGGTCTCTAGTTTCCACAATTTTAGAGATATCGCCTCAAATTTAGTATAATGTTGTACGACCACAGGGTGATGCTCGTCACTAAATTGAAAAAAAATCCATGCAGTGCTTTTGTTTTAAGAAATTTTAAAAGGTGTAAAAAAATGGTGTGCGCACTCTAGCTGTCACAATTTTCCAGATATCGGACTAAAATTAGGTACGTAGCTGCACTATTATCAAGAGACGTTTCGGATTGAATTTGGGCGAAATCCATTGAGCTATTCATATTTTATGTCATTTTGAAAATTTTCAAAAATGAACCTAAGTGCTCTAGCTTCCACAATTTTCGATATATCTGGCTAAAAGTCAGTACAAAGTCGAACTATTATTGAAAGATCTTTCGTATTGAATTTGGGCAAAATCCATCCAACCATTCATATTTTATGTCGTTTAGACATTTTTTTTAAATCGTCGCGCGCGCTCTAGCTTACACAGTTTTTGAGATATCGGATCAAAACTTGGTACAAAGTCGCACTATCATCAAAAGATGTTTCGTATCGAATTTGGGCAAAATCCATCTAGGCGTTTAAATTTGATGCGACTTTCAATTTTTTTAATTTGACATGGAATTCACTATGTATTTATTCTGGACTAGATCGATCTACGAACCGATTTTATAGAAGAACAAGGGTGCAAAGTCAAACCTTGCACATTGCTTCCTCATAATTTTTTGAATTCGACAAAGCTTCCTCTATGAGGAAGCCAAAATTGATCGACACAGTTCCTCATAGAGGAAGCTTTGTCGAATTCAAAAAATTATGAGGAAGCAATGTGCAAGGTTCGACTTTGCACCCTTGTTAAAATATGAATTAATCCTCAAGCTCCTCTGGCAATTTTTTTTTTCGCAATTCAAAGAAAGAAATTTCCCAAATATCAAAGGAGATTTTTTGGGAGTCTCTCGCTTGTACTGATCGAAAATGATTTGATTGTTGAGAACTTCGAAAAAAGAAAATTGAAAGGTGGAAAAAAATCATTTCATTTGTTACAAAAACCGAAACGATCGAGGAAGGCTCTCGGGGAGCTTTTCTTAATCGTTTCGGCTTTCTTTTCAACGATGTCGTTTGTTGACAAGCGTGTATTATAGAACCACAATGTCATAAAGATCCCGGAATTTATCCCCGGTAGCGTGGTGGGCTGATACGCAGTCGACCCGCGTTCGTTTTTACATATTTACGTGCGGGCGAGCAGAATCTATTATCGACCGACCACATCGTAATCCGCCAGTTCGTTTGGAATCTGCAGATCGGCCTTAACCACTATTCTGTGATTTCCCCCACTTCGCCACAGCATGACCGCGGCGTTTGGCCACGCCCATTTGCGTGCGCCCGCGCGCACTTTATCCACCGCGAGCCTTCGCATTTCGCCGCTACGTGTCAGTGCTACTATATTTCAGGACCCCGAAAAAGCCAGCGTTCCACATCTCCCTACTCATCTCTGGGCTGCGATCTGAATCCCTACTTGAGTCAACTATAGTTAACTCGCGTCGTTGTAATTCTATTACTATAGTTATACTATAGTTGACTCGAGTTGGGTTTCAGAACGCAGCCCTGGTGGTGCGCGCTAATCTCTGCGACTGACGCGCCACCCGCGGGTGCGGTGGCTGCGTGGCCATAACACAAAATAAAAATGTTATCCTCAAAAAAAAGATTGAAAATTAGTTCTTCATAAAGTTTTTTTTTGGTGTATAATCGCTTCGATCACTCAAATTGAAGAGTAAGAAACTGTTGATGCTTCTCCGGAAGTCGAAAGTTGACCCCGTAAAACTAAAGTCCTTTAAACTTGCGCCCTCTACCTTAATATTAGGAGACGTCTGAAAAATGTTTAATATTTTCATATCGACGTTTAAAAAATTTTTTTTTTGGACTCAAACAATCTAAAATTAAGCTCGAAGAGAACAAGTTTTTTAAATTTCAGCTCTCTATCATGATATGGTGTTAAGGCCTGCCTGTGATTTTTCTTTTTTTAACTTTTATTTTTATTTTTTCAAGTTGTAAAGACCTCCAAGAATCGAGATCCTTTAAATTTCAGCTCTCTATCATGATATTAAGGCGTACCTGTGAGTTTTCTTTTTTCACTTTTTTGTTGACTTTTTTCTTTTTTAATTTTTTTAAGTTGTAAAATTTAATGTTGACCCCAAAAAATCGAGATCCTTTAAATTTCAGCGCTTTACTTTAATATTAAGACACACCTGAACTTTAAAATTTTTTTTTATTATATTATTTATTTGCATTTGATCGCGCACGCCCTTCGACATGCGTGGGATTATACTTAATAATTTTATTAAACACCGATTTAACGTGAAAAGTGAGGAGATGGATATTATGGTGAGGGGGGCGAGCAAACTACATTGAATTAAATCTCGGTATAATAGCAAAAGAATCGATCTATTTGAAGCTGCTTCTTGTGTATCGCCCAGTAGCATAGCTCGGTTTTCAGCGTAGAGCGTACAATTATAGATTCACGAACGTGTTATCGTGGATTACACGATCTCGGAGCACGAGTTACACCGGTAATGCGTACCGTCGTAACCGACAGACTGACTCGTGAATTCGGACTCGCTGAGACCTGAGGCAGACGTTAGAGTTGGTCAAAGCGTTGGGCAAAATTATTTTGAATATCACGCTCAGCGCTTCGACGCGTTTACAATGAATTCTTAACAGCATTGAAAAAAAAATTCTTCAATTTCTACACTACCGAAGAACATTATCGGGCCACAAACGTGCTCGTAAAAATCACTTGTCTTTGAACTTCGACAACTTCGAGATGAAAAACGATAGGAACTTTCTGCAAGCACTATTGGAGAGCTTATGAATGTTTGAATTTATAAATATTAAAATTGATATTTATATCAATTCCAATATTTTCTTATATATTAATATATAATAGAAAATTAAAATAAAATCAAAAAATATTAAAAAAAGAATATTTTCGCCATCAAGTACCGAAGTAGCATGTTTGATTGGGAAAAAAATCGGATCATTCCCAAATTTTCTATCTTTACTTTAACTTATAGACATAGTTAAGTTTTCTTTAACTTAAAATTTCTCACGCCTCACCTCTACATTTTTATCTTTAACTTGAGCCCAAGAACCACGGAAAATCTCAGCTGGTTCTTGAGTTATCATAAAAATTGTGCAAACGTGTGTAAATTATGTTCTCTTGCGAAGGCAGGAGTGCTGTGAGTATTGGATTTTCTCTCCACGAAATAGGAAGGGAAAAGAAAAACCAACAAGTTCAAAGAGAAGGGATAATTGGATGATTGGTAAAAAAACAGGGTTGCAATAAAAAAAATTAGTGTACTCGAAAATTATGATAACAAATACGATAATTCTTTTATTAGAATGTTTGACGAAAATTAGTTAACAGGTTAAGCTCGGAATGACTTTGTCTGTAACTGCTCCTTCCCAGAGCTGGAGACGAACTAACAGGAGAATACGAATGCTTTCTCTCTGTACTTTGGTGCGACGCCACTCGCGTCGTTTACCGGTAGCTCGAGTGTCGAATTACCGGTACAGTCGGACTTTGCTCGAACCAAGCCAACACTTCCGCCGTTTGAGTAGAGTCGGAGTTCCTTAACCCCGATATCGTCCCTCAGTTTACAAAAGCGATTTTTCGTTAGAGCTTTTGTAAGGATGTCGGCCTTTTGGTCTTCGGTCCGAAGATATTCGACTCTTAGTTCACCTGCTTGAACTTTCTCTCGCACGAAATGGAATCGTACGTCAATGTGTTTCGTCCTTTTATGAAACTCCGGGTTTCTTGCGAGTCGAGTTGCACTCTGGTTGTCCACGTGGATGACCGTTGCCTCTACACAAGGCTGCTCGATGTCGAATAACAGTCGTCTCAGCCACACCGCTTCTCGCGATGTTATCGACGCTGCCACGTACTCTGCCTCAGTTGTACTGAGCGTGACGAGTTTTTGACGTTGACTTGCCCAGGTCACCGGGCCACCAGCCAGCTCAAAAACGTACCCGGTTGTGGATCTTCTCGTTTCCACATCCCCTGCGAAGTCGGCGTCCGAGTATCCTCTCAGACTTAATCCGCCGTCCTCGCCTTGATATTTTATTCCGTAGTCCACCGTCCCGGCGACGTACGAAATAATGCGCTCCACTGCGCGCCAATGTTCCCTGCTGTGTCTATTGAGAAATTTGCTTACCAAATTTACTGCGAACGATATGTCTGGGCGTGACACAATCGACAGGAACATGAGAGACCCCACGGCCTCTCGATACGGAACTTCTTCGCCCTCTTCACCTTCGGATACCGGTAGAAGTTTCGATCCCGCTTCACACGGTACACTTGTCGACTTCGCATCGACCATCTCGAATCTCTCGAGAATTTTTCTTGCGTATGTGCTCTGATGCACAAACACAGTCCTCGTTGATCTGTCTCGTTCGATCTGCATTCCCACGAACAAGCTTGCGTCTCCGATGGTGATTTTGAACGCTTCCTTCAGATGTTTGAGAACGACGTCGATCGCACCTCTGTTCTTCGCTGCTACCAGGCCATCGTCAACGAAAAGGGCCAGATACACGACGCTTTCTCCCACTCGACCGACAAAAATGCATTTGTCTGCGCTCGTTTCTTTTAACTTAAATTTTCGGAGGAACGAGCTGAATTTCCGATTCCAGCAACGAGGGGATTGTTTTAATCCATACAGCGACTTGTCGAGGAGACACACCTTGTTCTCTCGCGATCCCTCGTCTACCGGTAGTCCATCGGGCAATTCCATAAAAATTTCTTCGTCGAGTGTTCCGTACAAAAACGCTGTTTGCACGTCAAATTGAGAAAGCTCCAAGTATTTTGCTGCAACCACAGCCAAAAGAACCCGCAGCGAGTCGTATCTCACGACTGGAGCGAACTCCTTGGTAAAGTCCACGCCTTCTCTCTGCATGAACCCTCTTGCTACGAGACGAGCCTTGTATCGACGAATTCCTCCGTTTTTGCTTTTTAAGACCTTGAAAACCCATCTTGAATCGATTGTTTTCATTTCTGGTCGCCTGTTTACCAGCGTCCAGGTTCCGTTTTCCCGGTGTGATTCGAGTTCTGAGTCAACGGCTTCCCGCCATTTTTCCGACTCTCTGCTGCGAAGGGCTTCTCCGTAGGTTACCGGTATTGAACACTCGGCGACGTTTGTTTCGAATCTCGACGGCTTTCGAATGAGACCCCGATCTCTTAATTGTCGTCTTTCACCTTCGGTAACTTCCGGCCGTTTCACTTCTTCATCAGCTAACTCGAACACCTCGTTGTCGTCGTCTTCTTCGTCTTCTTCCGCCGGAGCTGGAACGATTCCTTCGTTCACTTCACGCTCTTCATTCTTCGGCAAAATCAGCTCACTCGATTTGCCTTCCTCGGATAGAACTGACGGTCCAACGACTTCATGAAATGTCACATCTCGCGACACTATCACCTTTTCATTTTTCGAATCGTATAGTCGGTAATTCGAGGAATTACTCTCGTAACCGACGAGAGTCATTTTTTCGCGCGCGCATCCAATTTTCTGAGTTATTGTTTTGGTACGTTGACATACGCCTCTGAGCCAAATATTCTCAGATGCGTCAGGTCCGGCTTCACACCGATCCATTCTTCGTACGGAGTTTTTCCTTTCTTTACGCTCGACGCTCCAGCTCGGTTCATCAAGTACACGGCCGTACTGCATGCTTCCGCCCAAAGATATTTGGGGAGATTTTTCGCCGGTATCATGGTCCGCGCACTCTCAATCAACGTTCGATTGTCTCTTTCCGATTTACCGTTCTGCTGTGGCGTGTACGGGGCTGTGAACTCGCGTCGAATTCCTCTTGAATCCGTGTAGCTCTCCATTTCCTTGTTTTTAAACTCCGTACCGTTGTCCGACCGAAGAACCTGCATCGGCCTGCCAAATTTATTTTCGATTAGTTTGTCGAATTTCTTAAATTTTTCAAGGACGTCACTCTTGTGTCTAAGGAAATATATATGACGAAAACTCGTCGCATCGTCTTTAAATGTCAACAAAAATCGCGCACCACCGAGAGATGCTACGGACATCGGTCCGCACACATCCGTGTGGATCATTTCTCCCGGCACTGTCTGCGCGCGAACTCGCGTTTTCTTGAACACTTTTCTATGGGATTTTCCTTCCTGACACGAACCACAAAAATTTTCCGAGTTTTCTGAAAACTCGACGCCTTTTACTAAATTTTCTTTGACTAGGGCTCGCATCGTCTGTGCGTTCACATGGCCGAGTCTCTCATGCCAAACTCGAAAACTCGCTTTCACAACGTTTGCTTCACTGCCGCACTTCGCACCTTTGGTTTTAAAAATCATTCGGTAGATTTTATTTTCCAGCTTCACGCCGTAACCAACCGCGAACCCGTTGTTGTCAATACGCACGCCATTTCCCCGAAAAAACACTCCGAGGCCTTTTTCCGCACAGACACCGACCGAGAATAAATTTTTCGTCATATCCGGGACGTGTAATACGTTTTCGATACGAGACGATACCCATCCGTCGTCTATGTATTTCTCGATCTCCACTGTACCGACTCCCGCTACACGACACTCTTTACTGTCTCCAAGAGACACCGTGTTACCTACCGGTAACTCGTGATAGTTACTTAACCAGTCCCGTCGGTAAGTGATGTGACGCGACGCTCCGCTGTCGGTCAACCAACTTTCGCTTTTATCGGCAGCGAGTATTCTCCTCACTACCTCTGACGGAATTTGAAACACGGCACTTTTACCGGTATTTTTCTCGTTACCCGCACTCGTGTTTTCAACGACAAAAGCACAATCACTCGAATTGTTTCCGCCACCGTCACTGCCTTTCTTTTTACAGGACGACGCGTAATGGCCGAGTTCTTGACACTTGAAACATCGCACTTTGGGCTTCGCACCCTTTTGCTTATATTTCGTGTCCTGCTTTGAACTCACTTTTCTTTTGTCCTTGTCCTTCGAATTTCTCACCGCTACGAACGCACTTTCACTGTTGTCGTTCGCTGTCAGACGCGACTCTTCGCGACGCAGCCGTTCCTCCAGATTCTCCAAGGTTTGCATGGCTGGCGGCATATTATCCCACGCGGTCAGAAAATTCGAATATTTCGGCGTAAGACTTCCCAAAATCTTCGCCATGATCGTCGTATCTGAGACTGCCTCTCCTACGTCTATCAGCTTTAAACTTTAGCGACGTGCTGAGTGATCGAGTCGTTTGCTTCCATTCTATACTCATACAGTCTCGTCGAGAGCATTAGTTTGTTTGATGCCGATCGTTGTTCGTGAATCGACGCCAATCTCCTCCACATTTCACATGCGGTTTCACAAATTAATAATGGTCGCATTTGTTCTGACTCGAGCGTTGACGACAGGAGGAACATGGCACGCGCATTCTCGACGTCCCATGCCTCAGCCTCTGGTGTCACTCCGACCGGCCTCGTTTTTGTACCGTTCACGATTCCCCAGATACGATGCGCCAAAAATAACGCCCGCATCTGAATTTTCCAGCCTTGATAATCATGGCCGTCGAATTTTGAGACATTCTTCGTTGTGATTGCTTCTGACATCGTGGATTCGTTCTCCTCGCTTGCTGCACACGAATTCTCACACGAGGTACAATTCCCAGAATGGCCGTCTGCCGGTTACACCACGTGGCTTTCAAAACCAGAATTTCTTACCGGTACGCTCCCCGCGTTTTTACACCGCGTTTTACGCAGCACGTTTCACACGTTAATTACACCGCGTTTTTACGCACGGCACGTTTCACACGTTAATTACAGTTCTCTCACGACTGCCTCACAACGGCTGCCGCCGGTTTCACCACACGTGGTTTCTCCACGCCGCGTTTTTACACGCGTCTTTACGCTTCTCGCGTAACGAAACCGCTCTTTTCGCGACACTCCCGAGAACCGCTTTTTTACCAATCTAGATCCCTTCTCGCAGTCAGCGTGACTGGGCCCATAACCTATTGGATTTTCTCTCCACGAAATAAGAAGGGAAAAGAAAAACCAACGAGTTCAAAGAGAAGGGATAATTGGATGATTGGTAAAAAGCAGGGTTGCAATAAAAAAATGTTGTACTCGAAAATTATGATAACAAATACGATAATTCTTTTATTAGAATGTTTGACGAAAATTAGTTAACAGGTTAAGCTCGGAATGACTTTGTCTGTAACTGCTCCTTCCCAGAGCTGGAGACGAACTAACAGGAGAATACGAATGCTTTCTCTCTGTACTTTGGTACGACGCCACTCGCGTCGTTTACCGGTAGCTCGAGTGTCGAATTACCGGTATAGTCGGACTCTGCTCGAACCAAGCCAACAGTGAGTTATTCCTGATATAAAAATATTAATGGATTGAAATATTTATAAGCTCATTACCCGTGGAACTCGATTTTCAAAGGTTCGTGTTCAATCCAAAACAATATTGGCAATAATCGTTTTTCTCGGAAATTTTACATGAATATACACTGTCAATGTATATTTAATTTTTCGATAAGATGCTAAACAGTTTAGTTTAGAAAACATAAATTTCACAGAATACGCGATATAATTATAACGAAAGGGATTCAGAAATAAATGCGGAAAAATTCACGCGGAAACTGTAAAGGGCAACATCTTGAGGTTATTCGAAGATTTTCGGAGATAGATGGCTTTAAACGTCTAGATTCGGTGGAATATACATCAACGCTTGCTCATAATTGCGCGGCTAGCGAAGAATGCTTGTCGAAACGAGATATTTACGGCGGCGTCGAAAATCCTCCCCTCTACTACAATACACTCGACTCTCCGTATAACGAACGGCTCGGAACCAAACCGTTCCCTATAACGAACGCGAGAGGGGCCCCTACCCATCGGACGTCCACAACCAATGGCGTCGCTCCGTTGACAGATGGTCTGTGCAGCAACATGCAGCCTATCCCAGCCGGTCTGGGCTTAACCGCTAACTGTCAACGCAAATATGGATTCGATCAGTCGAAAGGTTTGTAATCAATTGAAATATCTTTGCGATTTCTATACTCCATGATGTTTAAAATTTTATCACGACTTGAGAACGACCATTTACATTTATTTTCCATGCTGGCAGCAGAATTTTGAACGATTTTTATCATTCAAATCGACCAATGTGGGATACTGATTTAAATTTACGCACGCTCTGTCGAGAAAATAGTGGGGGCAGCGGGGAAGGCATTCTGTTCGTTATGGAGAGCGATCGAGCGTTCGTTATAGGGAGCCTTCGCTATAGCGAATTTCGTTATAGAGAGAGTCGAGAACATTTAACAAAAAAACTATGCGCGACTGTTCATATTCGATTTTTATCCTTCGCTTCAGTTAAAAATGAATCGTTTTCATCCCGTCGCGTGAGCTTTAGCAACAAAAGGCGGTATCTTAATATTTTTATATTTTCTATAAAAATACTGATTTCATAGAATGGGAAGGTGAGTCGAAGAAAAATACATATATTTACTGTAATTTATATTTTAATTCGTTATCCATTAGACATATTTTACATTCATGCTTGTACATCGCTACGATTGGTTTGTTTTTTGTCGAACGACAATTATTACCTCCTTCTAGTAGGTTTTCCCATTCATTCGAAATGCATTACAAAACATGTTTCCCGCCGAAATACATGGTTGTGTCCATACCAAAAGTGCAAAATTTTTGCGGGATCATTTTTGATATAGCTTAAATTTCGATATATTTTCGTACGAAGTGAAGGTCTGATTCGTGATTATCATTATTATTATTATTTTTCCTTTCACTTTGTTTCGAACGATTTAAAATGTACGAATTTAAAGAAAAATCTTAGATTTTTCCCAAATTCTTGTAATTTCGGGAATAATGGGCCGAATGCCGGGTTTATTTTTCTTCATCGTTGGTTATTTCTCCAAATAAATAAAACGCTCGAAAATTGTAAAAACTGTTGTTGACTTAAATTATTGCATTTTTGAGCTACACAATTTCAGCTATCATGTTTCCTAGAATATTTGCGGGTAAGAATTGAAAGTTTTGATGGAACGAATATTTATGAAAATTAAGTGCAAATGGTGTTACGTACCCGGGGTCTTTATCAATAAAGAAATTGACGGTTCTCACGAAACCAATGGATATGGGAATTCTCAAGTCACAAGTCGTGACGGAAAATTGTGTCCCAGACATGAAACCTCTTTTTCGCAAAGGTCAAAGGGAAGGGGATTGCCATCAAAATCCGTTCGCCCCCATATCAATATTTTGGTTTCATTACATTTTTACTTTCTTTGCGATTTAGGGAAAAATCTTCATGAAAAGGGAGATAACGGATGTGCTAACTCGACACCTCAGATACTGGACTCATTGCGATGGATACGCAGAATACCGTACTAAAGAAAAATCTTCATCGCAGGATGCTCGAGATTCCGCTCATCGTGTTAATTTAAGCGATAATACGTAAAATCAGATACATTATTTTCTTCTCTCTAATCAAAGTAAATAATTCTTTTTGTAAAAGAAAAAAAAATTGTGTAGCTCAAAAATGCAATAATTTAAGTCAACAACAGTTTTTACAATTTTCGAGCGTTTTATTTATTTGGAGAAATAACCAACGATGAAGAAAAATAAACCCGGCATTCGGCCCATTATTCCCGAAATTACAAGAATTTGGGAAAAATCTAAGATTTTTTTTTAAATTCGTACATTTTAAATCGTTCGAAACAAAGTGAAAGGAAAAATAATAATAATAATGATAATCACGAATCTGACCTTCACTTCGTACGAAAATATATCGAAATTTAAGCTATATCAAAAATGATCCCGCAAAAACTTTGCACTTTTGGTATGGACACAACCATGTATTTCGGTGGGAAACATGTTTTGTAATGCTTTTCGAATGAATGAGAAAACCTACTAGAAGGAGGTAATAATTGTCGTTCGACAAAAAACAAACCAATCGTAGCGATGTACAAGCATGAATGTAAAATATGTCTAATGGATAACGAATTAAAATATAAATTACAGTAAATATATGTATTTTTCTTCGACTCACCTTCCCATTCTATGAAATCAGTATTTTTATAGAAAATATAAAAATATTAAGATACCGCCTTTTGTTGCCAAAGCTCACGCGACGGGATGAAAACGATTCATTTTTAACTGAAGCGAAGGATAAAAATCGAATATGAACAGTCGCGCATAGTTTTTTTGTTAAATGTTCAATCGATATCCAATTTTAATCATTATGTCCGTCTGCGCTAATTTAAAACTCGCGCCAATTCCGGGCTCTGAAATTTTGACGACGAACCGCACATTGAGACCCACTGCTCGATTTCCCTTCGGGTGAGTTCGGAAAAAGGGTGGGAGACTTGGGGCAAACTGACACGGGGCCACTTTCCCGAGGGCCACTTTACACCATCCCGGGGGCCGCAACCCAAAGGGGCGAGCCGAGGCCCAGGTGTTGCGTGATCCAGGTGGTAGAGGCACTCGTGTCGCGTCTACGGCAGCGCCGCTCCCGGGCCGCTTGGCTCCTGCCTGTCAGTTTCCATTTGGACGTGGCTTCGCGAGGTTCTTACCGCTTGAAGTTTTTTTATTTGGAAACTTATTTATTACTTTTCTACACATACCATTCATCTAGGATACATCGGATAGTTTTTGTGGCGCGTGGATTGTTACTGTGCCTTTCTCAAAACACTAAGTATGTATACACGATTGTTAACACTACATGTTTACCAATCATAACCTATAAAAGTGGTTATGCCTTCAGAGTTTTAGATTAAGTATCATTTTTTTTACATTATTACTTCTAGAAAACTGACGAAATTAGCTTACTAGTTATATACACTCAATTACCAATGTTTTTTCACTTTCTTAAGACTTACGCAAGTTCGTATTGAATATCAGATCAGTTTCATTCATGGATTATTCATTTAACAATTAATTCTGACACACAATTACCGTCATTTGCATATCTTCCTTCCAATCATTTGAGTTGACCAGCGATTACCATTTTTTTTGCAGCTACTTTCGGTCGACACCGGTCTAAAATGGCAAGTGGAATGCATCAAGACTTTGCACATTTGCACGTCGAAAGACATCGACAAATTGGTTCAGGAGACGGCGGCGATGGCAACGAGTGAGCTGTAGAGCCAGGATCGGCAGCGTGCGATGTAGCAACTTCGGATTCCACCTCTGGGTGAGCATCAGAGTCCCTGGACCACCTTCAAGGTCGGCCTGTTCTCCAGTAGCTTCATAAAACTCTTCGTTGCCGTAGTTCTTTCCGGTGAGTTCATGCAATCAGGTACTGCGGAGTTTTGAATTATGCGATACGACCCTGTTCAGATTTGACGTTAAACCCGAAATAATATTCGAACTAAACGGCAAAATTTTAGGCGACATAGATTCTCGACTCCCGGTTCCGATAATCCGATGTGGTGCCCCGCACTTTTATTGAATTTTATTAAAACATTATATGCAAGATATAATTGTTTCGTCTCGAATAAAAATCGCCTACGTTAAGTAACGGAAATACGGCATTTCCGTTACCAAAATATGCAGAACAATAGATCGCATTTATTTCGCAAATACGGGGTCGTTCACCGAACCCCGAGGTCAATAAACAATAATGCTGACAGAACCGTCAGCATTAAAAACCAACTCTCGGACGGGAGTCGTAATGGGCGAAAGCGACCATCCGAGAGTCAGTCTGTAGTAGAATTTCAAAGGAGTGTAACTGCCTTTACCACGGCTCCCGAATCGCGGGATTAAATCATACGCGATCCGTTCAACATCAATGTAATAGTAACATTCGAACTGTGTATTAATTATTGTATTCCACCAGTTTCATAGTAGTGATTAAACTTATCGTTAAACCATTTGCTTGAATTCCAATTCTTTGTGGCTGGGACCCACAATAAAAAATTAAATTAATTGTTACCCGCTCCGATACCCGTTCCTAGCGTTCACGTGGTCTACCGGCACAACAATTTGGTGGCAGCGGTGGGATCCTGCCAAGTAAATTCAGTTTAACGATTAAAATCAGTGCTATATAAAAACTGTGCTTCGAACCAAAAAAACACTGTGCCACGTTACAAATAGTGACAGTGATAGTTCGATTTCGAATTGGATTACTACGAGACCTCAACGGAGTAAAGCGAGCATTGAACTTCACGTCGCAGAAGCCCGGAATCCGCCGACTCAGCAGCAGCCGAGGACGAATCCGACACCACTCGACGAGGAAGAGCTGCTCCACGGACGACCAGGACAGAGGGATGACAACAGAGATCTACTTCCTGTAAGTGGCGGTTTAATTCATTACAATTACATAAACGGTCAAAGCCTAGTCCCACGTCGTGCCGATCGATATAATACCGGTCCGTAAAATCAGTTTCGGAAAAAAGGGTTAGAGTCAAACAAATAGGAAAAAAAATAGCAGACAACGATTCGCAAATTCCTGACCTCGACTATCAACGGGAGGGGCGTCAAGACCCTCCAGAGGGAGGGCAAACGGTCGCCGAACTAGCAGCGGCGCTAGCCGTGATATCTGCAACGATTAACCGAGCGCTGGGCTCCTTACCGCCCTCCGAAACACATCCACCCGCGGACGGGACTCGTATAACCCCGCGAAACCTTGACGGTCGCGAAGGAGTAAACGTACGACGGGGTACCTCGTTTGCCGAATACACAAATAACGGTTCGGAACACGAGTTCGAAGACCCCAGGGATATCTTCTCGCGACCTATCTCGGGACAGATGATAGAGGACGACATAGCAGCCATGGCTCGAAACGCAGGCCTCCCTCCGCCGAGGCCGATAACCACCCCCGTGCTCCCTTCCGGAGAAACGCAAAACGGGATTCCTCCTCCTCCGCGTCGGCATGCACAGAACCCGACGCTGCCGGACGACAGCCGTCTGGACGAGCGCGATGCTGTTGCGGCCCTGCATCGCGAGGTCGACCGCCGCCGCGCCAGATTGACGCAGGTCGGGCCATCGTATCGGGGAAGTACCGCAGCCACCCTCCGCGAAGTCAACGGCAACCCTGAGGAACTGATTAGGGCACTCCAGTCGCAACTGAGGGAGAAAGACGAGGAATTACAACGGTACCGAGCCGGGGAAGATCCCCCACGGGGCCGAAGAAATTCCGCGGAACGACGACCGGGGATGATGCCCTTGTGGCACGCCCTTAAGTACGTAGACCCGTTTCACGGAGGCAGTGCAGACGAACTGCAATACTTCCTCCGGTCGTGCGAGACCGCGTGCCGCCGGGTGGATTACGAAGAACACAGCGGACTGCTCGAAATGGTCCTCGGAAATCGGATCAAGGGAAGAGCGGCAATAGATTTGATGCATAAAAATATATTTACCTTCGCGGAACTCCGTACCGAACTAGAGGGCTTGTATGGACAGAGAAAGTCACTGTCAGCCCTGAAATTGGAGTTAAACACAGCGCGTCAAGGACAAGGAGAAAGCGTCGCTGCATACGCGACGCGAGTAGAGACGATCACGTCTCAAATGGTCAATAGGCTGACCGAAAACGAGTCCCAGAGAGACGCGCAAGCGATCAAGGGATCGATCCGGAAATGCGCACAAGCCACGTTTGAGAATGGTCTCACGGGGCAAGTGCAGGTACTCGTGCGGGCGCGAAATCACGCGACCCTCCACGAATCCGCAGTAGCAGCCATAGAAATAGCGGAGGCTATTAATCAAAAGGGTAGCGGATCGTCGAAGGACGAATCTCAACGGAAATCGGCATCGACGCAGCCCAAAGCCGACGAGGAAAAAACCTGCTACACCTGCGGCGAGCCGGGGCATCTGAGTCGAGACTGCCCGCAGAAACCGAAGCGTACAATTTTACCACAGGCAGTCAAGGCCGTGAACCAGATTGAGCTCTTCTGCAGGTATTGCAAGAGGAAGGGACATACCTACCAAGACTGCAGAAAGCGCCGACGAAACGAGCGCAAAACCAGCGGCAGTGAAGATGAGAAGTCTCAATCCGACGAAGGAACGTCCGACGACGGGCAAAGGGGCGGACGCCAGCGCCCATCGAACACTGATACGGGGGTAGACGAGAGGCAAACGATAGGGACCCTGAGCCTTCATACGTTGACAGTCAGGTCCGAGTCAACTCCGTTGCAAACGTTTCCGGTCACCCTCCCCGCGAGCGGTGCGACAAACGATTTCGTCATCGAGTCACCGGGCGCCGCAGACGGTGTGTTGACACTGAAGGCTGACACCGGAGCGCAATGCTGCGTTATACGAGAGAGCTGCCTGCTGCCGGGTACCGTAGTCGACGAATGCAACGTCGAACTTGAGGGAATATCAGGTCAAAAATTCAGGCCCAAGGGCGTAATACTACTGGCTCTTGGGGTGCCAGCCGTCATAATAAAGCACCCATTTTACGTAGTGACAAAAACGGTGTCGCTACCCGTCCAGGGTATCCTCGGGATGGACTTTATACGAAAACATAAAGTCGACATTTTCGGAGGAGACACAATAAAAATTTATGGACACGTAATGCCCCTGTTGAACGGTGCATCCGGAGTATCACAAGAAGCGCGCAGTGAGAGGATAGTGCGCACTAAAACGGCAAGCAAATTCATAAGCCTTGTCGAAAAACGCACGACAACCCCAGATGTAGTGATGGGGTCGTACATTACGCCCCCGGCGGGTAAAACATGCCTGATAAGCCTCGCAAACGCGAGCAAAGACGTTCGCGTGGTGCAACAACCCAACGTGCAACCAGAGCCGGCGAACGATAACACGGCCAAGGCGCCAGGAAGACGCTCAGTGTACTCGAACACAGAGACAGGAAAACAAAACTCAGAAGCCGACGCTTCAAGCTGCATACACGCAGCAATAGGAGCTCAGGCACAAGAAAGAGCGAGAAGCGCTCCACCGAAGAGGGACAACGCTAATCAGCAGCATACAGTTCCTCTCGTCACTGACCCACCACACCCCGTCCAAGAAGACAACGGGAAGCGTGGGGCCAGTACGGACGACCGCGTAGAGAGACGCGACAAGAAGGACAGCGCGAGGCCCACGAAGTGCGACGGAGCAACAGTCAGGGCAGCTAGCGCATCGCCCACTAAGAGAAGGGAGCGACAAGGACAAAGGAGACGGCGAGACGCCCACATCGCGCAAGAGCGACAGAGACGGCGAGACGCCCGCGCCTCGCAGGAGCGAGAAGGGGAACGAAAACCACACGTCGCGCGAAGGCAACGGAGACGGCAAGACGCCCACATCGCGCAAGAGCGACAGAGACGGCGAGACGCCCACGCCTCACAGGAGCGACAAGGAGAACGACAACCATACGTCGCGCAAAGGCAACGGAGACGGCGAGACGCCCACATCGCGCAAGAGCGACAGAGACGGCGAGACGCTTACGCCTCGCAGGAGCGACAAAGAAAACGACAACGACACGTCGCGCAAAGGCGACGGAGACGGCGAGACGCCCACGCCGCGCAAGAGCGACAAGGAGGACGACATCTTTACGCTACTCAAGAAGAACGAGGGGGGTGACACCCACATCTTGTACAAGAGCAAAAGAGACAGCAAGGTCCATACGTTGCATGCGAGCGACGGAGACATCGGAAAGGGAACCATGAAGGATTCGGGCAGCAACAATCCCCACCCTCTCCCCGATGGTAGAATCGATCAGGGGCCTCTCGACCCCCTCTCACGGTCCGACAAGGGTTAAAGAGACACCGTGGGGAGGGGGAAGTACACCCCTATACGCGCGGAACGTCTGAGGTGGCAAAAATAAAAAATAAAAAATAAAAATAATATTCCTTATGGATCCATCTTAGCCGTCAAGTGAAGGAAAAACAGTAAAAATCGTAACGGTCAATCGACGATACATGAAAGATTAATTAGGGACAGGTATATTGGCTTTGACTGGTAATTGTATTGTAACCGCCCGAGGTTTCAGCGTTCGGACGGGAAGAAAGGTCACCCAGATGGTCTCCGACGACTATCTTCCCCCCGGAAACCTCACCCTCTCCGACATTGGGAAGTCATCGACCAACGCGGACCCAGTGCCCCCTGTGCCCCTAAAAAATTAAGAGACAATTTAAGAGAAAAAAAAAATCGAAATTACCATGCCCTTAAAAATAAAAATCGCTTACGCTAAGTAACGGAAATACGGCATTTCCGTTACCAAAATATGCAGAACAATAGATTGCATTTATTTCGCAAATACGGGGTCGTTCACCGAACCCCGAGGTCAATAAACAATAATGCTGACAGAACCGTCAGCATTAAAAACCAACTCTCGGACGGGAGTCGTAATGGGCGAAAGCGACCATCCGAGAGTCAGTTTGTAGTAGAATTTCAAAGGAGTGTAACTGCCTTTACCACGGCTCCCGAATCGCGGGATTAAATCATACGCGATCCGGTCAACATCAATGTAATAGTAACATTCGAACTGTGTATTAAATTATTGTATTCCACCAGTTTCATAGTAGTGATTAAACTTATCGTTAAACCATTTGCTTGAATTCCAATTCTTTGTGGCTGGGACCCACAATAAAAAATTAAATTAATTGTTACCCGCTCCGACACCCGTTCCTAGCGTTCACGTGGTCTACCGGCACAACAAAAGCAAAAAAAATTTTGCTTTGTCCAGCGCTTCGCGAAAATACCCCGCTCGTCTCCGCTCTCCGCGTGCCCCACGCAATGATCGAATTCAAGTACCGATCTTAAGTAGTTATCTACGAACTCTCGTACCGACAACAGCTTAGCTCGCGCGTCGCGACAACAGCTTCGTACGAACCCGTTAATTCAGCGTAATTCTTCTCAGCGCTCACAATACGCGCTCCTTTTATTCTTTAAACGCGTTATCCGCGTAATTTATCCGTCACCGTGTGATCCGCGCCGACTTCGTAAAATAAATACAACAACATTCTTTTTCGTCAACATTAATTGTATTAAAATTATTGAAGACAGCCTGCCGCGCATCCTTCCGCTCCAATCCTCACGTTATTCCCTCTCGACCGGCGAATTAAAAATATATTAAATACGATCCGACGCATATCGAAGGGCGTGCGCGTTTATATTTAAGGTCCTTCGAGCCGGATAATTATTAAAGTTTAAATAATTGAATAACGTGAGTGCGAAATTCTTCGTTATAATTACGACATTACAAAGTGTAACAGTGGATGAGGTTTGTGCTTCAAGGCTATCTTTGTTTTCTTTTCACATCGACTCAGTGTGTGAAGACTCGTCGCTTAGCTACATCGCGAAGAGTTAACGTTCGCGAATCGAATAAAATAAAATATTCTTCCTCGGAGAATTATTTCGTTTATTTTATTTTCGCATACTTTTCGGATTTTACGAGTGACTAGTGCTCGACAATTCTCGTTCCGTAGCGACTACTGTTACCAGGCATCCCAGTGTGTGCGCGACTCGAGTGTTTTTTTTTCCTTTTCGCAGAGAGCGATCGCGTTGAACCTCGTTCGCTCCCATACCGAAATTCGTGCTTACGTATATCACCCTAATATATATATATAGATATATATAATTCGCTGTCTTCTTCGCGCTCATCGCGGTAAAGGACTTATCGATCGCAACAATCGATATCTAACGAATAACAAGGAGACGTTATTCACTTTTCAAGTCGACAACGCTGATCATGGCTACCGTTGAAGATTTGTTGATCGAACAAAAATCAAATGCGAATCAAATTTGCAGAATCGTACCGAATTATCGAAAACTCTGCAAAGATAAATTTTCCCTGAGTAAAACGGCAACACGCGTCCAAGGACTCCAAGAAGTATGGTCCGCGTGCCGCGCAACAGATGTGAAAATTCAACAACAAGCCACCGAAGCTCAGCGTGCACTTCCGTACTTCGTTGATTCAGAATTTCTCAGCATCGAGGCTGACTTCGAGGAAGCTCTGGACCAGCTCACCGAGATCGTGGACCACCTGAAGGCAAGGGCCTCATCTGCTTCCAGCGTTTCCGCACCGAAAATTTCGAACTCGACGATGATAGGCGACGGCCATGGACCCTCCACCTTCGCGCTCCCGCGCATCACCATTCCGAAGTTCAGCGGCGAACCGACGCGGTGGGAGAGCTTTCGAGATTCGTTTAAGGCGCTAGTCGGCGAGAATGTATCGTTAACATCAGGTCAGAAATTGTATTATTTAAAATCTTTTCTCGACGGCAATGCTGCGCTCATGCTCGAACACGTGCCGGTCTCGGACGCGAATTACGATGGCGCGTGGAAAATGCTCGCTGACGAGTACGATAACACGCGAGCCCTCGTTCTTGCGCACATTCATGCGTTTGCAGTCTTACCGGTCATGAAGACTGAAACCGAAATCGAATTAAAACGTTTACGCGACACGGTTAACGCATCACTAGCTGCTTTGAAAAATTTGAATCGGCCTGTCGAACATTGGGACGATTTATTAATCTATTTAATTACACAAAAGTTTAGTGCGCGCACGCGCACCGCCTGGAATCTAAATCTCGGAGCGTCTAACGAATTTCCCGCGTTTCACGATCTCAAAACATTTTTGACCGAACGAATTCGCGGCATCGCGCCTCCGGTTCCGAGCGAAAATTCAGATTCGTTTCCGCGTCCTATTGCGCAAAACCGCAATCTAAAAAGTAAAGCCACGATACACAATATTGCGTCGCGTTCGTGTCCTAATTGCTCCGAAAATCATTCTCTCGGCTATTGTCCAGCGTGGCACAGAAAGTCAGTCGAAGAACGTTACGCGCTCGCGAAGCGCTTCCGCGTCTGTTTCAATTGCTTAAAAACTGGACATTTCCCGCAACAATGTTCAAGCTCGAATCGTTGTAAACAATGTCAGAAGTCGCATCATACAACATTGCATCGCGCTTCATTAAATCCTCAGGGATCCCCGAGCTCTTCTCCTGTCTCTCAGGCAGTCGAGTCGTCGAATAACGCAGCGAGCTATAATATTTTCCCGTCAAATCCGTCGTCTTCGACAGCGCTCGACTCCCCAGCCGCATCTCAAGCTAGAGCGACGGAGCACGCGGCGATTAACGCATTCAACGAATTTTCCTCGTCAGTTTTACTCGCTACCGCCTGGGTACAACTAAGAACCCCAGAGGATCGAGTAATAAAAATCAGAGCCTTGCTCGATCAAGGCTCGACCCACAGCTTTGTTTCGGAGTCTCTTGCTCAGCGCTTACGCACTCGCCGTTATCGCGCTGACCTTGGCGTCACGTCTTTCGGAGACTCATATACAGGTATTTCCACTTCTTGCGTAAAACTCACGCTCGAATCCTGCTACGGCCACGGCGCTCGAATGCCCATGGTCGCATACGTTTATCAAAAAATTTCGTCTTATGCCGCGAACCAGTCGCGACTCGTCGGCTCTTGGCCACACCTGCAGGGATTAGCACTCGCTGATCCCGATCCTTCCAGTAAGGAACCAATTAATGCGCTCATCGGAGCCGATCTCTACGGCTATCTTTTAGTCGGATCCATTCGTCAAGGTCCTATTGGGTCACCCACCGCTCAACTCACGAAGTTAGGGTGGATAATCTCCGGCCTCATCGATAAATTCCGCGTTTCACGCGCCTCTGCAACATCCACGATACATTGTGGAATCGCGTTAACCACGGACGCAATGATTCGACGATTTTGGGAAATCGAAGAGGTTCCCTCAAAATCTTTCCTCACTCCGGAAGAGGAACTATGCGAAAATCATTTCGGGAAAACGCATTCACGCGACACTTCCGGTCGGTACATCGTACGGTTACCGTTCCGCCGCGAAACCCCTCCCGATCTTGGTGCGAGGCATAAAATAGCTTTTCTAAGATATTCGCAGTGCGAAAATCGGTTATTCAAAAAACCCGAGCTCGCTAGCGCGTATTCAGAATTTTTGAACGAATACGAATCCATGGGACACATGGAAAAAGCAATCGGCTCTCCAGCGATAGCAAACCCGGTCTATATTCCGCATCATCCCGTTATTCGCGAGAGTAGCTCAACTACACGACTGCGCGTCGTATTTAACGCATCAAGCTTCACGTCAAACGGTACGTCACTGAACGACCATTTACTCGTCGGTCCGAAACTACAACTCGAAATAGGCTGCGTACTCTCCAGCTGGCGTCGACATCGTTTCGTTTACCTAGCCGATATAGAAAAAATGTTCCGACAGATTCGTGTGCATCGCGACGACGTCGATTACCAACGTATCATATTTCGCCCCGATCAAGACTGTCCCGTCTTAAATTATCGACTCCTAACCGTGACTTACGGCACAGCATGCGCTCCGTATCTCGCGAATCGCGTATTGCGACAACTCGCCGACGACGAAGGAGCTCTCTTTCCGGAAGCTGTCGATGTAATAAAACGCTCGACATACGTAGACGACGTGTCATTCGGCGCGGATAATCACGAAAAGGCTCGAGCGATTCGTACTCAACTTACCTCGCTTTTAGAACGCGGTGGTTTTAATTTACGCAAATGGGCCGCGAACGACGTCGAATTACTGTCCGATATTCCTGCAGTAGGTCATGACCTTGCGATCGATCTTGCAAAAGATGATTCGGCCGCGTTAAAAGTACTCGGCATTACGTGGCTTCCTAAAGAAGACGCGTTTAGTTTTCAAATCGGGGAAATACCTAAAACACGAAGTACGAAACGTACTGTCTTATCGCTTATTGCACGCTTATTCGACCCACTCGGCTGGGCCTCCCCCGTCATTATTAACGCCAAATTGCTCATGCAAGACTTGTGGCTCACGAAAGTTAATTGGGATGACGCCGTACCCCAGTCTATTCTCGAAAAATGGGAAAATTACTGTCGCGAACTACCCCATTTGTCCGCATTACGTATACCGCGCTGGATCGGCACTACGCAATCTCATCGCTCTATCGAGCTTCATGGCTTTGCAGACGCTTTGCAACGCGCGTTCTCTGCGGTCATTTATGTCCGAGTATTGAACTCGCCAACCGATATTTCCGTTTCGCTGTTAGCCGCGAAATCCAAAGTGGCTCCGCTGCAAACCGTCGCTATCCCGCGACTCGAATTAAATGTCGTCGTATTACTTGTGCGTCTTCTCGAGTACGTTAAACAAGTTTTTAACTACGAATCAGTTCCCGTGCACGGATGGGCCGACTCTACCGTTGCACTCGCCTGGCTTACCCAGCATCCCTCGCGCTGGCAGCCGTACGTGGCTAATAGGGTTTCCAAACGAAAATGGCCGATATAAAATGGCATCACGTTCCTACGCGCGACAATCTCGCCGATTGCGCGTCCAGGGGCGTCTCTGTCGATGAATTCATCAACCACCCACTCTGGTGGACAGGGCCTCCGTGGCTCAAACAGAACTCCGCGTTCTGGCCTACTGCGCGACCTTGCGCTTCTCGAGAAGGACACTCCGACCCGCAACTCGTTCTTCAGGAACAACGCTCCACTGCGACTACGCACGTCGCTCAAATAATAGAAGAGTGGGACTTCCCCTTACGCTTCTCGAGTTGGGGTAAACTTCTTCGCGTCACGGCAATACTTTTTTTCTGGCTACGAAAACTTCGCGCACGTCAGCGAAAAGTATCGATCGATAACCGCGCTCCGTCCGTCGAGTTCATCCAAGAAGCTCGAGACTTTTGGGTCCAACGAATCCAAGCAATAAGTTTTAAAACGGAAATTTGTGCGCTGCAGTCGCACGCACCGCTTCCACGTTCGAGCCCGCTCAAGACGGTCAACCCCTTCCTAGACGGGAAGGAGCAGTTGCGTCTTGGCGGGCGGTTACGTCATTCGTTTCTGTCATACGACGAATGCTTTCCGCGAATTTTACCGCGTCATCACGTCAGTGAATTAATTATCGATCAAACGCATTTGCGCTCGTTACATGGGGGGACCCAGCTCACGCTCCGTCTCCTCCGTCAAAATTATTGGATTCTCGGAGCAAGATCCCTCGTCAAAAATCGTATAAATCGGTGTCTCACATGCGTCAGACACCGCGCTATCACCGCAAGTCAGCTCATGGGAGATTTACCATCCCCTCGAGTCAATCCGTCGTCTACGTTCTCGCATTGCGGCGTGGATTACGCTGGTCCGTTTAACGTCCTTCCGTACCTAGGACGGGGCCAAAAATCACGCAAATGTTACGTTGCGCTCTTCGTCTGTCTCGCTACGCGAGCGATTCATATAGAATACGTCGACGATTACGCAACTTCCGGCTTCTTGGCCGCATTTCGCCGCTTTGTCAGCAGGCGCGGTCTACCGACCGATGTCGACAGCGACAACGGCACCAATTTTCAAGGCGCTGACAACGAACTCCGTCGTACGTTCATTGCCACGCTCAAGAATTCGGAATTGCACGAGAAACTCGCGACTGACGGAATCCACTGGCACTTCATCCCTGCTTCTGCACCTCATTTCGGAGGGCTGCGGGAAGCAGGCGTTAAAAGCTTCAAGCATCACATGAAGCGAGTAGTCGGCTCTCACAAGTTGTCGCAGATTGAGTTTGCAACGTTGCTGTGTCAAATCGAGGCGTGTTTGAATTCACGTCCGATTTCCCCTCTACGCGATGACCCCGAGAGCTTCGAAGCGCTCACTCCCGGGCATTTTTTGATCGGTCGCCCTCTTCTCAGCGTTCCTGAGCCCTCACTGCTCGAAGTGAAGGAAAACCGATTAACACGGTGGCAAAAGGTGCAAGCCATGCGAGAACACGTCTGGAAAGCTTGGTCTCACGATTATCTGCATACGCTGCAGCAACGTGCAAAGTGGCAGATCTCTTCGCGCTCGATTAAAATCGGAGCTATGGTGCTCCTTAAAAACGAGTTACTTCCACCCTCGCGTTGGGAACTCGCCCGCGTAATCGAAACGCATCCTGGCCCCGATGGCCTCGTGCGCGTAGTAACGCTGCGTACCGCGAAAACTACACTTAAGCGCCCGACTACGAAAGTGTGCCCGCTCCCTTGTGAGCCGTTTAAAACCGCGATGGAAAATTGAACAATGTTCTTAGTTATTAAGCTCTCGAATCATTGTCGGGCTTCTAATTTGTCAAAATTTAGTTAGTAAGTTTTCGTCACTATGTCGGTTCACATTTGTAAAATACGATGATCACACGGTCGGCTTGCGTTACAACAGCTTCAACCTTTCGTTCCATGCGGATCGAGGCGGGCGGTGTGTTCAGATTTGACGTTAAACCCGAAATAATATTCGAACTAAACGGCAAAATTTTAGGTGACATAGATTCTCGACTCCCGGTTCCGATAATCGAAAGCAAAAAAAATTTGGCTTTGTCCAGCGCTTCGCGAAAATACCCCGCTCGTCTCCGCTCTCCGCGTGCCCCACGCAATGATCGAATTCGAGTACCGATCTTAAGTAGTTATTTACGAACTCTCGTACCGAAAACAGCTTAGCTCGCGCGTCGCGACAACAGCTTCGTACGAACCCGTTAATTCAGCGTAATTTTTCTCAGCGCTCACAATACGCGCTGCTTTTATTCTTTAAACGCGTTATCCGCGTAACTTATCCGTCACCGTATGATCCGCGCCGACTTCGTAAAATAAATACAACAACATTCTTTTTCGTCAACATTAATTGTATTAAAATTATTGAAGACAGCCTGCCGCGCATCCTTCCGCTCCAATCCTCACGTTATTCCCTCTCGACCGGCGAATTAAATAGTACATTATGACACTAGTACGAAAAATTGTTTTCTGACGAGTGTGAGTTTGCAGAACGAGCCGAAGGCGAGTGTTGCAATCACACGAGTCCAGAAAACGTTTTTTGTACGAGTATCGTACGAATTTTTATGTCACAAGGTGCGTAAATGCGATTTGACGCGAACGAAGTGAGCGTAAAAGCGCAATTTTACGCGCAGCGTGTCATAAAATATATTAAATACGATCCCACGCATATCGAAGGGCGTGCGCGTTCAGACCCTTCGTGTACGAGAAATTCTTGCCTGTGGTCAATATATTCCACACTGTGGTTATGTATTACATTGTGGTAATATTTGTTTATATCAATGAGACGAACTGACTTTTTTAATTATACACCTTTTTTGGGGTTCCGAGGAAATCTAGGGAAGTTTATGGTTTTAGTTATTCCAAATTATTTCACCAGTTTTGATTTCGTCTCTCTCAAAGTAATAAATTCGTACAATATGATAACATATAAGACTACGCAAAAGGTCAAAACTTCACCAAAAAATCTTTCCAATTGCAAATAACAAATAATTTGTTCACAGCAATTTCCAACGATGGCAGAGAAAATCTCTAAATAGCATTCTACTATTATCGAGGACCTCTTCTCATCATACAATTTCTGCTGTTCAGAATAGCGGTAAGTCAATTGTTTGAATTTTTTTTCACGAGACTTTTTATATTCATCGGAATATTTAATATGAGAAGCATTTTTTATCAACTGGGCCACTGTTTTTTACCTTCAATTTTTTTCAAAATCGCCAATTTGAAATGTTAGTCACAAGGAAGGTCTGTGATTTTTTTTTTTCAGGCGTCCTTTCAGGATTTTCAATTTTTCATTACGAACACTATCTCAAGAAATATTCATCGATCAAACAAAAAAATAAAAATAACATATTTTTTGATGAAGCAGAAAAAATAAATAAGTTTGTATTCTTATGTTATTTTTTGTTCGATGAATATTTTTTGAGATACAGTGTTGGCAATGAAAAATTGAAAATCCTGAACGGACGCCTCAAAAAATCTTTAAAAAGTCACAGACGTTCCTTTTGACTAAGGAAAAATGCTTCATGTAATCGATTTTATTTTTTTTTAAATTGACTCTGTTTCAGACGCGTGTGATAATTGCGTCCATCGTGTTCGTCAATTTCGCAGATTTCTGGCGGGCCGATCCGCTCAACAGTCTCGTCACGCCTTTGATGGATTTTCACTTTTTGCTGTTTCTACACAACCAATGGAAATTGGCTGCAAGCCACCGAGACCACGCAGTGCATATCAGGATCGTTATTTCTCCGACCGATCGTTAATTGCCTTCACACGTGGTTTCGTTTTGATCAGTGCATTCGACGTTATCGCGATTCCAAAGAGGCTTTCCCACATTTGGCCAATGCCGGAAAATATTCCACATCTTTTCTCGTCATAGCGACGACATTAAAGCAATATCACTAGCTGCAATATCCAAATGTTAGCTGTATCATCAATTCCGTCGTAAAAAAAGTCCTCTATTCGTCAGCTGTGAGTATATAGATTTGAAGGATATTTCAACCCGCGAAGTACGATAAATAAAAATGAAAGAATACAAGAAGACGTCAGTTACAAAATTTTGAGCTCGATTATTCTGAGATTTTTATTTTTATTGAAAAAAAAATGTAATTATCCAGTTTTGTTATCAAATAATTATTTACGTGCGTAATGAATTGTTTTTAGGCGTGTAAATATAATACATTCAACATTATCCCTGTAATTCATTGTATTTTCAGGGTTAACCTGAGTCTCCAGGACATTTGATAAAAACAAAACTTATCAAATTCGTAGCAACCATTATTCCACTCTATATGTACTTATTCATAGAAACCTATACATACCCTAACATAACCTATATGTATGAAATAAATATCGGTATGGCCCGGGAGAGGCGCTGCCGTAGACGCGACACAAGCGCCTCTACCACCTGGATCACGCAACACTTGGGCCTCGTCTCGCCCCTTTGGGTTGCGGCCCCCTGGGCCAGAGATTAGAGGAGAGATGTACCACGGAGCCTGTTTTGGTGGTGGATGTTTTTGCAGCGCCACTACCCGTAGCGGCGAGCCGCGAACTAAAAAAGGTAGATGTGAAACAATCGATGCTGCAGATTCCGGCCTACCGACTTGTGGATGTAAATTGTCGGTATTACAATCCTCGCGAATGTGGACGTGAAAAAAAATGGCTGGCTTCCGGTTCTAAACAGCTGAGCCCGGAGGCTCCGCCCCGTGCACGTGGCGGACGAGATTTCGATGTTATATATATTAGACTGTGTCATTTCAGAACGATATTTTTTTATCGTTCTTCTCAACTCAAAAGTCGTTAGTTTATGTCTAGACAGAAAGCCTTGTGCAAGGAGGGCGCTGTTAAAAAATATTTAGAGGTCCATCACCGGCTTTGAATTTTTCCCATTTGATTAACATTGGAAAATTTTTTTTTTCCATTATTATGCGTGCACCCAAGCCTGTATTAATCGTACGGTATTTTCTCAATAAGGCTTTTGAAGGAAATTCAATTCTCTACAAAAAAGGTCTGGTGACCCACATCTGTAAAGTCAAATGCATCTGAGTAATTAAGGTGCAAACCGCATTTTATACGAAAATATCGGTTTGACTTGCCTAATTAACTAATTTTTCGATTATATCGGAAAAACTCGAACAAAAATTTTGTAGAAAATTGATGCACAACAAAAAAATCCTTCTGCCTAATTTGTAGATTCAACTGTTTCCGACTCCTACATATTTAATACAAATTTATACGCTAATATAAGTTAAATTTGAAACCAAATGGAAAATAGTGTTTGAAATTCACTAAGACCGTTTTCAACACTGACACAATTGGCTTCACAGATTTCTTGGTGGCTAATTCAGTTTTGTGAAAAATGTTCTGTAAACTTTTTCTGATAAATCCGTTAGCTTGATCATGGCAGTCAGTAACTTTTTATGAATTAGCGTCGCTAAAAATAGATTTTTTTCGCAGGTTGTCATGAGTGGCAAATTTTGATTGCTGGATTAATTCTTTGAGGTCATAAAATCTGTGGAGTAATTTATGTTACAGGTAAACTTATTTTTTTTTTCAAATCTCTTTATTACGATTGCGAAAGTCATTTCACCCGAGGAGTGATTTTTCCGTAACATTTGTCTCATAACGTTTGTAATGATTTTTAACCTGTTGCAGCAGATATTGATACTGTTCTTCGTTATACGTCAAACGCCGATCGAATTTAGTAAATAGAGCTACTGCTCGTTCGCTTGTATGATACAATGCGAATTGTAATGATACAAGCGAACGAGCAGTAGCTTTATCTACTAAATTCGATCGGCGTTTGACGTATAACGAAGAACAGTATCAGTATCTGCTGCAACAGGTTAAAAATCATTACAAACGTTATGAGACAAATGTTACGAAAAAATCACTCCTCGGGTGAAATGACTTTCGCAATCGTAATAAAGAGATTTGAAAAAAGAAATAAGTTTACCTGTAACATAAATTACTCCACAGATTTTATGACCCCAAAGAATTAATCCAACAATCAAAATTTGTCACTCATGACAACCTGCGAAAATAATCTATTTTTAGCAACGCTAATTCATAAAAAGTTACTGACTGCCATGATCAAGCTAACGGATTTATCAGAAAATGTTTACAGAACATTTTTCACAAAACTGAATTAGCCACCAAGAAATCTGTGAAGCCAATTGTGTCAGTGTTGAAAACGGTCTTAGTGAATTTCAAACACTATTTTCCATTTGGTTTCAAATTTAACTTATAGTAGCGTATAAATTTGTATTAAATATGTAGGAGTCGGAAACAGTTAAATCTACAAATTAGGCAGAAGGATTTTTTTGTTATGCATCAATTTTCTACAAAATTTTTGTTTGAGTTTTTCCGATATAATCGAAAAATTAGTTAATTAGGCAAGTCCAACCAATATTTTCGTATAAAATGCGGTTTGCACCTTAATTACTAAGATGCATTTGACTTTACAAATGTGGGTCACCAGACCTTTTTTGTAGAGAATTGAATTTCCTTCAAAAGCCTTATTGAGAAAATACCGTACGATTAATACAGGCTTGGATGCACGCATAATAATGGAAAAAAAAAATTTTCCAATGTTAATCAAATGGGAAAAATTCAAAGCCGGTGATGGACCTCTAAATATTTTTTAACAGCGCCCTCCTTGCACAAGGCTTTCTGTCTAGACATAAACTAACGACTTTTGAGTTGAGAAGAACGATAAAAAAATATCGTTCTGAAATGACACAGTCTAATATATATATGACCAGGCCAGATTGACATTTTTGATATTTTTAAGATGTAAGATCGAATAAATGTCAGATGTAGGATGAAATAAATGTCGGATGCAAGATGGAATAAATGTAAGATGTAAGATAGAATTAATTGATTTTTCATAATAGTCGCTATTTTAATTATACATATCGCGACACAACGCGGCATATGTGAGCATATACATGGACGCACGTTCACTCTCGTACACATTCACACACGTTCTCTCTCGCTCTAGAGCAAGCGCTGATAGCGCTGTCTCTCTCGCATTCGGCGATGTCGTCAAGAACGTCGTAGCTGGTCCGGCTACATCTATATTGAACTATCGCCGAAGGCCGAAGGTTCCCGAACGACCGTCAGGTCCCGCTTTGGGCATTCACACGTAGTCATGCACAGAACGGTTTATCTTGCCCACGAGTTTTACAACCCCCCCCCCCCCCCCCCCCTCCTTATTGATGGTGGTTTTTTTTAGAAAAACTCCCGAACCTCCGAAACAAGAAAAACATTTTTTTTTAACCCCCTGCCGTGCCATTTCTCTCGACGAAAATCGGGCCCAAGTGTTACGCGTCAACGCGTGGTAAACAAATCAGACTGATGCGCGATGTTTATGTTTGATCCGACTATCTGTGAACGACCTCGGCTCGTGATGTTTACGTTTGGCCCGACGATCTATTCACGAGCCTGGCTCGTTATATTCATGTATGGCCCAAAATTTTCATCACGAGTCAGACTCGTTAAAGCACGGCAAGGGGTTAATTTCGAAAATACGTAAAAAAATATATTTTTGATAACATTTTCTGACCTCCCCTACCTCATTCTTCATGTAGAGAACCAAACAAACATTTTCGAAAAAGAAAAATTTTTAAAAACTGTAGAATTCGGAAAAGCCGTGAAAGTAAATAATTACCACAAAAAATGTATTTTCGATCTCACTGTTTTTTGATTTAATAAAACCTAGAAATAGTCGAATACGAAAATTCGTTGGACAAACGAAAAATGTTTCAGGTCCGTGTTACTTCAACCGTTGGGTCACGAGATATTTACTTTCAAAGATAAAATAAAAAGATCCTGAAAGATCTTGAATGTGTCTTACAATTTTCCGTACCCGACTATTTCTAGATTTTATTCAATAAAAAACGACAGTTGCACCGGGAAAAAAATCCACCATCAATCAAGATTTGAACCCGGGTCTCCTGCGTGGCGATCAGACACCATGATGATATTGCCATCTCGAACATTAAAGTCGAATTCTTTTTTATTCAACAGACCAGTCCGGTAATTCTACACTCATCAAAAAAATTAAAGGACCACTTGAGGATAGTCGAAATTTGTCGAAATTTTAGGCATCTGTATCTCCGCGTGCGTGTAGTCGGATTCAGATAATTCACAGCTTGTTTATTAGCTTAAATCTTTGACTTCTAGAATCAAAGGTTGAACATTTTTTATCATGCCCTGCTGCTCTGTACCAAGGGCAGAAACGAACAAAAAACGGTTGTCTCAATTTTTATGAAATTCGGGAAGGTGCGCGGCGTTCGACACATTTTTTACAGAAAATGTATTCAAAGCATTTGATAGCCTGTCTATTTCTGTGCAAAATGCTTTTTTATTTATTGCTGTGCGATTTTTTTTTGGACTGCGTTATTCACTCCCAAAGCAAAAAACACATTTTTTTTTCGAGCGCCCGTATCTCCTGAAATAATGATCGTACAACAATTGCTCACATATCATTAGAAAGATAAACGTATCTTCTTAAAAATGCTTATACGAAATTTTGCAAAAAAAAATTTTTTATTCGCAGTATTTACACTTCAAAAACATACACTTCCAAAATGGCTCTCTCTCTTCGCTTCGTTATGTAGCCGCCATTGTGTAAAAAATCTCAAAATCTCAAATGTGGACCTAGCATTTCTTAGTTAATACTGTCATTAACAATCGTGCCAATTTGATACCCGAGTTGATACGAATTTTTTTTCTGCGTGTTCGCAGCTGTCAAATGTTTGACCCAATTGAGGGATAATTTTTTCGTCATTTTTATTGATAAAAAAGATCCGAAATTTTTTAAATTACTGAATCTCTGCAAAAAAATTATGCATCTTTTATGAATCAGACCATTTTTTAGATTCTTAAGGCAGGATTCTACTTTGAAACCATGAAAAAAAAACGCTATTTTCGTGAATTTTTTCTGAGAATACTATTGAAGATATCGATATGGGGTTTAAAATGTTCGATAAATACACTCTTTAAGTACATAAAAAAAATTTTTCAAATGTATTTTTTTCATTTTTTGTACACGTAAAATATGTTTAAAGCCAACGCCTCGAAAAGAAGGTACCGTTGCCGTGGTCGTGAAATCTTCCCGACGGATGGTCTGAAACAAAAAAAGCAAATAGTTTCATGTTCAGTATGTCTTCAGAAACCGACCTAACTAGAATTTTTTATTTACGTGCAAAATTAACAAAATGGCGGCGAAAATACAAAAAAAAAAATGCGCTTTTTTTGGGTCTTTTTTTGCAATAAAAAAATAGTTTCATTCAAAATTTTAAGTTGATTGTAGTTAGGTCAGTTGGTACAAACATATAGAATATGTGTTTCAAATTTCATAAGGATCGGTTCAGTACTTTTTGAGTTATTACGACTACGGTACTTGAAAATGTCGTTTTGAGAAAAACGCGTTTAAAGTTTTGGTGAGTGACAATTCGTAGAAAAAATTATCTTACCCTCAATCAGCGATGCCTGGGCCATATAATATGCCTTCGACGAACATTCTTGAACATATTTACTTTCGAAAAATGTAAAAAAAAAAAAAATTTTTTTCAAAGTTTTAAAGTAGAATCCTGAGTTAATTTTCATGAATAAAAAAAAATTCCGAAATCTTTTTCGGTTTTTGCTGCTACATCCTCAACGGTTAAAGACCTAAAACAGTCATTTCTTAATTTTTAGTAAAATTTGGAAACATCTGTAGGGCACACATTTTTTTTTCTTTAATGGTTTTTTAAAAAGTTCTTTACGATTTTCCCTGACTGGATTTTAACCATCAAATAAGGAAGATTGCATTTGCGTGTGATCGCGACTTCCGTATCATGATTACCTTACTGAGAAACAATTACCAATATTTACCAATATTTAGCCGTTTTTTGACATGTTTTTGAAGTGTAAATACTGCGGAGAAAAAAATTTTTTTTGCTAAATCTCGTGTGAGCATTTCTAAGAAGATAATTTTATCTTCCCAATGATATCCAAGCAATTGTTGTACGATCATTATTTCAGGAGATACAGGCGCTTGAAAAAAAATGTATTTCTTGCTTCGGGAGTAAATAACTCAGTCAAAAAAAATCGCACAGCAATAAATAAAAAAGCATTTTGCATGGAAATAGACAGGCTATCAAATGTTTTAAATACATTTTCTGTAAAAAATTTGTCGAAGGCCACGCACCTCCTCGAATTTTCATAAAAATTCAGACAACCGTTTTTTGTTCGTTTCTGCCCTTGGCACAGAGCAGCAGGGCATGATAAAAATCGTTTAACCTTCGATTCGAAGAGTCAAAGATTCAAGCTAATAAAGAAGCTGTGACTTATCTGAATCCGACTATTTTTCGCGGAGATACAGATGCCTGAAATTTCGACAAATTTCGACTGTTCTCTGTTCTCTGTTCTCTGTTCTATTCTGTTCTGTTCTGTGGTCCTTTATCTTTTTGATGAATGTATTATAAAAAAAGTCAACGCCAAATCAAAGTCAAGTTTTGGCTGAAATTATTAAAAACTCATGGTCATGTGTTCTGCTCTAACAAGGAAACCGCGCGATGTGTCCCCCTCCGATCTTGATAAAACTTTGCACGATTGTAGAGCAGGTCAAAATATTCGACACGTATTTTTTTTTATCTTCTGAGTCCCATATTTAGGGGGTGAAAACTGCCCTTGAAAATCAAGGGATTTTTTGTTTTTTTATTATAACTCGTGAACGAGGGGACATAGGAAAAAAGTTTCAATGAGGAGATTATTGCATTCAATACGCACTAGACATTCGGGATAAGAACGATCAATTAATTGAAAGAATTGACCATTATTTATTCAAAGAATGGGTTCTTTTTTTACATAATTCCGAGGGTTTTAGTTCGGACGAAATGTGACTTCGTCAATGTATACATGATGAAAAAATAAAGTTTACGTGTTTTTGGGTTTTTTAATATCTTGCATATATGGGGGTGTGAACCACCCTTGAAGTTTTTGACGATATTGTATCATAATTGGTAATTCCATTCGTAATATTTACATCATTTCATGTCCGTAGCAAGTGTTCCATAATAATTAAACACTTAGAACTGCAATTTAGTACACCGACTCGCTCAGAGACTGAAAACCACCCCTGAAAATCGTAGGTTTTTTCGTTATTCGCTTATATCTCGTAAGCGGGATGAGACAGAAAAAAAGTTGCAATGGCAAAGTTACTGCATTTCACGCGCACTATACATTGGTGATAAAAACGAACAATAAATTTGAACAATTGAATATTATTTATTTTAAAAATGGGGTTTTTTAACATGTCTACGAGGGTTTTAGTTCGATCGGAATGTGACTTTGTCAATGTATGAATGATGGAAAAATAAAGCTCACGTATTTTTGGTTTCATTCATAACTTGCCCTTAAGGGTGTGTAAACCACTCTCGAACCTTTCGATAATAGTGTACCTTAATTGGCAATTTCATTCGTAATACAAAACCTACCAAAACTGTATTTGTCTCGTTGCGGAATTGGAAACGCATTCTGAGCTAGCGACAGCCCGAATCAAATGTACATTCGGATTAAGCGTTTCCATATTAAACGAAAAAAATGTTAGACGCGATAATGTACAGTACTGGCGGAAACTATGAAGCCACTAAAGAAGCGCGTTCGCAAAAATCACGTCTGCCTCTGAACGTCGAGAACTTCGCGACAAAGAAAGCTAGATACTTTTTGTAAGCACCGTTCTAAAGCTTATAAATATCTGAATCTATTGATATTCAAAAAATAATATTTCTATCATTCAGCACTGATGATGAAAATTTTATTTCAAAAATATCAATGGATTCAAATTCAACCTCGCGAAGTTGTTGACGTTCATAGGCAGAAGTGATTATCACGAGCGATAAAATATAATCCGTAGAGTAATCCGTTCGTGTTCTTTCCGAAGCATTTTTGTGATTTTTTCATTTACCTTTACGGATGCGTCATTTTGTTCACAATCAGTGTGATATATCGACAGAATTAAAAAATACGTCTGAACTGAATCTCGAGAAAACGTGGTTCTGGCCCTTCTGTAACCCAAATAAAACATCTTTCGCCGGATCGTTAATTTTACTGGATACAGTTTTGTGAGGTTTTGTATTACGAATGAAATCGCCAATTATGGTAAAATATTATTGAAAAGTTCGACAGCGGTTTACACGCTCTTAAGGGCGAGATATGAATAAAATCAACAATATGTAAGCTTTATTTTTCTATCATTCATACATTGACGAAGTCACATTCCGATCGAACTAAAACCCTCGTAGACATGTTAAAAAAATCCATTCTTTAAAGAAAATAATATTCAATAGGTCAAATTTATTGTTCGTTTTTATCACCAATGTATATAGTGCGCGTAAAATGCAGTAACTTTGCCATTGCAACTTTTTTTCTATCTCATCCCGTTTACGAGATGTAAGCGAAAAACGAAAAATCCTACGATTTTCAGGGGTGGTTTTCAGTCTTTGACCGGGTCGGTCTGCTAAATTGCAGTTCTAAATGTTCAATTATGATAGAACAGTTGTTACGGACATGAAATGACGTAAATATTCCGAATGGAATTACCAATTATGCACAACAATTACAATTACATTTTCATCGAAAACTTCAAGGGTGGTTCACACCTCCATATATGCAAGATATTGAAAAACCCAAAAACACGTAAACTTTATTTTTCCATCATGTATACATTGACGAAGTCACATTTCGTTCGAACTAAAACCCTCGGAATTATGTAAAAAAAAACCCATTCTTTGAATAAATAATGGTCAATTCTTTCAATTAATTGATCGTTCTTATCACGAATGTATAGTGCGCATCAAATGCAATAACCTCTCCATTAAAACTTTTGTCCCATCTCCCCTCGTTCACGAGTTATAATCGAAAAGCGAAAAATCCCTCGATTTTTAAGGGCAGTTTTTATCCCCTTAATATGGGACTCAGGAGATAAAAAAAAATACGTGTCGAATATTTTGACCTGCTCTACAATCGTGCAAAGTTTTATCAAGATCGGAGAGGGACACATCGCGCGGTTTCCTTGTAAGTCAGAGAAACGATCAGTGACATAATGAATTCATAAATTGCGAGTTGATTCAATGCAAGTAGTTGAGTACAAAAAAGTGATAAGTACTTGAACAAGAGAAGAAATTTCTGATTGATCAATGGTTGACAATGATTTATTATGGTTATGAATTGGTAACAAATTATTGAACAAAAATAATTTATTGATGTTTCCATACGGATCCGAACGGCACGGATCCCGTATTTGAACATGGACCCAAGTCGTATGGACCCCGCTATACAGGCGGTACGGGAAGGAGGGGGGGGTTCCGGGGGAGAGCGTCGCGAAACTTGCGGACGAGACAGAATCGAAAAATTCTGTTTTGCTGGGGTCGAGCGCTAGCACATCGGAAACGTTCGGTAACTCTCGGCGTATTCCGAGCGTTCTATTAGACCGTTCTGTGCATGACCACGTGTGGATGCCCGAGGCGAGACCCGACGAGCGTTGGGGATCCTTCGGCCTTAGGCGATAGTGCAATATAGATATAGCCGGACGAGCCACGATGTCCTTAACGACATCAGCGAATGCGAGAGAGACAGCGCTATCAGCGCTTGCTCTGGAGCGAGAGAGAACGTGTGTGAATGTGTACGAGAGTGAATGTGCGTCCATGTATATGCTCACATATGCCGCGTTGTGTCGCGATATATATATTAAAACTAGCGAATATTATGAAAAATTATTTAATTCTATCTTACATCTTACATTTATTTCATCTTACATTTATTTCAGCTTACATCTTACATTTATTCCATCTTGCATCTGACATTTATTTCATCCTACATCTGACATTTATTCGATCTTACATCTTAAAAATATCAGAAATGTTAATCTTTCCTGGTCATATATATATAACATCGAAATCTCGTCCGCCACGTGCACGGGGCGGAGCCTCCGGGCTCAGCTGTGTAGAACCGGAAGCCAGCCATTTTTTTTCACGTCCACATTCGCGAGGACTGTAACACCGACAATTTACATCCACAAGTCGGTAGGCCGGAATCTGCAGCATCGATTGTTTTACATCTACCTTTTTTAGTTCGCGGCTCGCCGCTACGGGTAGTGGCGCTGCAAAAACATCCACCACCAAAACAGGCTCCGTGGTACATCTCTCCTCTAATCTCTGACACAGATGTGATCAAATCGATTTTTAACTCCCGGCTGAAAACGGGAGTTATGTGTTTCGTCGTGTTCCCGCGAAACACCGATTCCTTCCTCACGAATGTTTGCTCAAACGACTAATCTTCTACAAACGAATATTTGCACATCGGTTCCGTTGACCACACAGATAATAGATGATGAAAAAACGCGATTTTTGGAAATTTCCATATCGATCGTGACCACAAAGAGCTCCAGCGAGCCCGCTGATTGGCTAGGCAATACTCGCATCATTCTTCATAGTCTAACCAGAGATTAGAGGAGAGATCGCCAGCGAGGTCGGGGAAGCCGTTTTACCGACTTGGTGCGCTGCCAACCAGGGGGCCGGCGAACTAGCTCCCCCCCGGCGCGTATATATAGTAATAGCACAATGCTAAATTCGTATCGCCGCCGTCATAGCGGGTGTCATTTTCGAGCCGGAGCTACATCGGCGAGGCCATTCTCGGTCGTATGCTTAGAGGGGGACGTCAGAGGTGGTCAGAGCGTAGTGGGGAATTTCCGAACAGGCCGCCTCATTGAAATAAGATGCTACGACAGCGAGACCCACGTGTCTCGCCACCGTAATTTAAGGCCTTACATACAGTTAGAAGGCTTTAAAAAGACGGATTTTCAAGAATTTTTTTGGCGCAGACTATTCAATTTATTAATTTGAAAATTGGTGTACATATTATAATAACCTTATAATATATTGACATATTTTTTATTTGTAAAAATAATCATCGCGAATGTTGCTATCGCCGATCTCCTAGAGCTCCGCAAAAAAAACCAATTTTGCGGTGATCACGATATCTCTGGACCGGATTATCTGAAATGAAAAAACCAAATAAATTTCGTTAATATAATACATTATCTAGTATTCAATCAAAGGAATTAGCGAAAAAATAATTTTTGACAAGATGGCGACTTCTCAAAATAAAAGACTCGATTTTGAACGAAAATTTAAGCCTTAAATTGTTTATAAAATGGAAAATATTTATCGGAGAAAAAAAATCTTCGATTAATTACTAAAAAATCTAGTTAAAAAGGTTGTGTTAAAATTTGAGACTGATCGGTTCAGCCGTTTTCGAGAAATCTTGATCACCGATTTTGAAAACATAGTTTTGAGAAAAACGCGTTTAAAGTTTCAAAAGCGTTTTACATGTGGTAAATTTCGTTTTTTTTCAACTTACATGGAGTCATCTATTCCAGGGCCATATAATAATCCGTTCGCATCGTTGGCAGCTTCTAATAATTCGATTTGATGCTGTCTGCGAGCCATTCAAATTACAAGTGTATGTAACCCCTTAAAGGGAAACTCGTTCTTATGAAATAACTCGTTTATTTTCTACTTTTGATTAAGGATGGTCATAAGGAAACCTGTAGGAAATTTAATTTTCTACCGGTTTGTTCACAACAATTTGCCATCTCCGATCAATATTTTCGACTTAAATCTAAAATAAGAAAGAAACCAAATTAAATGATCGTATACTCTCGTTTATTTTGTTTAGTTCAGTGCGTTGAGGGGGGGGGGGGCGGTAAAGTTAATTCCATATAAAAAAAAGCATATTTTTGATAATTGTTTTTTGACGACACAATTAATACACATTTATTTCTATAATAACTACTGAATAACGTAACACTCGAAGAATATGCTATAAAATTTTCATTAACTTTTATGAACAAATGAGCCATTTACGGAGGTCCTCTGCGGACGCCTAGAAAAAAAGTTTTATTGCGGTGCCCATCATAACTCATCACTGGATCATCTAAAACCGAAGATCCAAAATGATTTCATTTGGTGATAAGTTTCTGCAGGTAATAACGACGAATATTTTTTTTAAATTGATTGGTCAATTTTTTACAGCACTCAGAAGTCAAAATACTGATTTTTTATTTAAAAAATTCCAAATGTTGCCATGTTAGAGTACTATAAAATTTGAAAAAAAAACTCAACGTCATAACCTGCAGAAATTTATCACCTAATAAAATCATTTTGGTTCCTTGGTCTGAGATGATTCAGTGATGAGTTATGATGGGCACGGCAGTGAAACTTTTTTTTTAAACGTCTGCAGAGATTTTCCGTCAATGGCTCATTTGTTCATAAAAGTTAATGAAAATTTTACAGAATATTCTCCAAATGTTACGTTATTGAGTAGTTATTATAGAAATAAATGTATATTAACTCTGTCGTCGAAAAAAAGTATGAAAAATATGCTTTTTTTATATCCAATTTACCTCCCACCCCCTGTGGGAGTATTAACGAACTTTTTCACAATCGATCTATCTACAATCTTTGTTTTTTTATCGTAATGTTTTCTCCTATCAATATTTTAAGTCCTCCGTTATTGTCATTACGCTGCGAAGTGAGGCGTGATTCGCCAATTTTGTGGGGGGTGGGGGGGGGGGGGGTGGCTACAACTACATTTTTATTGATATGACCAAATCCCCATTTCGTTAGGACTACCCGTCTCGGTCGCACCTAGAAGGGATTTTTTTTAAAGCACTCCCGTTAGTTCTTATTACCCACCATTGATGCCGTTGAAAACGGTCAAATTGGTTAAAAAACTTTGGAAGGTCCGTAATTTTATTTTTTACGTAAAAAAATTCCCCCACGTGTAACGATCGGCCCTCATACAATGATTACAAATCTTTCTCGCGTTATAACTCGTTAAATTAATAATTATCTTGTGTTTTCTAATGTTTATTGATTTAACGTAAATATTTTCAAAATTTTCAAAAATGCTGCACTGGCGCAAAATCAATTTTTATGTTTCATACCCGATTCTGATTGATTTTTCACGTCGAAAACAGATTCTTTATACATTTTATCTCAGCATAATTGTATGAGAAGAATACTTGAAAAAAAAAGTAAACGAAAATTTGAAACACGCCGAGTTGGCAGCTATCAAAATAATGGAGAAAATTTTTTTTTTAATGTAGGGGTTTGTTTTTCAACGTGCACTTCAAGCTCCGCAAATATTATAAAGATCCCAGATATTGAGACCGTATCTTAGTACTCTATTTGGTGGAATCATCCATACATAAGAACTATATTTGACCGTAATACAACGAAATCATTTAGAATTCATCTTGTCAAAGCTTCAGAATAAGCGTCCAGTCGATAAAAAAAATGTTGCGCCATGTTATTCAAACGTAAAAACTTTGAAAAATGGGCGCCACTTCTAAAAATAGTCCGATCGAGCTCATCTTCGGGGTGAATTCTCTGGATGCAAGATACTTTGCAGTAAGTGTATTTTGATTGAAATCAGAAGAAAAAAAATGTTTCAAGCCACCCTAGTGTATACGAGAGATTCCACGTGAAACCGGCCACTTCTGACCCGACCGGTGTTCGATTTGGATGAAATTTTTTTTCCTCAAAGTACATGATGACGACAACATTTGACAATTTTTTTAGATTTTTGCCGGCATTATTTATTTAGTAATGAATTCTTGAAAATGTCGTCAGTCGATTTTTCAACTGCAAATATCTCCAAGGCAAGATATCCAAATTTAATGGCTCGCACGTCAAAATATGCGGAATGAGGTCATCTTCTAGAAAAAAATATTAAAAATTTTTTTCACTGTTATATATATTACTTTTTTTATATCTAAATTACTAAAATCGACTTTCTGAAAAAACACCATCGTTTTTTTTTTCGAAATTTTTTGTCTAGATTCCTTGTCCGATTGTCGAAATTTTGAGCCCTGAGTGAAAGTGGCAAATTCATATTTACTATTTTTTCACGAATTTCAAAGTTTATTGAAATTGGAAAACTACAAACTTCAATGAATATTCCACGAGTGTAGATAACAATTAAAGTCAAAATCATTCATTTGCGGGTCAAGCAATTCGATTAATCAATTTATTCAGGTTTAAATGATCGTAAAAGATTTCGATTCGGCAGAAGATGAATAATCTTTTACGGGAACTCTTTAATCCTTAAATGTACATGGATATTTAGTTGTTTGCGATTTCGCGGAAAATGACGCGTTTGTCGTCCAGGATACCGCACCAGGATTTCACTGGAATAATAACTAAGCAACGATATTTCCGGTCGTGATTTACTCGAGACGGAATGCTCAATCCCCGGAGCTTGGTAATATAATCGGACTGCAGCCATCATAATGCAATAGCTGTCCACGTATACTGTAAAATTATTATAAACTTTGCTAAGACACTATCGACGCCGACTAGAGGTTATTATTTTTCGGATGGTGCACCGCAGCAATTTTAAAATTATACTAACTTCGTCAACTTATATCACCATGAAGAAGATTTCAGGATTCAAGGGGAGTGGCATTTTTTCACTACCACTCAAGGTAAAGGGCCGTGTGGAGGTGTGGGAGGAAGGGTAAAAAGATTGGCAGCCCGAGCAAGTCTGCAATTACCATCGAATCAACAATTTCAACAATCAACATCGAATAACAAACTACCCCGCACGAGTTTTTCGAATGGGCTTCAAGATCAATCACATTGCCAAATATAGAGGTAAAATTTTCACCTCAAGCGGATTATGAAGCAGCTGGCAAACAACTCAAATCACATTTTAAAGCGGCCAAACGGATACCAGAAACACAGAGAATACATCACATAATTCCAGAACCGAACAAAAGAGTTCACGTAAAAAATTATTCATCTTCTGCCGAATCGAAATTTTTTAAGATCATTTAAACCTGAATAAATGGATTAATCGAATTGCTTGACTCGAAAATGAATGATTTTGACTTTAGTTTTTATCTACACTCGTGGAATATTCATTGAAGTTTGTAGCTTTCTAATTTCAACAAACTTTGAAATTCGTGAAAAAATAGTAAATATGAATTTGCCACTCTCACTCAGGGCTCAAAATTTCGACAATCGGACAAGGAATCTAGACAAAAAATTTCGAAAAAAAAAACGATGGTGTTTTTTCAGAAAGTCGATTTTAGTAATTTAGATATAAAAAAAGTAATATATATAACAGTGAAAAAAATTGTTAATATTTTTTTCTAAAAGATGACCTCATTCCGCATATTTTGACGGGCGAGCGATTGAATTCGGATATTTTGCCTTGGAGATATTTGCATTCGAAAAATCGGTTGACGACATTTTAAAAAATTCATAACTAAATAAATAATACCGGCAAAAATCTAAAAAAATTGTCAAATGTTGTCGTCATCATGTACTTTAAGGAAAAAAAATTTCATCCAAATCGAACACCAGTCGGGTTAGAAGTGGCCGGTTTCACGTGGAATCCCTCATACACTCCAGGCCATATGTTTGGGTACACTTCACGAAATTCCGAGCCGCACTAAAAGTTCGATAACTTAGTGAAAAATGAAGATAATGGAATTTCCAAAGCGGCATTCTAAAAAAGACATATCAGGCTTGATTTTGCTACCTTAGAAAAACGTTTGCGATTTTTTTTTGAGCACGGTACACCGGTTTGAAAATGGCCATTTTTCGACTTTTTTTTGGCTGTGCTCAATCTGTTGCAAAGCTTCTAGAGATTTTTTTCGTCAATTTTGTTTGGAGTATCCTTGAAACGGTAACCAATAGCTTCAATTTCATTTTTTAGAAAACTTCGTGCGACTTTTTTTGAGGGAGTTATGATTGTTTTTACCTAAAAACGACCATTTTCAAAAAAGGCAGCGCAACTAAAAAACTTTGAGGTTGAAATAAAATTGTTAAGAGGGAAAAAAGTTGCGGACAATCATGCTAAATCGACTACAATTTTTTTAAAATTTTCCTTCGACATTTTTTTTTCACTATTTCGGGTCGAACCTCTAATAATTTAAGCGGCTCAAACTCGTAGAATATTGAGTTCGGGATCAATTATCGCGGGAGAAAATCTTCCTATTTGAACATTTTGAGCCTTTTATAATGTTTTCAAATTTTTTTTGCCATATTTTTTTTGGTCGAAATTTGAAAAATTGTAAAAAAAAACGGGAAAGAAAAACAAATTTATATTAATTTTTTTATTTTATTTAAACGAATTTCTCGTCGAAAAAGCCGCCTTTTGCTTTCAGCACCGCATCAACGAGTCGCGGCATTCTGTCGATAAGTTTATCGACCTCTGTCTGCTCCAGGGAACACCGTACCTCTTGCAATTTACTCCACAAATCTTCGGCGGATGTGGGACAGGTCTTCCGTATTTTCCGATCGAGCTGTTCCCAAAGCAGTTCGATCGGATTCAGATCTGGCGATTGTGGTGGCCACACCATGTTTACAATTACGCGATTTTTTGCCTTATTCTCCAAATATTGTTTGCAGATGCGAGAGGTATGCTTCGGATCATTATCCTGCTGCATGTTGAAGCCCGGACCGATCGTTCGGAGACCAGACGGAATCGCGTGGTTCACGAGAATTCTTTTATAATTTTCTTTTCTCATGATGGCGCTAAACACTGCAGTGTCATTTTCTCGGAGGGATTTCTCCTCACGAAAATTCGTCGACGACTTCCAAAAATCAAAAACTTAGACTCGTCTGTCCAGAGCACATTTCGCCATTGATTAGCCGTCCATTTTTTGTGTTCCAGAGCCCAGGCATAGCGCTTTTTTTTGTTTACCGGACGCAACAACGGTTTCTTCACTGCGACGCAGCCTCCGAGTCCGGCGCTAATGAGACGACGTTTCACTGTAGTTAGTGATACCGGAGATATTCTGTTTTCGTTGAATTGTGCCCGGATTTCACTCGCCGATAATTGTCTATTTTTTTTGCTCGTGATAACAATATTTTAGTCGTCCGATTTTGTTGTTGATTTTGGCCGTCCTGTACGATGACGATCGACGTGAGATCCGGTCTTTTTGAACCGGGCGATCGTCGTTTGCACGCCATTCAAAGAAATGCCGAATTTCTTGGCAATTTGCCTGTATGATAAACCACTATCACGCAACGCGATAACAGCTCTGCGTTTAAAAGGCTCAAAATGTTCAAACAAGAAGATTTTCTCCCGTGATAATTGAGCCCGAACTCATTATTCTACGAATTTTAGCCGCTTAAATTATTAGAGGCTCGACCGAAAATAGTGAAAAAAAATGTCGAAGGAAAATTTTGAAAAAATTCCAGTCGATTCAGCATAATTGTCCGCAACTTTTTTTCTTTTGAAGAATTTTATTTCAACCTCAAAGTTTTTTAGTTGCGCTGCCTTTTTTGAAAACGGTCGTTTTTAGGTAAAAACAATCATAACTCCCTCAAAAAAAATCGCACGAAGTTTTCTAAAGAATAAAATTGAAGCTATTGGTTACCGTTTCAAGGATACTCCAAACAAAATTGACGAAAAAAATCTCTAGAAGCTTTGCAACAGATTGAGCACAGCCGAAAAAAAGTCGAAAAATCGCCATTTTCAAACCGGTGTACCGTGCTCAAAAAAAATTGCAAACGTTTTTCTAAGGAAGCGAAATCAAGCCTGATATGTCCTTTTTGAAATGCCGCTTTGGAAATTTGATTATCTTTATTTTTCACTAAGTTATCGAACTTCTAGTGCGGCTCGGAATTTCGTGAAGTGTACCCAAACATATGGCCTGGAGTGTATGTATAGAAGTTCGAGAATAAAACCACGTTTGACTATCAAGGATGACGATTAATGGACACGAACGGGATAAATAACATAAAAGTGTAAAGTGATGTTGATTAAGATGATGATGGAATTGAAATGATAAGAAATGAAAATAGATAATAAAAATGGAAGTGAAATAATAATATTGTGATTGTTGTGATTTTTTTAAGTCGTCCGTTAAGGATTTTTAATTTTTCATCATGAATACTGTCTCTCAAAAAATACTCATCGCAAGAAGACATAGGAATAAAAACTTTTTTATTTTTCACCGCTGTATCGAAAAAATCATAATTTTTCTACATTGCGAAAATTTAAATTTGGCAAGAAAATTAGAATACAGTTTTTCTACTCAATGACAGACATCCTGTTGAATTGATACTGAAATCAAAATTCTGTTATGAGGTTTAAAAAAAATGTATTCTTATTTTTTTGCTAAATTTCAATTTTGTTAATGCAGAAAAATTATGATTTCGAATTTTTTCAATAAAGCGGAAAACATTAAAAAGTGTTTATTCTTACCGTCGAGGAGGGCTATTCTAGAACATGGCGGGCTAGTATGGTACAGGTTACATTTTTATGTCTAGAATCGTAATGACAGAACCATTCAACTCGCCGGTGGGTCAAAGTGTAGCTTGAAGTGTTCCTAAGAGACGGTGTAAACCGTTATTATTATTTATCCAAGGCGAAAAGAGGGAAAAAATCGCGAATCAACTGAAAAACGGGTCGCGAAATTCAGGTGCTCCAAACGTCCGGCTCGAGCGGGTCATCAGTCAACGGTATACGCAAAATATTTTTTTACCAATTTTTTTAACTAGGATTCTTGGATAAAAGTGTGGAAAACTAAAAAACCATGATTCGTCGGGCTACTATGAAACAAAACTAAATGTGAATATTTAAAAAAAACTCATGTGGCATTGGATAGAGTAGATTTTTACGGTTCGTTTTCATTTATAAAAGTTTTTTTTGGTGCTACAGTGTAAAAGATAAGTAAATATGAATTTCACAGCGTAGCATTCTAGCCTCAAAACAGAGACATTTTGAGATTTTAATCGTTCATTTTACGAACTTCTTGCGTGGACAGTCAAAAAATGAATTGGAAATGTTCTTATCAATATAATAGCACGTTATTTAAATATTTAAAGATGCTATGGAAGTACCAGAGGATCACTGCACCGACGATGATTGCGTATATGAAGGCGAAACCTGCAAAGGTCGCAGAGGCTGTTGAATCGGTGGAAAAAGGAAATAACGCTCCGAGAAATGGCTTCGCATCTAAAGATATCGACGACGACCGCGTTAAACGGAAAAGAAAATTGACCGTTCCTCCAGGGCAAAGTATCCTGGCTAGTGATATCGGAGCAGCACCGAGTCAAAAGAAAATCGTGACCGGATCTTCCAGACCACGGAAAGCGCGAAAAAAACAGAGCAAGAAGCGTGTCGACTGGTCTTCCCCGTCCGGGGATGATGGAGAAGACATTGCATCTAGCTCCGCAGAAAGCGAAGAGAAAAAAAAAAAAAAAAGCCTGTGAAAGCTTTCACGAAGCTCGTCATTTTTATTCAAAAGATGATTATGTGATTGCATTGTTCAATGGAAAACGTTTACCCGGTCAACTCGTCTCCGTTAGCTCGGATGGGGCTGTTATCTCCCTTATGGAGCCAACGAAAAAAGCGTGGAGGTGGCCGGAACTTGCTGACGAACAATTTACCCCCCTGGAAGCGATATTTAACGTGATTGAGTCTCCAAAAAGGAGGGAAAGAGAGTTTTATGTTATCAAAATTCAATTGACAATATAATTTCAATTATGTATTTCGAAAAAATTGCCGGAGATTTATGTTTCTGATATTAAACTGAATTTCTAAAAATTATCGTATTTTGCTTCCTTCTTTTATACATTTTTCGATGACTTTTGCTTAAATTTACTTTTGAATATCTACACAAAGATATCCATATGATACAAGACCGAAAAGAAATGATTTACTTATTTATATTGACGACCACAAAACTTGTTGCATAGTAGCCCGAACTGCCGGGTTATTATGGAACAAACTTGGAGTCGATGTAAGTTTGCCAACAAGGCATTCAGGTACAAGGTTCGTCATGAAAAAATTGAAAATTGTGAACGACCGCCTAAAACAATCTAAAACAAATCACAGACGTTCCTGGTATCACCCTCGAAAAGTAATCATCATAAGTAGAAAAAAAATTGGTCGCAATCGCGAATTTGTCCAACAATGGCTTTTTTGAGCCAGCCGCGAGAAGCCATTTTTACGTAGTAAATATTATATTCACAGAAATTTTACAGGAAACCTTTTTTGTAGAACATCAAATTTCTTACAGAATTATTATGGAGAATTTTTGTATCATGTGTAGTTTTGAAGAAATATAACCCAACGAAATTACAAATGCATGCATTTTCCCTTCTTAAATTCGATTGCTTGTCGCCATGGGTTAGACTTATCGGACAAATTCCCGATTGCGACCAATATTTTTTCTTTTCATGTCGATTACTTTGAAAGGGCAATACCAAAAAAATTCCCCCATCACCCAATTAAGAACCATCCTAATATATAGTTATTATTATTTTGTACGCTTTACGCATAATCTGTTGTAAACTTATACAACAACCACAATTCGTGGTATTCCGTACAGATCAATGCACTCGGCTAAACAGTCAGCAAAATTGAGTACGTAAGTGTGTAATTATGGGAGAATTGTAATAATAATGTATCAGAGACAGCATTTCAGCATTCCAAATTGCTGCAATTTTTTTTTCGTTGTGATCCGAATGATTGAAATAGTCGCTTTCGCTAAAAGTCAATGAGAGGGTCAATTTTTGTTAAATTAATTTTTCGAGGATGTAATTTTTGTTCTTGTGAATAATCCATATGTTTCCGACGGAAAATGTTGATTATTGCAAACAAAAATAAACGGAAAACTTTTTTATTATTTTGAAACAATACATTTTTTCATCGAGAGCTAATTTTTATTCATTATTATTCATTCATTTATTCTTCGATCGATAATCCATATTTTTCACCAACAAAATGGTGGGTATCGGTTATCAATATCAAAACAAAGTATTGCACAGCATTTTTTTATACCCCCCCCCCCCCCCCAAATTAAATTATTGGAGGCTTATTGATATTTTATACATGTGGCGAATTCATTTCACTTCGATCGATGCTCGGTTCGATGAATTTATCGGTAGTTACAGAGACAAAGTTGATTTGTCGAAAAATTAAAAATATCATAAAACCCAGGTTTCTCGATGGATTTAGCTAAAAAATCGCGACTATTGGCAAAATTACATATGCATAAGGCACAGAATGTGTGCAAAACTTGGGGGCTGTAGCTTACACCGTTGTCGAGTTAGAAGCGTGTGAATTTTGGATGGTCGATTCATCCATTCGCGCCTACACATACAGACCCATACGTACGCACAGACACGCATACACATGCACATAGAGACCCGCGCCAGAGATTAGAGGAGAGATGTACCACGGAGCCTGTTTTGGTGGTGGATGTTTTTGCAGCGCCACCACCCGTAGCGGCGAGCCGCGAACTAAAAAAGGTAGATGTGAAACAATCGATGCTGCAGATTCCGGCCTACCGACTTGTGGATGTAAATTGTCGGTATTACAGTCCTCGCGAATGTGGACGTGAAAAAAAATGGCTGGCTTCCGGTTCTAAACAGCTGAGCCCGGAGGCTCCGCCCCGTGCACGTGGTGGACGAGATTTCGATGTTACATATATATGACCAGGCCAGATTGACATTTCTGATATTTTTAAGATGTAAGATCGAATAAATGTCAGATGTAGGATGAAATAAATGTCAGATGCAAGATGGAATAAATGTAAGATGTAAGCTGAAATAAATGTAAGATGAAATAAATGTAAGATGTGAGATAGAATTAAATAATTTTTCATAATATTCGCTAGTTTATTTAAATATATATATCGCGACACAACGCGGCATATGTGAGCATATACATGGACGCACGTTCACTCTCGTACACATTCACACACGTTCTCTCTCGCTCCAGAGCAAGCGCTGATAGCGCTGTCTCTCTCGCATTCGCTGATGTCGTCAAGGACATCGTAGCTCGTCCGGCTATATCTATATTGCACTATCGCCTAAGGCCGAAGGATCCCCAACGCTCGTCGGGTCTCGCCTCGGGCATCCACACGTAGTCATGCACAGAACGGTCTAATAGAACGCTCGGAATACGCCGAGAGTTACCGAACGTTTCCGATGTGCTTGCGCTCGACCCCAGCAAAACTGAATTTTTCGATTCTGTTTCGTCCGCAAGTTTCACGACGCTCTCCCCCGGAACCGCCCCCCCCTCCTCCTTCTCGTACCACCTGTATAGCGGGGTCCATACGACTTGGGTCCATGTTCAAATACGGGATCCGTGCCGTTCGGATCCGTATGGAAATATCAATAAATTATTTTTGTTCAATAATTTGTTACCAATTCATAACCATAATAAATCATTGTCAACCATTGATCAATGAGAAATTTCTTCTCTTGTTCAAGTACTTATCACTTTTTGTACTCAACTACTTGCATTGAATCAACTCGCAATTTATGAATTCATTATGTCATCGTTTCTCTGACTTCCAAGGAAACCGCGCGATGTGTCCCTCTCCGATCTTGATAAAACTTTGCACGATTGTAGAGCAGGTCAAAATATTCGACTCGTATTTTTTTTTATCTCCTGAGTCCCATATTTAGGGGATGAAAACTGCCCTTGAAAATCGAGGGATTTTTCGCTTTTCGATTATAACTCGTGAACGAGGGGAGATGGGACAAAAGTTTCAATGGGGAGGTTTTTGCATTTGATGCGCACTAGACATTCGTGATAGGAACGACCAATTAATTGAAAAAATTGACCATTATTTATTCAAAGAATGGGTTTTTTTTTTACATAATTCCGAGGGTTTTAGTTCGAACGAAATGTGACTTCGTCAATGTATACATGATGGAAAAATACAGTTATCGTGTTTTTGGGTTTTTCAATATCTTGCATATATGGAGGTGTGAACCACCCTTGAAGTTTTCGATGAAATTGTAATTGTAATTGTTGTGCATAATTGGTAATTCCATTCGGAATATTTACGTCATTTCATGTCCGTAATAACTGTTTCATTATAATTGAACATTTAGAACTGCAATTTAGCAGACCGACCCGGTCAGAGACTGAAAACCACCCCTGAAAATCGTAAGATTTTTCGTTTTTCGCTTATATCTCGTAACCGGGATGAGATAGAAAAAAAGTTGCAATGGCAAAGTTACTGCATTTTACGCGCACTATACGGGGTGAGGCACATAAAGTGTGACAGAGCAGTAGCACTCAAGCTATTGATCATATCCAAAAATATTTAGGACAAAAAATTCAGTGTTCGAGAAGGCCGTTATACTGGACCACTCTTTTTTTTTATCGGTGGAGGCGCTGAAGCTACGTCGAGGTCAACTCCACTTTTTTAAATGGAACCATGTATTTTTTTTTATGACATTGTTACCGATTTTAACCCTTTCGCACTCTCAGACGAGATATCTCGCGAGCAGATACTTCCCGCTTAGCATTTGTGACGAGATATCTCGCGAGCAGATACTTCCCGTTTAGCGTTTGTGACGGGATATCTCGCGTCCCAATTCTTACTATTCAACGCTTATGACGAGTTCGCCAACTAGTCCAAGTCAGTCCTCGATACACGCAGTATTTCGCTACTGAATTAATTTGACCGGCTAAATGGCAAAAGTAAAAATGCGTACTACTATTGATTTTTCCGACTTACCTATCTGTATTTCCGTTCGACGTGAAATACTTCAAAACATGGTGAGATGCATAGAGGTACGTTACAGCGCTTACACCAGTATCGCGTTTCCTTTCGCGTATCGCTTGCCGCGCATATTACGCAACGTTTTGTCGGGAATTTTTTCTATATATAAACTATATACAAACTATATATGAACTATATATAAACTATATATGAACTATATACAAACTATATATAAACTATGTATAGACTATACATGCCCAATACTATATGAAAACTATACATAGTTTATATATAATTTTTTCACTTGGGTGCTTATAAGCACCTTACGATTTCAATATTACTACCGTTCTGTTTACAAAACGCGATTGCCGGCTCAAAAATGCGAGAGGCGGGTTGTAAACAAGCCTCAGACGTACCTTGTAAGATCAGACAGCCATGTACTGGTTGTCACAAACGCTAAACGGGAAGTATCTGCTCGCGAGATATCTCGTCACAAACGCTAAGCGGGAAGTATCTGCTCGCGAGATATCTCGTCCGGGAGTTCGAAAGGGTTAAGACGAATTCAGCGACCTACAACACAAGGTCATTCTAGTCACGCAAATTATGAAAAAATTCGAAAAACCGAAACATATCTCAATAATCACTTTCAAAGGTTCCACTAATTTTGGTTTGGGTCTACCTACAGAAGATGCTCGAAGTGATGACTCCCGACTTGTAAACATTTGTTTGATCGTTGTTTTCATTTCTTACGATACGAATGTTTTTTGTCGGCAGCAAGTACGCATTTTCTGTTGACAAATCAGTGAGTCACGCATTACCTTCTAATGTGAGTACATCGGATCGCGAAAATGAACGATTTTCAAGAATCTTTTAATATGTTGATGGTGCTGGGGGAATGCCGTAAACATTACAGAACCGCCCAAGCGGCTCGTTATCCAAATTGGTAACAAAAATTGTACGTGGCTTTTGAGCCATTAGCTGACCGTTTTTATCGCTTACACCACAATTGTTGGCTGAAGTTAGAGACGGTGTTTCCAACAACTGCTTACAAGTCGAGGGTCATCACTTCAAGCATTTTCTGGAGGTGAACCGAAATCAAGATTAGTGGATCCTTTGAAAGTAATTATTCCGATATGTTTTGATTTTTCCAGTATTTTCATACTTTGCGTGACTAGAATGATCTTGTGTTGTAGGTCGCTAAATTCGTCTCAAAATCGGAAATAATGTCACCGAAAAAAAAATACATGATTCCATTTGAAAAAGTGGAGTTGACCTTGACGTAGCTTCAGGGCCTCCACCGATAAAAATATTGGGTGGTCCAGTATGACGGCCTTCTTGGACACTGACACTTTTGCCTGAAACGGTTTTGGATATAATCAATAGTTTAGGTGCTATTGCTCTGTCACACTTCATGTGCCTCACCCTGTATACATTGGTGATAAAAACGAACAATAAATTTGACCTATTGAATATTATTTTCTTTAAAGAATGGATTTTTTTAACATGTCTACGAGGGTTTTAGTTCGATCGGAATGTGACTTCGTCAATGTATGAATGATAGAAAAATAAAGCTTACATATTGTTGATTTTATTCATATCTCGCCCTTAAGGGCGTGTAAACCGCTGTCGAACTTTTCAATAATATTTTACCATAATTGGCGATTTCATTCGTAATACAAAACCTCACAAAACTGTATCCAGTAAAATTAACGATCCGGCGAAAGATGTTTTATTTGGGTTACAGAAGGGCCAGAACCACGTTTTCTCGAGATTCAGTTCAGACGTATTTTTTAATTCTGTCGATATATCACACTGATTGTGAACAAAATGACGCATCCGTAAAGGTAAATGAAAAAATCACAAAAATGCTTCGGAAAGAACACGAACGGATTACTCTACGGATTATATTTTATCGCTCGTGATAATCACTTCTGCCTATGAACGTCAACAACTTCGCGAGGTTGAATTTGAATCCATTGATATTTTTGAAATAAAATTTTCATCATCAGTGCTGAATGATAGAAATATTATTTTTTGAATATCAATAGATTCAGATATTTATAAGCTTTAGAACGGTGCTTACAAAAAGTATCTAGCTTTCTTTGTCGCGAAGTTCTCGACGTTCAGAGGCAGACGTGATTTTTGCGAACGCGCTTCTTTAGTGGCTTCATAGTTTCCGCCAGTACTGTACATTATCGCGTCTAACATTTTTTTCGTTTAATATGGAAACGCATAATCCGAATGTACATTTGATACGGGCTGTCGCTAGCTCAGAATACGTTTCCAATTCCGCAACGAGACAAATACAGTTTTGGTAGGTTTTGTATTACGAATGAAATTGCCAATTAAGGTACACTATTATCGAAAGGTTCGAGAGTGGTTTACACACCCTTAAGGGCAAGTTATGAATGAAACCAAAAATACGTGAGCTTAATTTTTCCATCATTCATACATTGACAAAGTCACATTCCGATCGAACTAAAACCCTCGTAGACATGTTAAAAAACCTCATTTTTTAAATAAATAATATTCAATTGTTTAAATTTATTGTTCGTTTTTATCACCAACGTATAGTGCGCGTGAAATGCAGTAACTTTGCCATTGCAACTTTTTTTCTGTCTCATCCCGCTTACGAGATATAAGCGAATAACGAAAAAACCTACGATTTTCAGGGGTGGTTTTCAGTCTCTGAGCGAGTCGGTGTACTAAATTGCAGTTCTAAGTGTTTAATTATTATGGAACACTTGCTACGGACATGAAATAATGTAAATATTACGAATGGAATTACCAATTATGATACAATATCGTCAAAAACTTCAAGGGTGGTTCACACCCCCATATATGCAAGATATTAGAAAACCCAAAAACACGTAAACTTTATTTTTTCATCATGTATACATTGACGAAGTCACATTTCGTCCGAACTAAAACCCTCGGAATTATGTAAAAAAAGAACCCATTCTTTGAATAAATAATGGTCAATTTTTTCAATTAATTGATCGTTCTTATCCCGAATGTCTAGTGCGTATTAAATGCAATAATCTCCTCATTGAAACTTTTTTCCTATGTCCCCTCGTTCACGAGTTGTTATAATCAAAAAACGAAAAATCCCTTGATTTTCAAGGGCAGTTTTCACCCCCTAAATATGGGACTCAGAAGATAAAACAAATACGTGTCGGATATTTTGACCTGCTCTACAAACGTGCAAAGTTTTATGAAGATCGGAGGGGGACACATCGCGCGGTTTCCTTGTTAGAGCAGAACACATGACCATGAGTTTTTAATAATTTCAGCCAAAACTTGACTTTGATTTGGCGTTGACTTTTTTTATAATACACTCATCAAAATATCAAAGGACCACAGAACAGAACAGAATAGAACAGAGAACAGAGAACAGAGAACAGTCGAAATTTGTCGAAATTTCAGGCATCTGTATCTCCGCGAAATATAGTCGGATTCAGATAATTCACAGCTTCTTTATTAGCTTGAATCTTTGACTTTTTGAATCGAAGGTTAAACGATTTTTATCATGCCCTGCTGCTCTGTGCCAAGGGCAGAAACGAACAAAAAACGGTTGTCTGAATGTTTATGAAAATTCGAGGAGGTATTCAAAACATTTGATAGCCTGTCTATTTCCATGCAAAATGCTTTTTTATTTATTGCTGTGCGATTTTTTTTGACTGAGTTATTTACTCCCAAAGCAAAAAATACATTTTTTTTCAAGCGCCTGTATCTCCTGAAATAATGATCGTACAACAATTGCTTGGATATCATTGGGAAGATGAAATTATCTCCTTAAAAATGCGCACACGACATTTAGCAAAAAAAATTTCTTTCTTCGCAGTATTTACACTTCAAAAACATGTAAAAAAACGGCTAAATTTTGGTAAATATTGGTAATTGATTCTCAGTAAGGTAATCATGATACGGAAGTCGCGATCACACGCAAATGCAATCTTTCTTATTTGATGGTTACAATCCAGTCAGGGAAAATCGTAAAGAACTTTTTTAAAAACCATTAAAGAAAAAAAAATGTGTGCCCTATAGATGTTTCCAAATTTTACTAAAAATTAAGAAATGACTGTTTTAGGTCTTTAACCGTTGAGGATGTAGCAGCAAGAACCGAAAGAGATTTCGGAATTTTTTTTTATTCATGAAAATTAACTCAGGATTCTACTTTAAAACTTTGAAAAAAAATTTTTTTTTTTTTACATTTTTCGAAAGTAAATATGTTCAAGAATGTTCGTCGAAGGCATATTATATGGCCCAGGCATCGCTGATTGAGGGTAAGATAATTTTTTCTACGATTTGTCACTCACCAAAACTTTCAACGCGTTTTTCTCGAAACGACATTTTCAAGTACCGTGGTCGTGATAACTCAAAAAGTACTGAACCGATCCTTATGAAATTTGAAACACATATTTTATATGTTTGTTCCAACCGACCTAACTACAATCAACTCAAAATTTTAAATGGAACCATTTTTTTATTGCAAAAAAAGACCCAAAAAAAACGCATTTTTTTTTTTTTCGTATTTTAGCCGCCATTTTGTTAATTTTGCACGTAAATAAAATATTTCAGTTAGGTCGGTTCCTGAAGACATACTGAACATGAAACTATTTGATTTTTTTCAGACCATCCGTCGGGAAGATTTCACGACCACGGCAACGGTACCTTCTTTTCGAGGCGTTGGCTTTAAACATATTTTACGTGTACAAAAAATGAAAAAAATACATTTAAAAATTTTTTTTTATGTACTTAAAGAGTGTATTTATCGAACATTTTAAACCCCATATCGATGTCTTTAATAGTATTCTCAGAAAAAATTCACGAAAATAGCGTATTTTTTCATGGTTTCAAAGTAGAATCCTGCCTTAAGAATCTAAAAAATGGTCTGATTCATAAAAGGTGCATAATTTTTTTGCAGAGATTCAGTAATTTAAAAAATTTCGGATCTTTTTTATCAATAAAAATGACGAAAAAATTATCCCTCAATTGGGTCAAACATTTGACAGCTGCGAACACGCAGAAAAAAAATTCGTATCAACTCGGGAATTGGCACGATTGTTAATGACAGTATTAACTAAGAAATGCTAGGTCCACATTTGAGATTTTGAGATTTTTTACACAATGGCGGCTACATAACGAAGCGAAGAGAGAGAGCCATTTTTGAAGTGTATGTTTTTGAAGTGTAAATACTGCGAATAAAAAATTTTTTTTTGCAAAATTTCGTATAAGCATTTTTAACCCTTCGACTGCATTCGGGGTCATTTTGACCCAGCAAGTTTTCTTCCGTCCATTGTATCACAGACGGGGGGGATCTAATCGCCCAAATCTTGACGCCACATTTTGCCCCCACCCTTACTCTATAGCTTGACCTTATGGCCCTTCCCCTGACCCTGCCAGTATACCTAGGACAGCCGCTCCAAAAAGACGTTGGGTCGTTTTGACCCAGTGTGTGCAGTTTTGCGGTAAAAACCCGATTTTTTTTTCTGTGAAATTTTGTGTGGGAGCTTCAAAAGTCAGTGTGTTATGATAGTAAAAGCTAATAGATTTATGTTATTTGGCTCTATTATAATAAATTATGAATTTAGGATGTCGAATAAGCAACGAAATCGTAATACGGAGCGTTTTTCGCTCCAAGAATCAGACGAGGGCGACGATTTCGGGCGAAACATGTCGGATGAAGAAGAAGATGACATCGAGACGATGGCCTATGCGATTCTTTTTTGGCATTCTCGACCAGGCAGTTGTAAACAGCCGCATTTTGCATACGTGTGCAAAAGTAAATTCGAATAAAGATAAAGAAAAACTGTCGGGTGGTCGATGCCAAAAAAAAATTGCTCATGGTCTACTCCGGCTTTTTCTTGAAAGGAGGTTGCAACACAACCCGACTTCAAGATCCGGTATACCGGCCAGTATAAAAATGATTTAAAACGAAGAAAAAGAGCCCCTGCAAAATGTAGATGAAAGGCCAGAGTTCGAAAAACGCGTAAGATGCAGTCTGTGTGATACCAAAGACGACCACAAAACGAAACAACAGTGCCCGAGGTATTAGAGAGCTATGTGCAACCTCCACGGAATGTATTTATGTGTTGATTGCGGTAAACTGGAATAATTTAATATTATAAAAGAGAAAAAAAATTTACGTTTTTTATGGTTAATCAGTCGTTGGAGTTGTTTTTTTCCCAGTTTTCACTACTCCGAAATGCCTACTTTCAACCCATAGGATTAATTCATTTTTTCGAAGGTTGGTCGACGTTATATTTTTTTTCGTATCTACATACCTTCCTCTTGAAAAGCCCCAAAGGATTTTTTTTGTAAATTGATTTTTAAAAAATAGGATTTTTTACGTGCAAACTTGCATTTTTCAACATATGCCCGACTTTGGACGAATGTTTTAGCATTAAATTTTCGGTTTCGGCCAAAAACAAGTTTTGGGCCATAAAATATGCATAATTTACTGCAAAAAATGACTCTACATAAAAAACGAAAAAATGCATATTTACCGAGGTACAACGCTTTGAAAATCGCTTTGGGTCGTTCTGACCCGGTATGCAGTTATAGATCGGTGGCGGAAGTGTGCAGTCGAAGGGTTAAGAAGATACGTTTATCTTTCTAATGATATGTGAGCAATTGTTGTACGATCATTATTTCAGGAGATGCGGGCGCTCTAAAAAAAATGTGTTTTTTGCTTTGGGAGTGAATAACGCAGTCCAAAAAAAAATCGCACAGCAATAAATAGAAAATCATTTTGCACAGAAATGGACAGGCTATCAAATGTTTTGAATACATTTTCTGTAAAAAATGTGTCGAACGCCGCGCACCTTCCCGAATTTCATAAAAATTGAGACAACCGTTTTTTGTTCGTTTCTGCCCTTGGTACGGAGCAGCAGGGCATGATAAAAAATGTTCAACCTTTGATTCTGGAAGTCAAAGATTTAAGCTAATAAACAAGCAGTGAATAATCTGAATCCGACTATTGTTCGCGGAGATACAGATGCCTAAAATTTCGACAAATTTCGACTATTCTCAAGTAGTCCTTTAATTTTTTTGATGAGTGTATAATAACCGGACTGGTCTGTTGAATAAAAAAGAATTCTGATTTTAATGTTCGAGATGGCAACATCATCATGGTGTCTGATCGCCACGCAGGAGACCCGGGTTCAAATCTTGATTGATGGTGGATTTTTTTCCCGGTGCAACTGTCGTTTTTTATTGAATAAAATCTAGAAATAGTCGGGTACAGAAAATTGTAAGACACATTCAAGATCTTTCAGGATCTTTTTATTTTATCTTTGAAAGTAAATATCTCGTGACCCAACGGTTGAAGTAACACGGTCCTGAAATATTTTTCGTTTGTCCAACGAATTTTCGAATTCGACTATTTCTAGGTTTTATTAAATCAAAAAACAGTGAGATCGAAAATACATTTTTTGTGGTAATTATTTACTTTCACGGCTTTTTTTGAATTCTACAGTTTTTAAAAATTTTTCTTTTTCGAAAATGTTTGTTTGGTTCTCTACATGAAGAATGAGGTAGGGGAGGTCAGAAAATGTTATCAAAAATATATTTTTTTACGTATTTTCGAAAGTAACCCCTTGCCGTGCTTTAACGAGTCTGACTCGTGATGAAAATTTTGGGCCAAACATGAATATAACGACCCAGGCTCGTGAATAGATCGTCGGGCCAAACGTAAACATCACGAGCCGAGGTCGTTCACAGATAGTCGGATCAAACATAAACATCGCGCATCAGTCTGATTTGTTTACCACGCGTTGACGCGTAACACTTGGGCCCGATTTTCGTCGAGCTAAATGGCACGGCAGGGGGTTAAAAAAAAAATGTTTTTCTTGTTTCGGAGGTTCGGGAGTTTTTCTCAAAAAAAACCACCATCACTATGGAGGGGTGGGGAGGGGGGGGGGGGTTGTAAAACTCGTGGGCAAGATAAACCGTTCTGTGCATGACTACGTGTGAATGCCCGAAGCGGGACCCGACGGTCGTTCGGGAACCTTCGGCCTCCGGCGATGGTGCAATATAGATGTAGCCGGACCAGCTACGATGTTCTTGACGACATCGCCGAATGCGAGAGAGACAGCGCTATCAGCGCTTGCTCTGGAGCGAGAGAGAACGTGTGTGAATGTGTACGAGAGTGAACGTGCGTCCATGTATATGCTCACATATGCCGCGTTGTGTCGCGATATGTATAATTAAAATAGCGACTATTATGAAAAATCAATTAATTCTATCTTACATCTTACATTTATTCCATCTTGCATCTGACATTTATTTCATCCTACATCTGACATTTATTCGATCTTACATCTTAAAAATATCAGAAATGTCAATCTGGCCTGGTCATATATATATGACATCGAAATCTCGTCCACCACGTGCACGGGGCGGAGTCTCCGGGCTCAGCTGTTTCGAACCGGAAGCCAGCCATTTTTTTCACGTCCACATTCGCGAGGACTGTAACACCGACAATTTACATCCACAAGTCGGCAGGCCGGAATCTGCAGCATCGATTGTTTCACATCTACCTTTTTTAGTTCGCGGCTCGCCGCTACGGGTAGTGGCGCTGCAAAAACGTCCACCACCAAAACAGGCTCCGTGGTACATCTCTCCTCTAATCTCTGCCCGCGCCCGTGATGCCCGGCCCGACGGCCGTTGAAGCGTTTCGTTTCATTTTTGTTGAGTAGATCGAAATGGCTCATCTACACTCGGGCGTTCCCACTCATCGTACACGCCATATACGCCACACAACCATGCGTCTCGTTCCGTCCGCTCCCCGCGTATATCGGGCCGTAGATCGACGCTGGCCACTGGGCTCTGGCCTCGCGTTGAGGCTCACACTCGAGCGTGACACCCGGTATATTCTGTTGGACTCCATTGGAACCTCGGCTCGGCGGATTCCGCTACAAATCGGAAAAATTCGGGGCCAACAGAACTCCACGGCGCTGGCGATCTCTCCTCTAATCTCTGGTCTAACTTCATTCTGATGTCGAGTCGTCCGCTTTGACGACAGGGGCGAATCTAACGGATCTAAGCGGTGTTTCCAAACAGGGGCGGATCTAACGGATCTAAGCGGTGGTTCCAATAACTTTTTTTTATTTATTGATTGATTTCACGTACGAACGATATTTTTTTAATGAGTGCATTTTTATTTAACGTTCAATAATGTTAGCAGGATTGATCTACTGCTGATTTTATCAAGCACGTCGAATTAATAATTCTGGATACTTGTATTCACTCGTGAAATTAAGATATATGTGAAGGTTAGGTCGGATGACGTGGTTATGCCCGGTGATATTGTTTTATTTATGATTATCAACTGATTTCACGTACGAAAGATATTGTTTAATGAGTTTATTCTTTTTTATTCAACGTATGATAATGTTATCAGGATTGTGAAAAACGTGAATATGGATGTTCAGCTAGACGATGTGGTTATGCCCAGTGATATTGTCTACCTCGGTGGAATTGGCAATTCGAAAGTATAAAATTGTTGGCGGATTGAATTTTTTACTTTATTCTCCATCCGACAAAACTTTGGACAAAGCGATTTGTCAGAATGCACAATATGTATATTTGTTCTATTGTTTTACCTATATGAGTCAGGTCCTTTTTAAAGCACCATTCATTCAACGTTCACTTGTCCAAGCAGCATTCATTCAATGTTGACTCGCTTAAGACATATTCAAAACTTGTAATGACTGGGAAGGACGAGCGGAATGCGCTGACATCTGGTCAAGGCTACGTCGAGCCGCGCTCGAAAATTGTACAATGCGCAGACATTTGGTCTAGGCTACATAGAGCCGCGCTTAAAATCTCCATTATGCACTGGGATTTGGTCAAGGCTCTATTAAGCCGCCCTCAAGACTCCACGATGGGCTGACAATTTGTCATGGCTACACGGAACAGCGCTGAACAATCACATGATGCGCTGACATTTCGCTGCGACTGTACTCAACTGCGCCCAAGGACAACCACTATGTGCCGCAGCTAGTCGATACTGCCAAAGTCTTGTCACATCAAATTTCCATACAGTGTTCACGTTTTACGATATTGAATCGATAAACAATAGTACATTATGACACTAGTAGGAAAAATTGTTTTGTGATGTGGACGTCTTCTTCAAGCTAAATGATTCCAATCATTGGCGGACGTGGAGAAGATTATATCGAATTATCTTCAAAAAGTATGAAATAAAATAAATTTGAAAAATTTTTAAAACTTCCAGCTGGAGTAAAAATCGAACAAAAAAAAAATTAGAACGAAAAAAACGTAATCTAATAGAAAGCATGAATAAAATTCATGAATCTAAAAAGAATACAACAAATTAATAAATTTAAAATGGACAAAACAAATTAGTAAATTTAAAAGAATGAAATAAATGAATAAATTAAAAAAGGATGAAATAGCTCAAGAAGTCATCGTAGTTTATTCATAGTTTGAATTATGATCGTTCGTTTGTATGAGTTGAATTTTTTGAATCGTGGTAATGTCCTCACTGCCCTCAATTCAGTCGAGAGACGTCATTCATTAAACATAAAGATGTCATAGGATATAGATGTTTGACGGTGCAAAGAAGACGCCATTAATTGAACATGAAGACGATCTGGATTTAGATGTTCGACGATACGAAAGAAAATATCCCCCGACTTATGTTTAATGAATGACGTCTCCCGACTGAATTGAGGGCAGTGAGGACATTACCACGATTCAAAAAATTCAACTCATACAAACGAACGATCATAATTCAAACTATGAATAAACTAAGATGACTTCTTGAATTATTTCATTCTTTTTTAATTTATTCATTTATTTCATTCTTTTAAATTTACTAATTTGTTTTGTCCATTTAAATTTATTAATTTGTTGTATTCTTTTTAGATTCATGAATTTTATTCATGCTTTCTATCAGATTACGTTTTTTTCGTTCTAATTTTTTTTGTGTTCGATTTTTACTCCAGCTGGGAGTTTTAAAAATTTTTTAAATTTATTTTTCATACTATGGCACTCGAACTATAAATTCGTGCGATTATAGAAAAAAGATCGGTTCCGTTAACGATCTACGAAATGTCTATCCATCGTCACTGAAGTTTACTTAGTGCGAGGAAGACTAAAAATGTTTCTTGTACCTTCCAAGTTTGTCTTTTGACAGTTACAAGCCGTTTATAATTAGGAGCTTGATTTTCTTGTCGTTGAGAATCACTTGGAAGGCAAAGAAAATGCCAATGGCTGAGACTCACTTCATGTATAGAGTCAATTGTGCTGTAACATGAATGTTTGTCATAAATTACGTCACGTTAGTGCTGTAGCCTTGCTCGCGAATAAAGAGTTTCACTGGGAAACAATTGTTCCTTGCTCTGATGCAAATTCGATATAATAATAGTATAATGTCGAAATTGCATGAGCCTTTCTTGTTTTCTGAAATGAAAAAACTGGAATAGTACAAATCAATTCTTTTATAAAATGAACTAAATACCCGTTGCGAGGAACTGTATTTTTCGAGGTTACTTTTTTTCGAACGGCCAGTGCATCACAGCCCAAAAACCACGGATGTGAGTTATTGAGCTGTTACAGACAGCACTAACTAGACTGATAGATTATCGATTCCGTATCACTCCAACGAACTGCCAAAGTTCGGACACAGTCGCGATTGCCGAACGTTGACAATACCGACTGCAGTTCGATGGAGCGATACTGAATTACAGAGATTATGTATGGCGCCATCTAGCGTTGAGGTTCGCGGCGGTAACGGTCATTACCGACCTCGCGCTGCTTTACCGCGGGAGCCGGGGCCTCGTTCGTCGTTTTCGTCTATGACACATACCCTTAACCAAATGTCTATTTTCATTGATGAGAACCTATCAACTCTTTGAGCACAGTTATAGCCACGTTGCACAATCGACGAGTAAAAAAGAAACTAGTTGCAAATTGAAACTTGCAAATTGCTTCCTTCGTACGCGAGCCAATGGTCGAAATCTTCTATGAGGATGTCGATGAGGACCTTTTTTTTATCATTCCTGGCTTCCTCACGAAAGATTTCGTCCATTGGCTTAAGTGCGTCATTGGTTCATGTGTGGTGTCGGAACACCACATTTTTGAAAAATTTAAACTTCTATAAAATCCAAACCTCTGGTCCGGTCTCCAGTAAATTTAATACAAAGAACAGTTAAATCATGTTCCCGATACGTACCAAGTTTAAGTGCGATCGCTTGAAGCTGACGTGAGGTATAACATAACGTACATTTTTTGAAAAATTCAAAATCCTAGAAAATTACAATTACTCGATTTAGCCGAAATTCAATACCAAACGTCCTTGGGCACTCTTTGCATAGAACTCTTCAGACGGATAACCGAATAATGCGGCCGCTAGAGTGGAAACCTCCTTTTTTTGAAAATTTGGAAACGCTGTCGAATCCGAGCGGCTTTGACAACTATTGCGAGGATGATGAATGACGTAGACATTATGAAGCTGCATATGTGTGCACAGTTTAAACGCTATAGCGTTAACTGTTCTCGAGTAAAAACGTTCGCATTTTGGGAAGTCGTTACTCACACACACACACACACACACACACACACACACACACACACACACACACACACACACGCGCACATGTATCTGCATTTTTCCAAATGTATTTTCTCGGCGTTTCAGAATATTCTGAATATGATGACATGATGGTCTCGAAAAATTATTTTATTATATCAGAGCTTCCTCTGTGAGGAAGCAATTAGTAGAAAAATTCAATCTTCGTTTGTGAAGTCGGCTGGTAAGCATTTTGAAGAAGATACTTCCTGCTTTCTAATGGTATTGAGACGGTTTTCGTGCCATCATTATTTTAGGAAATACGACAGTTTAAAGTGAAAAATATATTTTTTGCGTTGACACTGAATACCTCGGTCAAAAAATCGTACAGAGGTCCATAAAAAAATATTTTCATAGACCTCCCACACCGTCAAAGGCTGTTATTTAATTTTCCGTTTAATATCTTTCTAACCCCATGTATGCCGACAAATTTCTGAAACAATTGAGGGATAATGTTTGGCTCTCTTTTAAACCTTGGCATAAAGCGAGGGAGGATGACAAAAGGATTTATTCGGGCTATTCGAAATCTAGAAGATTTTAACTCTTGAATGAGCGGTGGCTTATCTGAATCCTATCATTTTTAGCACAAATGCAAAAACGCGTGACCCTCCGACAAATTTCGGTTTTTTTTCAAGTATTCCGTTGAGTGTTTTCATAAGTGTCGTTTTTTTGGAGGGACTTGGGCTTCACCCGTAATTTGAAGGAAGAAGTTGCGAATTGCAACTTTCGGCAATTTTTCAATACTCTGCCGGCTTACATCTTTCGATACCAAGTTAGGTTAATTGGTTTAGCCGTATCACTATGACCTCGGACTCACTTTTGGTTGCATTTTCACAGTCTCCGATCGGTCATGCCACGGTGAAACCCGATATTGCGGGCATTTTGGTGATTTAATGAAAACGCAATATCCTTGTAGAGTAATCCTCAAGCGACGGAATTTTATCGGATAAAAATCTTGTGTGGCGTGCGTTTAAGGTTTACTACATCGCACTTAGTGAGTATACTACGCAGAATTGTTTGTCGCAAGAGACTT